>CAJHQQ010000106.1:0-371268 GCA_905132885.1 Moricandia moricandioides | reverse complement strand
ACAAAGGAATGCATACTACAGTACGATCAATCATATCCTAGAGATTCAAGAAGACAGACCTATCTTCTTGTGTGAGAAATACACAAGTACAATGACTCCAACTCTACCACAAGTCATGAGGATCGAAGCCGAAGTAAATGTAAGTTGCTACTTCTTGAGGTTTTGATTCTTTTTATATTTTAAAAACTAATGCCTTTGGATCTACTTTGGTTGTAGTTGAAGGTCACTTGCGTTTTACCTTCAATACCCCATGATCCTGAAGACTGTTTGATAATGAAAGACGAAGATGATGAAGATCTAGATGAAGTGATCAAATTGGTCAAAAAAGGATATAGAATCAAAGCTGAAGATTGGAGTAATAGATGTATAGATTCTGTTGAGACTATTGAAGAAATAGTAAGAAGATCTAATCTTTTTAGCGATGTCGAGCTAGGCCAAGCATCTTCTTCAAATGAGGAATCTTTAGTTTCAAAGCTTAAAAAATGAGCGAAAAGATGGAAGAGATCTTCAAGACCATGAGCGACCGCATCTCTATTCTTGAAAAAGAGAACAATCAACTTAAACTTCGTGTATCATAGTTGGAGGAAAAAAATAATGATACTCCCGAAATAGTCATTGAAACACCTTGTCCAAGCAATGATCAAACAACCAAACTGGATTTGAACAATGAAAAGGTAAAAACCATATGCTCAATTTGACATATAATTATATGAAATTCTTCATAGCTACTTCTTCTCTATATTTTTTTAAGGAGAATGAAACACTGGACTCTCCACAAAGTCCAATGTCTCCACCAGTTTATGAAAATATTGACGTAAAAAATATATTTAGTTAAAAAATTGTAGTTAGATCTCTTATTGTTTTCTTTTGTCATATAGGTTGAGACAGAGACTGGAACTCAAATTATATCTTCTAATGTGACACAACAAGTATATGCTCAATCTTTGTTTAAGTATTTAGGAAGCATTTTTACATTTTCATGATAGCCTTCCTGATTATGTTTACTTGATCTCTTACCATTTTCTTTTGTCATATAGGCTGCGACAGAGACTGGCACTCAAGTTATATCATCTAATGTGACGGAAAAAGTATATGATCATTCTTATTTTAGTTAGTTTAGGAAGCGTCTGTACATTTTTATGATAGCCGTCCTGATTTTTTTTTTTTTTTGCAGATTGACACAGAGCCATTTTATAAGACGTCTTCCAAATCAAATCAAGCAGATGAAACACTCGAGGATACTACAGATTGTATGACATAGATGATTTCACAAACCATTTCATCAAATACCATTACTCAAACACAACCTCTAACTCAGTCAACCAATATAGATTTTTCACAAACAAACAAGGTATGCCTCAAGTTTTAAAACCCGACTTTTACATTAACGGATGCAACTTTTTATTTTTTAAAATTTATGAAGCATTGTAACGTTTTCAGGAAATATTTATTGATTTGTTTTTAAACTTGTAGGCTGCCGAGAAAGAGAATGTCACAACTTCCAAAAACAATGAAAGCAATTCAAATAGAGAAGACACCAAGAAGATATGACTTACTTTGCTATATATGTTTTAATTAATACCCAACAAAGATCAAAAATGTCTGATGTCACTGAATTTACATCTTCACAGACTGAAGAAAGAAGAGTGTCAACTCTACTCGAAATCGGTGCAGATGTGGAAGTTGCATCAGAAGTTGATACTAATAGTCAAATATGGTATCCATGAACTGTAGTGATTACGAATGTGTGTGATGGTGTGCAGAAGGTGACAGTTGAGAATTCTACACTAGACCACAAGAATAAGCAAAAGAGAGTTTTGGAAGCAGTACCCATTAACAGAATACGTCCTAAACCACCACGATCTGGAAACCCAAAGGTTTTTGACTTGGTAGGTTGCGTGGAAGGGTTTCATAACGGAGCATGGTGCACTGGAAAAATCAACATGATTTTTATAGATGGCACATATTCTGTTTATCTCAAGCATTCTATGGAAACAATTGTGTTCAAACATCATAATTTGCGCATCCATAAAGAATGGGTAGATGAGGTTTGGAAAGACGAAAAAAATATCCTTTAAAATCATTTAAATTGTATTACAATATCAATTGTTTGATATATCTGTTTTTCTTTCCATATGGAATATGGTTACTTCAGAGGATTATCCCAGACACAAAGTCCAAGACCAAGTCAACAAGACACAGAGTCCGAGACAAATGTATGAAATCATTGTACATCATTTTAGGAAGGGTTTTATGACTATAAAGACCACCTTCCTAAAATTTTGTACTTCCAACATTATATAATTTGTGTTTGTATGATTGAAGGGGAAGACTGTTAAAAGTAAGAAAAGGAGAACAAATCCTTTACAAGAAGATAATCCTCATTATCTAAGGCAAAAGTGACCTAAAAACCTTCCTATACCAGTAACACCTGAGGTTATCCTTCCTCTTGATCCATTTAAGACTCCTGAAATTCCTCAGTGTATAAGGTTTCAATATTGGTTGACATTATCGGGAAAAAATGAAAAGTAAGCAAGGTCTCCACCTCGTATATATAAATTGTTAATTATTTGTATATAAGAAGTATACTTATAGTTTTTTTATCTACTTACAGACCAATCTTAATCAATGGCGTTGCAAAAAGAAGAGATTTCTTTGAGACCATGGAAGATACAGAAAAAGATCTTAAGCAAGAGGTAACCAATTGAAAAATATAATTCATATCCTGAATAATTTTTTGACAAATTGTACTTGATGTTTCTCTCGCAGCATATAGACGAAGCGTTTGCAATGCTAAATTGCAGAAGATTTGAGCAATTTACTTTGTTCAACAAAAAAAAAGCTTCAAAAAGCTTGCTTTATACCAGTCACATTCTTTAATTCACGGAAAGAAGGACAAAAGATATTTGTGGATTGGGAAAAAGAAGTGGTGAGAGGAGAAACTGATCCAATGATGAAATGGGGAAAAGATGTTGATGTCATCTATGGCTCTATCTTAGGGAAAAAGAGTAGACGTTGGATTGGTATGGTGATCGATTTGATGAAGAAAAAGATCACATACTATTTTGATGTGCGGACCAAAGACTACAACTTCGATATTCCTCAAATCGAACAGCTGGCAGGTAACACTAGTGATATTATGTTTTATATATTTGTCGATTAATGAAGAAACACAAATGACATAATTTCTGTATTTCACAGAGTTGCTTCATGCCTTGATGTTGGAAGCTGCAGATGAAGAAGTTCCTGCAGAAGGCGTTGTTCCATTAGAAGTTGAGAAGGCAAAAATTTTGGTGAACACATATAGCGGTTACAACTTTGGTCTATTTGTTGTCAAGATTCTTGAATGCCACTTTCTGGGATTGAAAGACATGTCAAGCATTAATGATGACACTGCACTGGACTTGAGAAGCAAGCTAACTTGTGAGCTCTTCGAGCAGTTTATTGACAAAGATTTCAAAGAAGCTTAAACTGAGTGAACATGTGAGACTCGTTTTGTGTTTCGCTAATACTTGTTTTTGAACTTTTTTTCCTACAAATGAACGTTTGTAATGAATGAATGATGAAGACGTTTTTTTTTAATTTGTTATTCGTACATTTTTAGCATTTTCAGGATGGGTTTCTTGAAAATATAAAACCAACACCACATGAAGTAGTAAAGATGACCAAAACATAAAGCAAACACCACATACCCAACTACACCAACTTAACCAAAACAAAACAAGAACAAATGAGTATATTATACAAGCACAAAACATGAAGTAGTAAACCAACACAAAAAAATATTAATACAGACTACACATGAACATGTGAGTATATTATTCAGCATCTTTAGGGTAATCAAAGCAATAACAATTCATTCACCCTCCTAGGCGACTCTTGATGGAAAGGGTACATTTTTAGCATTTTCAGGATGAGTTTCTTGAAAATATAAAACCAACACCACAAGAAGTAGTAAAGATGGCCAAAACATAAAGCGAACACCACATACCCAACTACACCAACTTAACCAAAACAAAACAAGAACAAATGAGTATATTATACAAGAACAAAACATGGAGTAGTAAAACATAATACACAACTAAACCAACACAAAACAATATTAACACAAACTACACAGGAACATATGAGTATATTATTCAGCATCTTTAGGGTAATCAAGCAATAGAAATTCATCAATCCTCTTAGGAAACTCTTGATGGAAAGCTAGTGTTTCCATCTTCCAGAAGCACGCATCGCAGATTGGCTCTTGTTTGTACCACTCATCCCACGGCTCCCCCCATCCATAAATCATTTGACATGGGCAAATATTGATTTCTTCATAATAAACATCAAGTTGAGCCACCCTTTCGACATAGAGTGGGGGCAGTCTGTCACACCAAGAATTACTTGAAGAGGCTTTGACCTTATGCTTTGCAGATCGAACAAATTCCCTAGAGAGATTGACCAAAGCATCATTGAAAACCATGCCAGGGAACATGATCCTTGTGAGATGAGAATAGGTGTAGAGCCCCAAATCATATCCCTTCACAGCAGCAAGTTTAATCTTGGACAGTCCTTCTTCCATGTTACCAGCCCGGAAGAAATCCCAAGCACCAAGCATGAACAGAGCATAAGGGTTTTCAAAGTGGATACAAGCCCGATGGAAACTTACTTTGCTATGTATGTTTTGCCAAGTCATATCTATCGTGAAGAGATCCACACTCCTTAAGAATGTCTCTATTTGAACCAAATTTTGCATAGAAACACAAACCCTCTTGCAGTGAACAAGATCTGTGTATGAGTGATTAGCAATCTTAAGTAGAATGGTTTCAAGGACTTCTGGAGGAAGATCAAGAATTTGTGGCCTCCCAACCAACCAACGATAAAATCTCCTCACAATTTCTGGAAACCCTAGAAGATAAGTGAAAACTAACCCCATTCTTTTTTTTCGTGATTCGCTAAAAGGATGAAGGAAGAAGACTTATGGAATTCCCAATATATAAACCTAAAACCAAAGTGCGCTAATGAAAAAAAGCGTCCTACATACACCACTTAATCTACAAACCGTTAATAAGTAACCGAAAACTAGAAGGAATTGAACCGGTTTATTTTTTGAATTAATATTAAAAAAGTGTGATTCCAAGGGGAATCGAACCAGGGTGGGGAGTAAGGAAAGAATAGCCCGAGAAGAGTGAAATAGAGGTTTAGCCACTAGGCCGAGGAGAATCATCTGTTAGGTACGGAAACATAAATTTATTTATCGACAACCGTCGATCAATATTTTGTGTGTTAAATATTTTCATGAAGGTTTTCCAAAAGAAGAGATTCGGGTAAAAAAAACTAAACTTTATTAAAAAAAAAGTACGATTCCAAGGGAAATCGAACCAGGGTGGGGAGTAAGGGAAGCGTAGCCCGAGAACAGTGAAATAGAGGTTTAGCCACTAGGCCAAGGAGAATCATCTGTTAGGTATGAAAACATAAATGTATTTATCGACAACCGTCGATCAATATTTTGTGTGTTAAACATTTTCAGGAAGGTTTTCCAAAAGAAGAGATTTGAGTAAAAAAAACTAAAATTTATTAAAAAGAAAAGTACGATTCCAAGGGGAATCGAACCAGGATAGGGGAGTAAGGGAAGCGTAGCCCGAGAACAGTGAAATACATGTTTAGCCACTAGGCCGAGGAGAATCATTTGTTAGGTATGGAAACATAAATGTATTTATCGACAACCGTCGATCAATATTTTGTGTGTTAAACATTTTCAGGAAGGTTTTCCAAAAGAAGAGATTTGAGTAAAAAAAAACTAAAATTTATTAAAAAGAAAAGTACGATTCCAAGGGGAATCGAACCAGGATGGGGAGTAAGGGAAGCGTAGCCCGAGAACAGTGAAATACATGTTTAGCCACTAGGCCGAGGAGAATCATTTGTTAGGTATGGAAACATAAATGTATTTATCGACAACCGTCGATCAATATTTTGTGTGTTAAACATTTTCAGGAAGGTTTTCCAAAAGAAGAGATTCGGGTAAAAAAAAAACTAAACTTTATTAAAAAAAGTAAGGGGAATCAAACCAGGGTGGGGAGTAAGGGAAGAATAGCCCGAGAAGAGTGAAATAGAGGTTTAGCCACTAGGCCGAGGATAATCATCTGTTAGGTATGGAAACATAAATGTATTTATTGACAACCGTCAATCAATATTTTGAGTGTTAAACATTTTCAGGAAAGTGTTCCAAAAGAAGAGATTCAGGTAAAAAAAACTAAACTTTATTAAAAAAAAGTGCGATTCCAAGGGGAATCGAACCAGGGTGGGGAGTAAGGGAAGCATAGCCCGAGAACAGTGAAATAGAGGTTTAGCCACTAGGCCGAGGAGAATCATTTTTTAGGCATCGAAACTTAAATATATTTATTGACAACCGGCGATATATATTTTTTTTGTGTTAAAAGTTAATTAACATATCTTTTCAGGTTGGGTTTCCAAAGGAAACAGATTCCCGAAAAGAACTTGACTTCGCCTTTGCCTTCTACTCTCAAAAAAACGATCCATAATCGCACCCACACTGCTCTTCAAAAATAGGGTTTTTATTCTTAAAACGATCCAAAATCGCACAGACACCGCTCTACAACCAAGAAATCAAACCTTAGGTTTTTTTTTTAAAAAACAATCCAGAATCGCGCCGACACCACCATGTAACTTTCGAACTTCTATCAAACAAAGATGAAATTAAAGTTGTTGGATGATGTTGAATCTTAGTGAAAGTTGAAATGTTTCTATTAATTTGTTGATTTTGCAGAATCGGACAAGAAGAGAAAAATTTGAGGTTATCGGTCTTCTCTTATTCGAAATGACAAAAAATTGAGGTGAGTGTTCTATTTTCTCTATTTAAAAGTTTATGTTAGTTTGTTTGCTTAGGTTAGCTTGTTCGAATCAACAGTTTGTCTGCTCTTCTATTTTGTTTTGATTTTAGGAATAATTTGTTCTTATTTAGGAAGGGCTTCATAAAAATCCTGAAACTATGATGGCACTTCCTAAATTGCGTTACCCCATTGGTTCTGAGCCAAACTAACTATTGGCGATAAACCAGCATTCAACAATTATTTACATCGATGAAATCAAGAATATTTTCAAAATAGATGAGCTCGAGAGAATCAGAGAATCTTTTATGGGTCATGTGTTAAAGTTGAGCGAGAGGCATCTAAAATTATCTGCTAAGATCCTACACGTTTTCCTCATACGAAGCTTGATCACAGTGAAGAAGAATGAAATATGGTTTCATTTTGGGGGGCAGCCATTGAGATTCACTATCAGAGAGTTTCATTTGATTACTGGTCTTAAGTGTACTGAAGAAGGAGAAGTACATCAAGTCAATACCAAAGATAAGGAATGCAAATGGAATCTTATTCAAGGTGGTAATCACACATTAAAAGATTTATTAAAGAAGCTAACGGAGACACCAGAAGACTCTTCGGATGAGAGATTATGTCTTTCAATGCTCCTGCTTATTGAGAGCATATTGTTGCAAAGGAGAGAAAACTACAAGTTCCCTTTGGACAATGTGAGAAAGGCACAAGATGTTAATGTATTATTGACATATCTATGGGGAAGAGACCCCTTTACCGTGCTGCTTAAATCGATTAAAAATGCTGTGGATTCAAACCTTGAGAGGAAAATATGATTTGCAAGGATTCCTATAGCATTCCACCTGTGGATACTATAGTCAGTTCCTTTGCTACAATCTGTCTACAGTAGGACTGTTCCTATTCTCGAGTTTCAAGAGGCCAGACCTACATTCTTATGTGAGAAATTCACATTCACTTCAAATCCTTCTATTTCACAGGTTCTTGGCTATGAATCTGCAGTAAATGTAAGTTGTTACTTCTTAGGGTTATTGGCTATGTTTAGGTTTTAAAGAAAACTAATGCATACCAAAATATTCTGTTTGTTGTTGTTGTTGCTGAAGGTCACATGCATTTTGCCTCCTATTCGTCATGATCATGAAGACAATGTTTCAATGGTAGTTGAAGTTGATGCCAATCTGGATCAAATTGTAGATTTATCCAAGAAAGGATATAGGTTTACAATTGAAGATTGGAGAAATAGTTCAGTAGACCTTTATTTTGCACGTGAAGAAATAGCCCGAAAACCTTATGTGTTTGGAAATGTGGAGATTAGCCAAACATCTTCTTCAAATGAAGAGTATGTAATAACAAAGCTAATGAGAGTAAACGAGATGATGCAAGTGAATTTCGAGATCATAAACTCTCGATTGCTTTTGATGGAAAAAGATAACAAAGAACTTAAAGTTCGCGTGTTAGAATTAGAGAAAAACGCGTATATGCTCTGTTCTTGTTTTACTTTATCTAGTTGTGATATTATATACATATTCATGATTGCCTTAATGAATATTTCTATACTTGCAGAAGGACACAGAGCAACTGTATGAGTCACATTCAACTCACGGTGAAGGCAATCAAAACAATGAAGTCTATCCAAACAATGATCTTGACAATGATGTAAGTTTTATTTTGAACTTAAGTTGAAATCTATAGATATTAAAATGATTAACATGATATTTTGGCTCAGGATGTGATAGAGCCTATGACTGAGGTCATATTCACAAATATATTGAAGACAACAGAAGTTACTCCGACACAGCCTCTAAGTCAAACCGTTCCTATAGATTTTTCAGGAACAAAGAAGGTACGTCTTGTAGATTTTTTTTAGTTTTGATAGTAGTTTAGTGAGCTTCCTGAAATTAAAGTTGAAGTGTATTTAGGAAGAAAAAACAATTGATATCAAAATGATTAACATGATATTTTGGCTCAGGATTTGATAGAGCCTATGACTGAGGTCATATTCACAAACATATTGAAGACACCAGAAGTTACTCCGAGACAGTCTCTGAGTCAGACAGTTCCTATAGATTTTTCAGGAACAGAGAAGGTACGTCTTGTAGATTTTTTAGTTTTGATAGTAGTTTAGTGAGCTTCCTGAAATTAAAGTTGAAGTGTATTTAGGAAGAAAAAACAATTGATATCCAAATGATTAACATGATATTTTGGCTCAGGATGTGATAGAGCCTATGACTGAGGTCATATTCACAAACATATCGAAGACACCAGAAGTTACTCCGAGACAGCCTCTGAGTCAGACAGTTCCTATAGATTTTTCAGGAATAGAGAAGGTACGTCTTGTAGATTTTTTTAGTTTTGATAGTAGTTTAGTGAGCTTCCTGATATTAAAGTTGAAGTGTATTTAGTAAGAAAAAACAATTGATATCAAAATGATTAACATGATATTTTGGCTCAGGATGTTATAGAGCCTATGACTGAGGTCATATTCACAAACATATCGAAGACACAAAAAGTTACTCTGAGACAACCTCTGAGTCAGACAGTTCCTATAGATTTTTCATGAACAGAAAATGTACGTCTTGTAGATTTTTTTAGTTTTGAGAGTAGTTTAGTGAGCTTCTGTACATATTCGGGATTGCTTTCTTGAAATTAAATTTGAAGTGTATTTAGGAAGAAAAACCTATTGATATCCAAATGATTAACATGATATTTTTTTAAAATTAAAGTTGAATGTATTTTTTTCCTCAGGATGTGATCGAGCCTATGTCTGAGGTCAGTTCGATAAACATATCCAAGACACCAGTTGTTACTCCAATTCCAATAGATTTTTCAGAAACAGAGAAGGTATGTCTTGTAGTTTTACAAGCTATAATAAATATGTAACCACTATCATACAACTAATGTACGTGAACCCAAATCATCAGTCTGAAGAAAACAAAGTGCCACCCCTCTTTGAAGTCGGTGCAAATGTTGAAATTGCATCTGAATATAACACTATTAGTCGAGTATGGTACCCATGAAATGCAGTGAAAACGCATCTGGTTGATGGGGTTGAGAAACTGATGGTTGAGTACTCAACAATTTTTTTGGACAAAGAAAAACGGCTCAAAAGAGTTAAGGAGAGTGTATCCATTGACAGAATCAGGCCTCGACCACCAAATAATGAACAAGAAATGAAAGATTTTGAGCTGTTAGATAACGTGGAAGCGTATCACAATGATGCCTAGTGCAGTGGAGAAGTCAAAATCATTTGGATTGATAGCAAATATTCTGTCCATCTCAATTGTTCGCAGGAAATAATTCAGTTTGAACCTTGTAACTTGCGTATCCATAGGGAATGGGTAGATGGAGGTTGGAAGTTAGCAAAAGATGTAAAGGTATGAAAAAATCTTTGTACATCATATTTGGAATGGTTTCATGAATAAAGTGATAACCTTCCTAAATTATTAATCTTCCAACATTATATACTTTGTGTTTTTTTGCTTGAAGGGGATGGCTTTTATTGGAAATAAAACGAAAGCACTTGGTTCATCAAATAGAAAAATAGTAGACAATCTTCCTTTCCTACAGAGGAGTGAGCCAAAACGACCTAGAAACTCTCCTAGGTCGTTTTGGCTCACTCCTCCCAATTGACCCATTCGTGACTCCAAAATCTCATCAGTTTTTAAGGTTTCAATATTGAATGTCATTAAGAGGAATTCATGAAATGTAAGTATGTTTCTGTCTTTGTTTATATATTCTTAATTTATTTATAATTTTTTTAATTGATACATCAATCTTTTTCTCAACTACATCCCACTCTATATCAACGGAATAAAAAACGAAAGAGTTCATTCAATTAATGGAAAATCCATAAAGAAGTTTATTTGAAGAGGTAATTTATTAATGGAAAATATGCTTTGTGTCTTTAATTATGCTTTGACAGTTGATTTTTTTTCTCCCACAAAATAGAAGTTGTGTTTGTAATTCTAAATTGTAGGAGTATCGAGCAAGCTAGTTGGTTGAATGACAAAAAGCTTCCAAAAGCTTGCTTTTTACCTCCCACATTCTTCTACACGTTGGAAAACAAGTATGACTCTTTCAAGAAGCCACCTATCAAAGGAAAAAATAAATTTAATGATTATCAAAGCGAAGTTGTGAGAGGGGAAAGACTTCCAAAAATGAAATGGATGGAAGATGTCGAGATTGTTTATGGTGCTACTCGTGGGAAAAAGAGCTGTCACTGGATTGGGATGGAGATACACCTGACGAACAAAACAATCACACAATTTCATTCTTGTCATCCAACAGAAGATATAAACATTGATTTTCCTCAAATCAAAAAGCTAGCGGGTAAAAACTCTTATTGTTTCATTAATTTTCTTTATAGGTTAGTGTAGAAACATAAGTAACATAATTTCTGTATTTCATAGAGTTGATTCCTGCCCTGATTTTAGAAGCTTTGGGTGAAGAAATTGTTGGAAAGGACATCCTTCCATTTCATGTTGACAAGGCAAAAGGCACTCTAGAGACAAAAATTCATTACATCACTGGTCTCTTTGTTGTCAAGATGCTAGAATGCCAATTAATGGGATTGAAGAATATTTCCAGTATAAATGATGACAATGCGATGGACTTGAGGAGCAAACTAGTTTGTGAGATATTCGAACAGTTTGTGGGAAATGATTTCAAGGAAGCTTAAAGAGTAAACATTTTAGACTCGTTTTATGTGTAGCTTAAACTATGTTTTTGAACTTTGTTTCATATGGATGAATGTTGACTGGGAGAAGAAATGTTCCTAAAAAAATTGTAATAAAACATAAGCTTTAGGATAGCATTTTTCGTTTTCAGGTTGGGTTTCACTATTGTTCATTTTTTCGTTTTCAGGTTGGGTTTCACTATTGTTCACTTTTTGAATTATCTTTTTTTTAAAAAAAAAAACGACTTCGATTCCCCTTGGAATCGAACACATGTGTATTATTTTAGCAAGAGTATAGTAAGAATAGTGGATTAGCCGCTAGACTAAGGAGAATCATCTGTTAGCTTAGAAAACACAAACCCATATTGTAACATATCCAATTATAACTTTTTGTATGATAGTGTTTGTCATGTTTGGGGTGGGCTTCCTGAACGAAACATATATGTCTGTTTGTGCATATCATCTAATCATCAAATGAATCACACCTAGAAATAGTTCATATAAAACATCTAAATTATCAATTAAACCATTAAAATGAAAGAAAGGGGCATGCCCTTATAGTATTTAAATGACACTGTAGAAAAGCCTTCATAACACAACTGAAATAAAGAATATAGATATTAGTGTTGTTTTCTTATTACGGATACATAAACGCAAAACTTCATCATATAGCATTCTTGCATGTGGTCTTGTTGTTTCCCTCCTATGCCACATCTACTGCATTTGTGTGATTGGGATTTAGAACCAGGAACACCAAATTCACCAACTGATCTACGTCGTTTTGTAGGAGGCCTTCCACTACTTTTTTTAGTCATTGGTGGTGGACAAGAATAATCAGCAAGATTTTCAAGATAAGAAAACGTAGATAAATCTCCAAAAGGGTGTATGCTCTCAGCATAAGCTTTAGCCCATGTTTCTGTAGAGTGAGCAACATCGATATACTTGTTTTCATCTCTTTTAGAAAGCTTAGCTGCAACCATTGCATGGATGCAGGGAATCCTGTCAATGTTGAAAACATTGCAAGTGCAGTGCTTATTCTCCAGATGGACAACATACTTATTCGTGTCTTCTATTACCTCAAACTCACATCGATCAACCTGGTAAACATTAAAATGCATTGCATTGCCAAGCCTGGATACCAACTTTTTAATTACTTTTGGTGTAACTATGTGTCGATGTTTTGCAGCAGCTTCACGTCGCTCAAGAAACCAAGTTGTTAGTGTCAATCTAATCGTCTCAAGTAGAGAGATTATTGGTAACTCACGAGGAACCTTCAACAAAGAATTAAATGACTCAACAATGTTTGTGGTCATAATGTTGTACCTGTTTGAAGGCGCAAAACATCTTGTCCACTTACTAAAATCAGAATCTTCCAAATACTTAGCCAATTCAGGACTTCCATTCTTTATGTCACTAAAGATCGCACTAAATTCTTGATATGTGTAGGCATTTGAAGCATTTTCAACCAAAGGTAATAAACCAGTCTTCCTATATTTAGGTGTGATGATTATGATCAAATGGATCCTGCAAATTCCATGGTGGGCTAACGGATAAATATCCTCAAGGGATAAAGAAATGGCATTAGCTCTATCTGATACAAACACAAGATCAGAAGCATCGGGTATCATTTGACTCAGACCTACGAAGAACCATCTCCAAGCATCTGCATTTTCTGCATCAACAACTGCAAAGGCGAGAGGGTATAGATGATAATTCTCATCTTGAGCACAAACTGACAACAAAGTACCTTTGAATTTCCCCTTTAGAAATGTACCATCTACTGCAATAACTCTTCTCATCAATGAGAAGCCCCTTATCGATGGACCAAAAGCAAAGAAAATGTACTTGAACTTTCCAGCAGAATCTTTCTCTAGATAAGTTAAAGATCCAGGATTTTTCTCTTGGACTTTGTACAACCACTTTGAGAGATTGTAGTAACTGTCTTCAGGAGTGCCTCTAACCAAAGTCTGAGCTACTTCTTTCACTCTCCAGGCTTGTTTATAGTTTATATGAACACCATGTTGTATCCTTACTTGTTCAATGATCTGCTTAGGTTTAAGTCCTTCTTTTCTCTCTCCATAATTACTGTGAACTAAATATCCCAGCAACTTTGTAGACGCTTGTCTATGGTTGGAATTCCTATGTGTAGTATCACATGTATGCTAATGCACATATTTCTTAACCACGAACAAATCTGACAAAGGTAGCTTCTTTGCACGCATCCTCGAGGAACAATTGTCACCATCACACCGCAATATGACTCTTGATGTGTTAGAGGAGACAATCTTGTATTCAAATTTCCATTCTAGAGCACATTTCTTCATACTAAAAATGAGCTCATCCTTGCTTTTAAAATAATTATTCACCTTAATATCACCAGCTCCTCCAACGATTGGTGAAAGCCCTATATGTACAGGACTAAAATCAGGAATATCTCTCAACGGAATTACAGATACACATTCATCAGAAAGAATTTGCAAAAGTCGACATGTTGTTGGAAGGATTAGTACATATTTAGGAAAACTATCCTGAACAATATTAGAAAGAGGAAAATCATAAAAAAAAAAAAAAACAAAAAACACAAAAAGATATGTGAAAAAGATGTACTTGTTGTTCTACATGCACATAATGGCCAAAAAATAAATTTCGAATACCATTCAAGAAAACTGAAGGAGAACGTGTATCAATAGTTTCCTGGTTTAAACTAGATGAATCATGAAAACCCTGCAAAACTCGACATGTTTTGGAAGGATTAGTACATATCTAGGAAACCTATCCTGAAAAGTGTAAGAAATAAGAAAATCAAACAAAAACAACAAGAGATGTGAAACAATGTACCTGTTGTTCTCCATTCAAATTATGACTAGGAGATAAATTAGGAGGGGCATTTATGAGAACTGAAGAAGCACAAGTATCAATACTTTGTTAGTTTAAGCTAGATGGATCATGAAAAACCTGCAAAATTTGAAATGTTTTGTAATGATTAATACACATTTAGGACCCTTTAGGAAAAGCTATCATCAATAGTCATTAGTTGATATTTAAAAAAAAAACAAATCTTTACGGACAAGCGACAAGTTCCTTAAAATTCTTGACATTGCTGATAAAGGTTCTTAATTGGCGATTGTTTCCTATAGCAATAGGGGGAACTTCTTCAACAATTCGCTTTAAGTCCGATGAAATTCCATAGCTCAAAAATACATCTCTGTCTTGTATATTGAGATCTTCGGAAATCATCTTCAACAAATCTTCAAAATTATACTCACTTAAAGTTTTGTAGTCCTGGAACCGGATATGGATCCATTCGTGTTTAGGTTTTGGTAAGATCACATATTTCTGGTGATGGAACCTCTCTTTTAATGATTGCTAGAGGTCCGCAGGATCCTCTTTCGTAATATATTCATCTTTTAAACCATCATGTATATGGTGTCGTAAAAATATCATGGCTTTAACCTTTGTCTCATCTGACACTATTTTTGAATTATTAATGGTTTCCAAAAGCCCGTTCCCTCTCAGGCGCATCTTTGCATCTACTGCCCAAGTCATATAGTTATTTCCCGTAATATCAATGGCATTTATTTCAAGCTTTGTCAAATTTGACATGATAATTGTATTCATAGAACAAGATATTTTAAAATATAATAAAGATGAGAATTTAAATGCATAATTTAAAAGCAAAATTTAAAAGCATAAACTTAAAATGCAAAAATTTAAAGAGCATAAATAAAATCGGAGGCTTAGCCTTCCACATGATCCGAGGAGACATAGTCTTCCATATTGATCATTTTTTTCAAGGTCCGAAGAGACAAAGTCTACCATCTTAACCTTTTCTTTTTATTCAAGGTCCGAGGAGACATAGTCTTCCATGTTGACCTTTTACTTTTATTCACGGAGGCAAAGCCTACCACGTATATCTCTGATCGTGAAGGCATAGCCTATCTTAACAATCAGTCAGGGGAGGCAACGCCTATTATCCCGAAAAATAAACGGAGAAGGCTTAGCCTCTCAGTCCGGAACAGTAATAAATTTAAAAATAATTAAAATAATTGATAAACATAAATTAAATCTTACCTTGCTAGGATAATTTCGTTTGGTATAAAAGCTTCGTGATGATAACATGTTGTGAATGAGTAAGAAAAAATGAAGCTTTTATATTATTTATTTGTTTTGTTTTTCATGGAACAACAAGAGAGAAAGGAGAATAAAGGGTGTAACTTCTTAAATTATTCATTTTACATTCACGTACAAACTTATATTTATAATATAGGAATTCATGCTTATTCATCCTTTCTTTTAGTTTGGTAATGACAAGTGTTAGTGATAAAGATGATGTGAGAGTAAAACAAGTATCTTTGGATAATCACTACTATTTTAACAATGTATTTATTATTTTCTTGTTGTTGTCCACACCAACAACAACAAACGTGAGAAGCATTATTTATATCAAAACATATCAGAAAAATACAAAACATTAAGATTGACAGCTGGAACGATGATGATGCAATAACAAAGGGGAGAAGATGACTAGTGACTAGTATGTTGCAGTACCTAGATAATCATACGTAACAGAATGGAATTTTTTTGTGTCGAGGAGAAAACAAGAGAACTTAGGCCATGATTAACCCGGATCTCTTAAGGTGAGGTTCTTAACGTAAAATTTATCTTTTTAATTTTTTTTTTTTTACGAGACGGCTCTTATGGTTCTTATTTAAGAGACGGTTCTTAAATTTTTTTAGTTAAAAGCTAAGATACGTCTCTTAGAAAAGCTAAGAACTCCACCTTAAGAGACTCCGGTTAATCCTGCTCTTTGGATTAGACTGATGATTCATCTTCAGTTTGCGACCAGAAAAAAGGTTTAGCTCCAAACATACTTTGTTGGGTTATTGTAAATTATCATTGAAAAATAAAATGTTGGGCCACACGAATTCATTAATAAGACGGCCGACTGTTCACTTCCACATATTACACATTTGGTACACGGCCCAGCGTGAAAGGATCCAATTTGGCTCCGCGCAGAATTTAGAACACAAACTGCTAGTGCCACAGTAATTTAGGCATCTATGCATTAATTTGATTTTCTACCATATACATATGGTGTTTTTATACTGGATCTATTTTAATTAAGCCACTAATTTTTTTATTGTTCATTCTGGTCTATATTTCTAATTGCACAACTGGTTCTAAGTCTTTTGATTATTTTGACTTTCACAACCACCCTTTTAAAAACAAATAATTTATCTTTCATTTAACTCCAAATCAATCAGTTATCTACTCTAACCTCTTGTTAAATCAATTGAACGCATATATGCATATAAGACATCTAAATGCATCCCAAAATAAATTAAACGAACTAAAATAAAATGTTAAAAGTTATTATAATCATTAGAGAAGAATAACACACAAAACCATGTGTACCTATTGTCATATACGACATCTTATGTTTGACTGGATTTATTTCGCTTTCTATTTTGACATTTTCATTATGTAAAAGCTATATGTGTACAATTTCACTAAAAATCTTGATGGATTCGTAACTGATCACAAACAACTATTATTCTTTTGATTCACCTAGTGTACACAATCCAATGTTACACAAAAAAAACATTTTTTTACATGGAAACATGCTCTCATATTGAAACAGATCGATGTGATAAGATTTACGGAAAAAAGATTTCGGAGCCGCACATGTTTATGCATTGAAAGCTAAGTTTGGAAGGTTTGACTTAGATAGCAAATATTTAATAAGACCTTGTTTCCATTCAATATATGTCATGTTCAGTTTAATTTGATATATTTTGTTACTTATTTTGGTATTTTGGCAACCAAAAATCCACCTTTAAGATGGGTTTGTCACTTATCACAAACAAGTATCGTTATTTTGATTAATCATTGATGTACACGTGTACACTCAAAACAAAACTGTTCACAAACACCAATCTCTTAACATGGAAGCATGTTCTCATATTGAAACTGATCACTCGATGTTTGTTATCCGGTGTACATGTTGACAACCAAAAATTGTGTTCATGTCGATAGTAAAACATATGTGTACATATAAATATCATATATGTAAGAAAATTTAAACACCATTAGATATGTTTAATAGATTACTAATCATGTATGCACGAATCTCTTTAATGGTGTGATATCTATATAGAACGAAAATAATATTTTACTAAATATTGGCCATCTAATTCAAACTTTCGAAATCTAGCGTTCAATGCATAATCTTGTGCGCCTGTGAACTCTTTTTCCACAAAATTTGACCTATCAATATGTTTCAATATGAGAACATGCTTCCATGTAAAAAGATTGTTATTTGTGTACAATTTGGTGGTGGACACCATGCCATGTGTATACGTGTACACCAAAGGTGTTGTTTATGAAAATAAGTGTACACATGGTTTTGTGTGTTGTTCATATTGAAAGATTTTAGCATTTTTTTAGTTCATTTAATTCATTTTAAGACGAATTTAAATGTATTTTGTGCATATGTGCGGTCAGTTACATTAACATGGGTTGGAGTATCTAATTGGTTAAGTTTTGGCTAACCCAAAGAGAAAATTGTCTACTTTTGAAAGTTAGGGAAATTATAAAAGCAATCTAAAGACCAAATACCTTCCGTGCAATAATGAGGATGGACTGGAATAAACAATCAAGGATAGGGTTAATTCGAGTAGACATATGCACAATTAAAAAAATCGGATTCAAAACAAAACTATACAAAAAAGTAAGGACCAAAAATGCAAAAATGCCAAAAGTGGCCATTGATGTTCTCGAACTTCTCGCGATAGTGCCGCGAAGGCGGGAGACTAGATCACAACGCCAGAAAACTTTTAGAAACGCGGAGATGAAGAGATGTAGAAATGCGGTAGCGAAGATGACAAAGATTTATACGACCGATTTAGGCCTTCGATGACGTAGGAGAAGCGGCGAAGCTTTGCTCACGGAAACTTCATAGATGGGTTTATGAGTAAATCGAGGTGGAGAAGGAAGAGTTGCAGCGAAGATAAGCCTAAATCATGGTGGCTTGTGTTCAGGTGACAGCGACACAACATAACGAAATACAACTATGTGGCTTTAGAGAGACCACACAGCCGCTTAGCTTCTTCGTCTTCATCCTCTTTTGTACATGGTCCATCATGTTTTGTGGCTAAATACAATCATTTTCGTTTGCCATTAAAGTTGTTTCTCTGCTACCAAGAAAGAGAAGGAAAGTTAGAGAGAGAGAGAGAGAGAGAGAGAAGTGACAATTAAAAATTGTGGGACCACTTGAGTTATAAGAATGAGCGACTTAAAAATTGTTTCGCTTTTACTCACAAAAATTACCTTAATAGTTAATAGAAAGAAGTGATCTATAGTGTACTATAACGATAATAGTAAGAAGTGATTTATAGTGTAACAGAGAGATAAAAAGTCATCCTAGGTATAAAATCACTCTTAAAAGGGCTTTACGGTAACCAATTCACAAATGTCTTCAAGACAGACAAACAACCCATACTTCTCCTGAATTAAAGTATCCATAAATATATTAATGTTCAAAAACATTTCCCAATTAATCGAAAAAAAACACACGAAGAAGGGTTTAAGGTTTAAACAGAACCAGTTTTGCGAGTCTTGTATACTTCTTCTTCTACTTCTACCCTTATTCTCTACCCTCCTCCAACTTCAAAATCCATGTTTAGGGGCGTAGAAGCTATGTAACTTCACCTTCTTCGTTCTCCAATGACTCTAAGAAGCTCCTTGTTTGCATTAGGAACATTGTCTATGTTTTCAACGCAGCCACTGGCTTAAAGGTACCCTTTTTCTTCTATCATTATTTCTTCTATTCGAATTGTTTATTTCTTTCTATTTTGGTTAGATTACTTCGCTTGAAGGTTACACATCTGCATTGACGACTCTTATTGTTGTTCTTGCTGCTCAAAAAATCCAATGTTATTGCTGGAATGCCTCTCTCGATCGTACTATTCTTCACTGGGACGTCTGGGGACTTGAGCTTCTGAAAAACATTGATGCCCATGTTTTCCATTTACTCTATGGTAAGTTTTAAAGTTGTTTACTTTGGCATTGATTACGTAAAGTTGATTACTTGTATCTTGTTTTTTTTTAATGTGTGTTCTATGTTCTCTAGGTCATTCCTTCTCTTTTGAGTGAACTTCGGGGATTTCCAACCATAACATCAAATTTGGTATTGAAATTACACCAAATTGTGTAACAATCCACCCCGTGTGACTCACGTTTACTCTGTAGAGCACCGACCCTAACCCATCACCTGTAAGGTGTCATTGACTTCCTAGGTAGGTTATTGATGCGTTTAGCGTTCCTCTAACCCAAGACCTCGCCCTTTAACAACCCTCCCACATGACAAGTTGTCACCAACTGAGCTGCAAGACAACTTTTTATGTAACAACCCGCCCCGTGGGATGCAGGCTGGTTCTGCAGAGCACCGACCCTAACCCCTCAGCTGTGAGCCCTCACTAACTCTCCAGGTAAGTTACCTGTACGCTTGGCAGTCTTAGAAACCAAGACCTCACCCTTTAACAACTCTCTCACAGGACAAACTATCATCAATTGACCTGCAGATCAATTAGTGGCAGCTTGTCCTGTGGGAAAGTTGTTAAGGGGTAAGGTCTTGGGTTCAAAAAATGTCAACCGCACCAATAACCTACATGGAGAGTTAGTGAGGGCTCACATGTGAGGAGTTAGAGTCGATGCTTTACAGAGCCACCCTAGGTCCCACCGGCAAGTTGTTACAATATGATGTTTTGGTGTCATATTTTTTTTCATTTCCCACTATAACACCAGAAGTATTATCTATACTATTAAAAGAGTAGTCACAACTTTTTTTTCATGTGTGATATTTCATTTTGGACTATCTACCTGAAAGTTATCACATTTTATTTATGTAAATGTGTTAATAATATAATCACATTAATCTCGACATCTATGCATTGATCTATCATTAATTATGCCGACATCTATCCCATATATATTAAAAGATAAGCATTTTTAATAAATAACCTTTGAAGTGTAATATATTTACAAGGATGCTATTATGCTGATGTGTCACCATAAGATGGCTTCTCACACTTTCTATTAAAAAATCCTTATTTTACTAGAGTAATTACATTTCCATGCCATTGGACCTCATTTATATATTATTAACATTAAAAGAATGTTGTTCATTCTTTCCTTATATAAAAGCTACGGAATTACCTAATATGGTTAACAAATATATGAAAATTAATTATTCTGAATAATAAAGATTTATTAATAATCACATTAAACATATAATAAAAAATAGTTTTTTTTCTTATATGCTATATTTTGAAGTTTTTTAAGCGATTATAAATTACTAAGACTTTTAAAATTCACATTGAAAGTTTTGTAATTAATGGTTTAAATTTTTTTTTTATTATAACAAGATACAAATGATCATAAAATCATATAAATATATATATATATTTTTAATATATATATATATATTTCAATATTGTTTAAATTAAAATATACATCATATAAAAATATATAAACAGGTTAATTTCAAAATGCATTTAGTAGTAAGCTTCAATTAATAATTATTTATATTAATAAAAATAATAGTTTTGCTACAGAAAATATAAAATTGTTAATAAAATCATATGAGTATAAAATCTCAATTAATAAATATTTATATTAAAATATACTATATGTCTATGCCAATATCATTTAATTTTAATTATATATCACATAAAATAAATAAATGATTATTTTGATTTTTTACCAACAAAAATTATTGTAAATAAAAGAGAAATTATTTTTATATATGTGTTTACTCTAATTTAATTATATACGTAATAGTTTTCGCTTCTCAGTTATTCAATATAACTATTATTGCATAATACGTAAATGAACACAAATAAATCATAAAATGTATAAATAATTTGTATACATAATTAATGTTCATTCCGCGCAAACGTGGATCTCAAATGTTATTTGATCATATTATTTTGAAAATACAACTCTTCATATCGAAGCAAGATGGTAAATTATAATATCCAGATGATAGCATTGAAGCCCAATGTATATTTAATATGTTTTAAAAAAAATATATCATTAAACATGACCCTACTCACGAACTTTATATTGACGGTCAATGACTTTACGTTTGAAGACTTATGACATGATGATTGAACAATCAAAATTAGTATTCAACAATTATTAATATATAAATTTCACTCCGAGCATGCGTGCGGATAATCACCTAGTTCAAGATAAAACTCATTAACGTCTCATAAGTTTTACTCGATAACGAAATAATCTAGTATCAATTTCCCAAATTTCTATGACTTTCTATGAATATCAAGTTAATGACAACTTTTTCTTAATAAGACTTTGTAACTTATGAGACAACCAACCATCTTTCCATGTCTCTGCACATCCATTGATAGAAATTGATGTGTAAGATAATCTTCAGTGGAGAGATTATCCAAGAAGAAATTTTTGTGTCACTCTGGTTGCGCTGTTTTTCCATACGAGATATACTTGAAACAATGATGTGCGCTTGATTCAATAAACATTGATGTTATTGTTTGTCTTGAAAATGAACACTTGAACATGTAGGATTTATTAATTTGATTGTTAGCCTTCAACATCGTTTAATAATATTACTACTTTATGAACTGAACACAGTAAACATTTGAAAAAGATGAACATGGTGTACTGTTTACGTAAATAATAAAATCCCACATGCCTAAATCATGTAAATTAGTATACCATATGTACTTTATAAATAATTTACTGTTCGTCCAAGAATATCATGGGTAATATCTTCAATATAACTAATTTTTTAAGTTGATAAACCAAGAATATAGTGATCATGCCATTAAGTAGAAAACTAAAAATATTTTTAATCTTCAAGAAATCTATTGTTTCTTACAATTATGGTCTAAGGAAAATCTTCAACCAAAAATATATTGTTTCCTACATTTTCAATTACCCCCCAGGCTAAGTTTTTAAAAAAAAAAAAAAAAATCAGTCGATATATACTCTTTAATTATTTTCCATAACACAAAATATTCCTAAAATTGTGGTTCGAAGAAAATATGTTAAACATTTTTTACTTACCTTCAAAGATATGTTTTCAGAAAATAAAAATTCAGTCACTATATACGCAGCTTTAATTATTTGAGAAAATAGTTTTTATGAGCCAAAAAAACTATGAAGTTGTCTCATTAATATAATTATTCTCCTAATTGTCGCATTAGTATAATATTTTTAAAAATCACAATACTAACCTTAGAAAATAGAATTACTTATATATTTAAAAATATTAAAATAATTTAAATATTTAACTAATTAAGAAAATAAAAAATATATTCCCAAATCGATTAACTCTAATTATCTAATTTTTATTTTATTTTTTTTGTTCAAAAATCGGATTTAAAGATAAGGAAACATAATATTTGCAAATATTTTCATAATTACTCTTTCCTTAATTTTTGCAACTGTTCATACTTATCCGTAGAATCTGAATTCTAATATAGGTAGAAGACAATTACAATGTTTGAAACTAAGTTCTACGACTAAGTAGATTATTGGTAGACTGCAGATTGTTAATTTTGCATACTTTAGAATGGTAGGTAAAACGTAGATTGAGGATTCAAAATTTATTTGGATTACTTTATTTTAGCAGATTACGTTTTCTAAAACAAATATGACACATACAAAAACGAGGATTTCGAATTCTACTGTGTAGAACACAACATCTGCTATCCGTAGAACGTAAATTTAATTTTTAATTTAACAATTTTTTCAACCCTAAAAAAATACCAATACATTGGTATAAGTATTTCTTCAATATTTTATATTTTTAGTTTTTTTTTTCTGGTTTGCAAAACAATTTATTTTGATTTATTTCAAAAAATAGAAAGGGTATTAAAGGCAAAAAGAGTACAAAATCGTTTTTATGCTAATGGGACAATCTTATGATTTTTTTGGCTCAAAAAAACAATTTCCCCTTATTATTTTCCATAAAACAAGATATTTATAAGACCGTGGTTGAAAGAAAATCTGCTAAAATTTTCTTTTTTCCTAAAATTTTGACTTAACTTGAAAGCTACGATTATCGTTGAATTATCGATTATATATATAGACCTCGCGTCTCATTTTCATCCATATCACAAAATTTAGGGAAAAAATCTCAACCAATAAAAATGTAACTCTACTTACCAAAGTTAAGCCTTATAAAGATGGCTGGCGTATTCAGATTAAGTTGCTTCATTTTTTGAAAGCAAAATATCAGTTATGGTGGGATTCTCTGGTATTGATCTTAGTAGATGAAAATGTAAATTAAATTAAAGTCTTAAATAAATTAGGTATCTATGTAACAAACGATTTTGGTGATACTAATTTAGTTATTTTGTTTTTGACGCAGGGTGTTAAGATTCAATGTTCATGTTGGGGGAATGGGTTTCACCACCTGAGATCTACAATCAATGATAAAATCATTAGATGAGAGGTCAACTAGCCATATATATCCTCGAAAACATCGGATCAGATGATTAATCTACCCATAAGACCAGATTCAAAACAGTGTCAAGACCATCATGTAAGAAAAAAAGTATTCAAAGGGAATGCATAAGTAGAAGATAATAAACAATCTTACTGTTGCAGTTCTTTGCAATGCAGTTTACTTCTAGTTCAAAACATCTCTTAATAAATTTTGCTATGTCTACTTCTAGTTCTCTGTCACTACTTTCTTGTCATGATGATCTCTGTGGTTCACGAGCAAGTTCAGTAGCTAAGAACTGTTGCAGCCCAGACACGATCTGGTTCATTCCTGGTCTGCTATTTCCTCTTTCTCTGACGCATGACATTGCAACCTCCACAAATTTAAATGCTGAGTGTTTGAACCGAGTTAAGAGAATATGACTGAAACTCGCCAGTGGGTTTGTCACAAGAGAATTTTATTTATATCAAAAGTGTGTATTACAAGAGAAGGTGACTAGTGCTCTCTCAGCTAAAGACTGCCCCTTGATCTTGGTTCCTACCCTCCCTTTATACTATTTTGAGGGTACCCTAGGTCAACCGTCCTAATGGGCCGTTTTGCTTGTCGGGCCGGATAGCAGGCCGATCAAATATCCACATGAACTAAGTTTCTTCAGATGACTTTGGAGAGCCGGCTTAAAGGCAGTCTGAAGCTGAGCCGAAGGTTCTTTGCCGGGAGCCGAACGCCTTTAGCCGGAGACCGGCTCTAATTAGTGAATGGTGACAGACCGGGCTGACTATGTCGTGGGCCTAAAGTGGAGGTAATCCTCCTACAATAAGTCCCCCCAGTTCATTGGTGGTTGTTGTTGCTAGCTCCAATGAATTTATGTCGGTTCGGGACTAGTCTGTTTGGTTCAATGTGAAATTATCTCGTCATGTTTGCCGCTTTGATGGAGTCGACTCGTTGTTATGTCATTCTGGGATGAGGTACTCGGAAGGGTTTTGTCGAAATGTCGAATCGTTATGTCGCATTTTACTCCCAATCGTTTTTTGTCGTCAACGGTATTCATTCAGACAAGGCTGTAGGGCGGCCCTCTCGCAATGTTTTCTTGTCTTCATTTTCTTGTCTGGAAGGCGAACATGCGCGAAGATAATTTTGGGCCCATTTGTGTCGGAGGTCGAAGAGTCGCATGGTTGAAGGGCTTTTTGCGGCCCATTTAGGCCCTGCTAGACCTAATCATTGTGTCTCTCCTTATAAATAGTTCATGCTCGACCGTTCCTCTCATTCTTTTTTGCGTAATAAGGTACTTTCTCTCTCTATCTCTCTGCTTCTCTCTCTAGATCATGTTGTATATTAGATAGCATTCTGTTTGTAGTTATGTCGTCGAGAAGAAGGTTGTCGCAAAAAGAGAAGGGTAAAGCGGTCGCTCCTGCCTCGGATTCTTCTGATGGATCTGAAATCAGGAGGGGAGTTCACGACGACTTGAGTCAAGTTCATCGGGATGCGATGAAGGACACGGAGAATATGACCCTATCTCAAAGGATTTTAGTCGCCGAAGCGGAAAAGCTTTTTTCGTAACGAAAGCGGCGGCGAAGCAACGGACGTAACCGATGCATCCTGTGATTCGGATGGTTCGGCGATTGGCCCCGATTTCGTTCCGACGCGTTACTGCCCAGTCGGGGTTTTTGTCGAACTCCTGGCAATAGCTCCTGAGTTGCTCCGTCCCGAAGAGGTGGAAGGGCAGTCTTGGAAGAATGTGCAGGGGACCCGATCGACAATGGGCAGCCTGAAGAAGCTATTGAGGGACTGCAATGAGGTGGGTGTGACGTTCCTTATTCCCACGTATACTCAGAGACCGTGGTCGTCTCCGGTGGGGTATCAGTGTGTGCACGAGTCGTACTTCCAGAAAGATACCAAGCTATGGTTTCTTATCCCCCGTCTGATCACTTCATACGTGTTTTGTCGAGATGTCGCCATCTGTCAGTTTCTGAACGGCTCGTTCCACATAGCAGTCGCCCTGATGGTGATGGCCGCTGAGATCGAGGTGTCGATGAGTGTTCGGACGTTCAAAGAGTTGTGCTTCGTGAAGCCTATGCGGATGGGATGTATTCGGTCAAGATTCGACCGAACTACAATGTGATCACGGGCAATCCGAACAAGACTCATGACTGGCAACGATACTATTTTTTTGTCAAGTCCGACGAGTTCTCTTTCGAAGAGCCGCCGAACTACGAATTTCGGGTTCTGTGCAACTGGCACATCGGTAGATAGATTCTAACTGTCATTTGAAGGATTTTGGTCGGTTGTTTTAACAAATTCCCTCTTTTTTTTGCAGTCAATCATCCGAATACAATCGATTACCCGGGAAGCTCGCGCTTTTTCGAAGACGCAAGGGCTATAGAGGCACTTAGCCATCAACGTTGACCTGATATCAGTGAGGAGAAGATTCGCCGTGCTTTAGATCGCATCTCAAAAAGTAATTATCTCCTGATTTTTGTTTATCGATAATTCCTCGTCTAATCGATTGTCATCTCGCGCAGGTGACTGGGCTTCCAATCTTCCAGTCAAATTTGGTCCAGGTAAGAAACGCTTAACACTTTTTTCGAAAGGGGAGCAGCAACGAGTAAGGATAGCAAGCGATATGAAGACGCTTCCGGATCTTTCTGCCGTCGTCGAGGGCCGGCTGGGCGTTCCTTCGGTGGCTCCTAATTTTATGGGTCTGCTGGACGGAACGGGACTGGACGGGATGGACCCATCGGTTCGCGCGCCGCAGATACTTCCTGGTGGGGGAAACAACAAATTTTCTCACTCAAAAGTTCGTCTTGGGGGTGTGGACCCCAAGCCGACCAAAGTGAGCAGCAAGAGAGCCCTTGGTGGTACCTCTGCCGGGGACGGATTGGAGAATAACATTGGTGCCGCTCAAGACGTTCAGGAGGAGGGACCAAAGCGAAAGAAAAGAAGAAGTCGTCCCGACGAGGACTGGACGTCGCCGCAGCTGGTACTCATGCCGGAGGAGAAGACGCGGGTCTGGATGCAGAGGGGAGTTCCCATGCCCTGGAACGGGATGATACGTTGAGGGTTTCATCGCGTAAGCGGGGAGATACTTCTTCCGAGAAGGAAATGCACCTCTCAAAAGGAAGAAGAGGGAGAGAGCTCGGATAGACGCAAGCCCACCTGTTGTTCACGAGCCGTCGCCAAAGGAAGATCCGGTGGTACCCGTTGACGTGGGGAAGTGTGCCACTTGGAAGCCCAGAGTTTCATTCCCCGACCGAGTTAGCTTCTCGTACGAAGCTGGTGTGCCGCTAATCTGCGACGGTTTAGAGTTCTCTAATCTGGTTTGACAGATCATAGGTGGTCCGGATCATCTACCCGATACTGAGTCGTTGATGTTCAGGGATGCCTACGTCAACGCGACTCGGAACCAATTGCTGGTAAGTTCGGCTCCTCCCTCATTTCTCTTCTATTAGTTTTTATTAACCAAAATGTTTTCGCTTTGTTTTCTTTACCCCGAGGTAATTTCCCCCCCCCCTTTCTTTTTGCAAGCCACCAGTAGCATGAATTTCTTGGTGGAGAGGTATGACTCCGAGCTAAAAACGACGTTTGCTCAGCTGGGAAAAGCCGAGAAAAAGGTCTGGGCCAATAAGAGGCGTATTACCTCTCTAAAGGAAGAGACGAGGATCACACTTGAAGAGATGGCGAAAGAACGAGAAGACGCAGTTAGTTGGGGCGCGACTTTGGAGGGGGAGGTGCGCGCTTTAGCGCAGAACTTTGAGGTGGTGACGACCAAGGTGGAAGGCGTCCGGGAAGTGAACACCGCCTTAAAGGCTGGTATAGAGGCGCTGAAGCGGGAGAAGGATGAAGCTCTGAGGGAGATCGCGCGTTTGAGGTACTCCCGCGTCCTTGAGGTTTCTCGCGAGCGAGCAAGGGTTGAAGCAGCAATGATCGCAAAATGCAACCGCCTGTTCGACAAGATTCGAGATCGTGAGTCGCGTTATGATGCTTACAATACTGCACGGTGCTTCTATAGCCAGGCGTTCGGGACGAGGAAATGTCTGCAGATGCTTAAACGATGGGGTGTCAACATCCCACATGAGACCGTGGACTTCTTTGTCGGGGAGGAGGAAAGTTTCAAGGCGGAGGTGACCCGTTTAGAAGTTGGAGTCATACCGGATTCCGACTTGTCGCTTTCTCCCCTGGTTCTCGAGTCACCGTTCACAAGTAAGAAGCTTCTTGCCGGAATAGATCTGTTTGGATCCAACGCATGCTTGATCGATCAGGAGGCGGCATCTGCTCTTAGGACCCCGAGGCATTCTACCGGGGAAAGCCTGGAAGATGTGTTAGTCGCTCCAGATGGGGTTTCAACGGATGGAGGCGATGCTGGGATCGACGTCTCTGATAATTCGGGGGATTCCAATTTGGTGCTGAGCGAAGGTTCGGCGAAACTACTGAAGAGCGACAAAGCTAGGCCCCTGAGTGAGGATTAGAGGAGATCGAGGGGTTTGGCGGCCCTGAATCAATGCATGTTGCCCTAAAGGATCGTTCTGGATCAGGTGACCCAGTTGGGGAGAGGAGCCCCAACTAAGTTTTGGGGATTGGCTGTGCATCTGCTTTTTGAACTTTTATGTCTTCTCTGTCGCCTTTGAATTTTCGGTGTTTGTTGTATGTTTTTACTTGATGCCATGTTTACTCTTAATGAAGAATTATTGTTTTCAGTTCACTGCTTCCTTGGCCTGGGGCCTCTCTTCTCCTTTTCCTTTTTGAAGTACGCTGTTGAGTTGCCAATAGAATTGACTTATCGAAGTAAAATTTTGTGTCGAAGTAATTCGTTTGGTCATCTGTTAACTAGAATTATCGAAGTAAAAAAATGTGGAAGTATTGGTCGTTTATTAACTAGAATTATCGAGGTACATTTTCAATCGAAGTAATCCGTTTAGTCATTTTACTGACCAAGATTATCGAAATAAAAATCTTAATCGAAGTAATTCGTTTAACCGTTTGTCAACCGGAATTATCGAAGTAAAATTTTTTTTAGAAGTAATCCGTTTAATCGTTGTTACCGACTAAGATTATCAAAGTAATTCCCTTCGCGTTTAATAGACAGTAGAGATCCAGGGGAATAATGGTTCTCGTCCTGCTTCTGAAGTAATTCGTCAACTTTCGGTTGGCCAAACCTGCTGAGAATTTTTCAAAGGGGACGTGAATTATTTCCCGGACCGTTGATCAATGTGATACGGTCTTCTCTCTTGGGTTCGTGTCTGATCAGGACGATCCGCTGGGCGAGTGTGAATACCGATATACGATCCAGAGCTTGTGAATTTAGTCCTTTGCTTGGTCGTGAGTATGGTGGTGACAAGTAAAAGTGACTCATAAAGGAGTGGCATTCGTTTGTCATTGTCGAATCGTTTTCGACTTTCTCTGCGAAGAGATTGGATGGTGATTATGGCTGGAACCCAATAGAGGGGCTGCCTATGTACCCTGATAGGGGATCAAGCCATTCTTAGTTCGTTTTTGTCGAGTGAAAGTGGTCTTGTGGGCGCATTTACTCAATTTTTTTAGGCGCTAGAAGGAGGGGTGCGCTTACTCTTAGTATTTTTTAAGGTTTTTTGAGTTCCATGCGCGTGGCACGGGGTCGCCTGTAGATGTTTCCAACCGATAGACACCGTGATGGATGACTTTAATGATCTTGTAGGGGCCTTCCCAGTTTGCCCCTAGTTTGCTTGCCTTCCATTCCTTAGTATTTTCGAATACCTTGCGTAAGACCAGATCACCGAGATCGAGATGACGCGACTTACCGCGTTTGTTATAATAGCTCTCTATTTGATGTTGGTAGTTCTGGATTTGCAGGAGAGCTTGACTCTCTTTTCCTCGATTTGGTCCACAACATCCATCAACATATCGCGATTGAGAGTGTCTAGGTGTGGAATTTTGCTGCGGCTTTGGCTTGTAACGTTTACTTCGGCTGGCGCCATTGCTTCAACTCCATAGGCTAGGGAAAAAGGGGTGGTTTTCGTCGCACCCCGGGGTGTTGTCCGGTGTGACCAGAGGACTCCGTCGAGTTCGCCAAGCCATGCTCTTTTTTTAAAGTCGAGGCGTTTCTTGATGCTGTCGATGATTAGTTTATTCGAAGATTAAGCCTGGCCATTGCCTTGTGGATATCTTGGTTTTGAGGAACTAAGGCGGATTTGCCAGCGTTCGCAGAAGCTCTTGAAATTTCCCGACATGAATTGATTGCCATTATCCGTGACGATTTCGTATGGCAAACCGTGTCGGCATATGATGTTTCTCCACACGAAACGTTGGAATTCTTTGTCGGTAACTTGAACGAATGCTTCCACTTCCACCCACTTTGTGAAGTAGTCGGTTAGGACCAGGATGAATCGTCTCTGTCGGGATCTGGGTAGAGGTCCGATGATGTCCATTTGGTTGTCCGTAATAGTTCTGTCGGACGATGGATTTTGGGAGCGTGTCGTTGACACATATCGCAACGCCGTGCATACTCTTCACAATCGGTGTTCATATTTGGCCAGTAAAAACCAAGGCTCTTAACCTTGAGGGCCAGGGCCCTTCCTCCCGAATGGTTACCGGCAGCGCCATCGTGCGTTTCGGCCATTACTATCCATATTGCATCACCAGCGACGCATTTGAGCATCACCTTGTTTGCGGTCCACCGATATAATTCCCCGTCAATGACGACGTAATGTACGATGTGCACCTTATGTCGTCTGGCTGCCCACTTCTCCGAGGGCAGCGAGTTATGTTCAAGGTAATCAATGAATTCGGTCCTCCAGTCAAGGCCGGGTTGTTCTTGATTTTGTTTGGTAGGCAGGTGCTGATCGTCGTTGAGGCCTCGGTTATCACGGTGATCAGGAATCGTTCTTCATTTGGTAAATCGATACTTGGTCTCTCAATACGGTGGATCGGGATCGTTCGCTTAACTTGGTCACGGAGTTTGCTTCCCAAGGCGGCTAGGGCATCGGCGCATACGTTCTCTCCCCAAGGGACTTTTGTGAGTTCGAAGAATTCCAAATCGTTAGCGAGTGACTGGACCACTTTGAGATAGGCGTCCATTCGCTGGTTGCGTGCATCGTAGTCGCCGTTGAATTGGCTCGTGACGAGTTGGGAATCGCAAAAGGCGCTTAACCGCTTGGCTTTCACAGCTTTAGCGAGTCGAAGCCCGGCGATGAGGGATTCGTATTCGGCTTCGTTGTTAGAGGCGGCGAAATCAAAACGCAAAAGATTGTCAAATTAGCTCGCCGGTGGGCGACTGAAGCTGTACCCCGGCTCCAGATCCTTTGATGGTAGAAGAACCGTCGACATGCAAGATCTAGTTGCTGTTCGGGAGGGTCAGATCTTGCTGGAGTTCTGGTGGTAGCTCGATTAGGAAATCGGCTAGCACTTGAGATTAGGTGGCGGTTCGGTTCTGATAGAGGATATCCTATTGGCTGAGTTCGATCGCCCATTTAGATAGACGACCGGATTGATTAGTGTTCTACATGATGGTGCGCAATGGTTGGTTTGTCAGTATCGCAATCGAATGAGACTGGAAGTAAGGCCGGAGTTTTCTTGACGAAACGACAACTGCGAGAGCCATCTTGTCCAAGGTGGGATAGCGAGATTCGGGGTCATTCATACGTTTGCTTGTGTAGAAGATAGGTCGTTGTTTACCGCGGTCGTTCCGGACGAGAACGCTGATGACAGTTGTTGGAGAGACGGCGATGTAGAGCGAGAGGGAATCACCATTCTCAAGCTTAGACAGTATGGGGGGGAGAAGTCAAGTATTCTTTGAGCTGTGTGTACGCTTCCTCGCATTTCTCGTCCCAGGTGAATTTTTTGTTACCTCGCAACAAGTCGTAGAACGGAAGGCATTTGTCGGTGGATCAAGATATGAATCGGTTCAATGCTGCTATCCTACCGGTTAACCGTTGGACTTCCTTGCTATTTTTCGGGCTGGGTAGATCGAGTATGGCGGAGATCTGTTTGGGATTGGCTTCGATTCCCCTTTGCGTTACGATGTAGCCGAGGAATTTGCCCAACATCACGACGAAGGTGCATTTGGCTGGGTTTAATTTCAAACCGTACTCGTTCAGCGTTTTGAAGCAGCTCTGCAGATGTCCCAGATGGTCTGTCGCGTAGAGCGACTTAACCAGCATATCGTCTATGCATACTTCCATCGAATTTCCCAGCCTATCGACGAACATTCGGTTTACGAGCCTTTGGTAGGTAGCGCCGGCGTTCTTTAAACCGAAGGGCATCACTTTATAACAGTACGTTCCCATGTCGGTGATAAACGCATTTTCTCGCTGTCGTTTGGATGCATCAATATTTGATTGTAACCCGAAAAGGCGTCCATAAAAGTGAGGAGCTCGTTGCCAGCGGTTGACTCAATCAGTCTGTCGATGTGGGGGAGCATGTCACTATCTTTTGGGCATGCTTTATTAAGGTCGGTGAAATCGACACAGACGCGCCATTTGTCGTTCTTTTTCTTAACCACGATGGGGTTTGCAAGCCATTCGGGGTATCGTACCTTGGCGACTGAACCGGCTGCGAGTAAGCGCTCTACTTCATCGTTTACTGCCTTTGACCTTTCAGGACCAAGCTTACGTTGTTTTTGTCGGATCAGCTTAAAGGTGGGGTCGACATTCAGCTCGTGCGTAATGATCATTGGATCGATGCCCCGCATGTCCGTGGTTTTCCAGGCAAAAATTGGAAGAGTTTTGTTTGAGAAATTTGACGATCTGAGTGCGTAGGTCGTCGGAGAGGTAAGCGCCGATCCAGATAACTTTGCTTGGATCGGCGTCATCGATGATGACTTCTGATATTTCCTCCTTTGGAGGACACGATTTGTTGGACTGAGCCCAGGGGCTAGTTTGTTGAGAGATCGAGTTGACGTGAGGTGACGATCGTTGTAGTTTGACCATGGCGATCAAAAGATCCCGCACGGCTTGCTGGTTACCCCGCAGTGTATGAATTGTCCCGTCTGGTCCTGGGAATTTAACACATTTGTGGTATGTCAACGGGACTGCTTGCATCGAATGTATCCATGGGGTTCCGAGGATAACATTATAAGGGGCATCCATGCTTATAACCGAGAATTTAACCGTACGAACGACACCGCAGGCGTACACCGGTAGCTGAATTGTCCCTATCATCAAGTCGGAGGATCTATTAAAACCGGTGAGGGAACGAGAAGATGGCTTCATGTTGCGTAGGTCGATTCCCATTTTTTCAAGGGTGTTGTGAAAGATAATATCAACGGAACTACCGGTGTCAATCAACACCTTGGTAACATCACATGCGGCGATCCCGAGTTCTACGAGGAGTGGGTCGTTATGAGGTGCGTGGATGCCGATGGTGTCGGCGGCCAAGAAAGTGATTGAAGGATCATTCTCGGGCCGCGCTGGCCATTTCTGAGAAGTTACTGCTTGTCGGAGATAATTTTTGATTGACCATACAGAGTCTCCGCATGGAGGCGAGCCACCCATAATCACGTTGAGCCGTGATTGGCCCTTACTTTGTTTTGCTCGTATTAGGGTCCTCAGGTCGCTAGTTGTTGGAGCCGAATCATGTTCCGTACAATGTTTGTCGTGCATGAGCTTATCTCGTAGGTCGCCATTTTTCCGCTGGTTAAGGCTCCAACAGAGGTCGTCCTTGTTGGAATTTAACCTATCACGTAGGTCTGTGGCAGGCGGCTGTGTTTGCGCAACAGAGGGTACGGATGGAAGGACAAGTTGTTTGCTGCGGGACTCGGTGAGGAAAATTCGGAGATCAAGAGTTATGCCTGGGGAATCTTCGTCGATAGTCGACTTTCGCGTTAACTGGAGGCGGAGATCGTTGCTTTGGTAACGTTTTGCTGGTTGGCGCGTTAGTCGCGTGCGCAGATCGTTACCTTCAAATGGTATGTCATCATCGGATGAGTCTCCTAGTCGGGCCAAAATTACATCAACGCGTCTGCGGTTTCTTGGCTGCTCCTCGCCGGCCGATGTGTCAGCTTTTTCTCGTTCAGCCGATGGAACCGCATTTCCCTTATCGCGAGGATCCCCCTGCGAGTTTTTACCTTGAGGTCGTTGATCACTTTTCTCCTTTGTTTTACTCGCAGTATTTAGTTAGGTAGACCTGGCTGGAGGACGTGGGGGGGGGGGGGGTTTGGGGTTTACCGCTGGGTTCCCGCTCCCAGTGGTTCCAACCCTTTTCTCGGACGACGACAGTAGAGGATGGTGGGTTATCCTCGTCGACTACGTATACAAAGCATTTTCTTCGATCATTTCTCTCGGCGATGGGATGTTGACGTGGCTCTTGCCGCGCGTCAGTCGTTCGTGACGGTGCTTGCTTTGTCGCGTTCTGCTTGTTAAGGATCGCTCGAGTGTCTTCTTCCATACTGATGAAATTGTTGGACCGAGCGATGGCGTCTTGCAGGGAAGTTGTCGGGTGTTGATATAAATCGTCGCGAAACTTTGAGTGGACCCAGAGGGTATTCATCAAGGCGTCTACGATGATATTTTCGGGTATGTTGACTGTTGAAACAACTGCTTTGAATTTCTCCATGAAGTTGCGGAGGCTCTGAGTTGAAGACTGAGACATTTGCCATAAGTCTGAAGCGGTCGCTCCTTGTCGCGTGAACATTATGTAATGTTTCAGGAAAGCCGCCGAAAGGTCGCGAAAGCTGTCAACACAGTTTTCTGGGAGGTGTGAGAACCATGTCAGTGCCGGTCCGGTAAGACTTTCGACAAACAGTTGACAAAAGCCGGCTTCTTTTTCTTCGTCGGCGAAGTTTGCCCTTCCCATAGCTATGTTGAAAGCCGTCATGTGGTCCGTAGGGTCAGATTCGCCGGAGTAAGTTGGTAGGCGGAACTTTTCGATACAGCGAAGTCGTACGTCGCTGATGCGGCGAGAGAACGGTGTTCGGGACGTCGCGGCAAGGACTCGGTCGATCTGGGGGGCGGGGCTTGTTACGTGGTGAATCTTTGAGCTTATTTCGGAGAGCGAGAGTTTGAGAGCAGCGATTTCACGAACGGTGGTTAGGTCGGATCCTCCTTGATTCCGGATCTCAGTTGCAACCAGTAGGTCAAGGACGTCGACGTGTTGTTCCTGGGCTCCGGTCTCTAGGTTAGTGTGGAATAGTTGGCGACGTACCGTCGGAGAGTTACTCGATACGCCGGAGGGAAGAGCGAGAGCGACTATGAGCGCGGCCAGTTGGGCGTTGGTGGCTTTTTGAACTTCTTCTTGTTGAGCGAAACGCGCCATGATGGTGTCCATAAACTCCGTCGAGGCTTGTGGCGCGGTGTCAAGAATGGGTTCTGGTTCGTTCCCAGAGGTGGAACTTGGGTGAGTCATTTGAGCAGTGTGCTTTGAGAGCTAGCCCCACGGTGGGCGCCAATTGTTTGAACCGAGTTAAGAGAATATGACTGAAACTCGTCAGTGGGTTTGTCACAAGAGAATTTTATTTATATCAAAAGTGTGTATTACAAGAGAAGGTGACTAGTGCTCTCTGAGCTAAAGACTGCCCCTTGATCTTGGTTCCTACCCTCCCTTTATACTATTTTGAGGGTACCCTAGGTCAACCGTCTTAATGGGCCGTTTTGCTTGTCGGGCCGGATAGCAGGCCGATCAAATATCCTCCTGAACTAAGTTTCTTCAGATGGCTTTGGAGAGCCGGCTTAAAGGCAGTCTGAAGCTGAGCCGAAGGTTCTTTGCCGGGAACCGGAGCCTTTAGCCGGAGACCGGCTCTAATTAGTGAATGATGACGGACCGGGCCGACTATGTCGTGGGCCTAAAGTGGAGGTAATCCTCATACACTGAGTCTAATGAGATGTCCCCGTGAAGCTGCGGGTCCACGACGCTGTCAAGCTCTCCCGTCTCCAAGAAAGGCTCCACAAAGTGGATGACGCTGATTTTTTCTCCGTCTTTTGTTTTCACTATGGCTCTCTGGCCGGTGATGAGTTCAAGAAGCACGATCCCGAAACTGTACACGTCGCTCTTCTCGTTCAGCATAAACGTTCTATAGTATCTGCACACATAATGTGTTAAGTTTGTCAGATATTGTTATCTGTATTTGCTAAACTAAACCAGTGATGTGTTAAGGAACTTACTCAGGATCAATGGGAGTGTCTACGTGGCTGATATCGTCCTCAGGAAAGATCTTAGAAAGACCGAAGTTGGCATCTTGGCTTCCAAGTTATCGTTTAATAGAATGTTTGCTGTTTTAACATCTCTGTGTATTATTGGTGGCCTGCATCCATGGTGCAAATACTCCAACCCTGCCAAGATGAAAACAAAGGTTTCACACCTGAACCAGATTAAACCGGGTTTGATATCTAGGAAACCAACCTTGAGCAGAGTCTATTGCTATATGGAGTCTATTTTCCCAGCTAAAATCCTCTGCCTTCTCACTTGAAAGATATTCCTGCAAGTTTCCATTGGCCATGTACTCGTATATGAGAGCCATGCTACGTCCATCATCACTTGGAAGGTTAACTCAACTAGCCATATATATCCTGTGTTTTCATAACTTGATCTCTCAAGCAACATGCACCGATCATAAGACCAGATTCACCGATTAATGAGACGACGAAACACAATTTCGTTTCTGAAAAAGCTCTAGTCTTTGACATGTTTTGTGGAAAATATTTAGTTAGGAAAAGAGTTTGTTTGCTTTGCGCCAAAACAAACTTTGTGGATCAACTAAATTAAACTCAAAGAATTATTAAATGAAGTCCAATATCTCATGCTAGATAGGCCTTCTTATTTTTAACATAAGATTTTTACAATATGTTTAAATATAACTTAGTATGTCTTTTATGATTTTTGATTTTTAATTAAAGTTTTACAAGTTTTTTAACTAAATAGAATATAAAATAAATTTGTGTTTATATAAAACTAAAAACATAGCAAATCCAAAAATAAGAAATGTGTTTCCATTTGAATAGATGTATTAATATACACAAACCACCCAAGTAGTATTTATAAACAAATACGTTTGAAAAATGATATATTTTGTAAACAATACCAAATAAAAATAAATTATTTAACATACCACTTTTGTTGTTTGAATATTTTATATTGATAACATCAACAAATACAATTTATCTATACTATTCAAGTACATAAAAAACATAATTTTACACACAAAAACTACTCTAAAAGTACACTCGCGCAATTGCGCGGGTCAAATTCTAGTTATATATTATTGGATATTTTAAGTTTAAATATTTTTATTATTTGTAATTTAGAAATAATTATTTTATCACTTAGTTATTATGTTTGTTAAATTATTGTATTTATGATTATAAAATTTATTTATATTTATTTTTTGGTTTAACAATATAATAATTTTATGTATTTGTTTTATATAGAAGTAGTTATATTCAAAATTACAAACTACTAATTATGGAAAAACACATAACAAATAATATATGTATATAGCTACTCTACGCACCATGCAATCTCCTCATACGAATATATTTATATAATTTGGTGTCGCTAGTACAATAGTCCACACCGTACCCCTCCCCCGCCCAATCACTAAGGCGTCACTAGTACAAACGTCTTTTTACCCCCGCAATCTCCACAAAAAGATGTCGTTAGCACAGACGTCATGTGCCCCTGCAATCTTCACAAAAAGCGTTGCTAGTACATATGTCTTTGTATCCCCTAATCTTCACACATGGACTCGTATTTATAAAACAATTTTTAACATCAATCATTTCAATTAAATATTGAATCCTCTATTATCCTATATCCAATTTAACAAGCATAAAATAATAACAAGTAAGACGCTCATAAAGATTCGTTTCACAGAAACTGAATATGTTTCGAACTAAACTTTTCATAATATTAGTACTAAACTAGCACATGATTAAATGGAATAACCCTCACCTTAGCCATATCGAAGATGATCCCAAAATTCTTGGAAATGAATTTAACTTGGACCGCAAGTCATGGTTTACGGTTTTACCCGAGACTCAGTCATACTTCTCGCCACACCCATAGAACATCTCTGAAACCTCGCCTGGCATTTCGGCAAAAGATAAAAGAGAATGCCATTAGTTTTTTTTAAAACTTGACGCGCAAGAAACACATGAGGAACACGCTTAGCCTTTACGACGGTGACCTGCAACGGTGTATCACGAACTTGGGAGGCATGAGCGATGTCTCTGATGGTTCACGGCTGCTAACGGTGAAGATCGGTGCCGGTGGTGTCGACGTGCATGGTGTCTCTGGTTCGTACTACTTCTTTCCCTCTTTGTTTCACGTTCTCCACCTACGAACCATATAAGAACATCAACGCCATGTACGGGATGGCACAGAACAAGGCATGTGATGGCGGGGCCGCTACTCCGGTGGTGGTGACTCGCCGTGGAGATCCGTTGGTGATGAACGGAGATGACTGTGAGAACACATCTTCAATTCACACACGAACACAAAGGAAAAAGCATGAAGAGATGCAGCGGTGGATAAGAAGAGGAGGATAATAGAGATGGAAGAAGAGAACGTAGCAGATGGAAGAAGAAGGATGGCGAGAGAGGTCAATAAATTATGGAGGCGGCTCCCGCTCTTTTGACGAACAAGGAGGTACATCTGATACTTTTTCCCTTGGTTGCTTCAACGAGTCGGTCGTTAGTCGCTCTAGCCGGCTAAAAGCAGTCAGCAGCCGAGCCAAACGCTTTTAGCCACAAGCAAAACCTAACGAATGAGTCGTGATGGGCCAGGCCGGCTATTTCGCGGGCCCATGGAAGAAGTAATCCTCTTCCTACAATAAGTCCCCCGAGTTCACAGGTGGTTAGTGTCGCTTGCCCCAGTGAATTTATACGTCTGGTTCGGGAATTACCGGTCTGGCACGTCTGGGTTTCTTCGTCACGCTTGTCGCTACCTTTCGAATCGATCCGTCACTTTGTCGCTATTTTCGAATCGGCTCGTCTCTTTGTCGAACTGGATTAGGAGCATTCTGCTCGACGCCCTTTTGATGCTAGGGCGGATTTTCCGGGGTAGAGTCGCATCCATTCGTTTTATGTCGCTCTAGCGATCGAGGTGTTCGATGGGGGGTCCATTCGTTTGGATGAGATTTTAAGTTGGCCTACTTTTTGCGTTCTCTCGTCTTTCTTTCTCTTTTTTTTGGAAGTCGAACGGACACAAGAGGGATGGGCAGTTTTCCAAATATCCAGGCCCATTTGCATCAGAAGTCGAAGAGACGCGAGGTTGGAGGGCTTTTTACGGCCCATTTAGGTCTTGCTAGACCTAATCACTACGCCTCGGGGGGACGCGATTCTCCCTCTTTATAATTAGGCCTAACTCAATCACTCTTCTCATTCTTCTTTGCGTATTAAGGTACTTTCTCTCACCATCTCTCTCTAGATCTTGTTGTAAATTACATAATGTCTCGCCGAGAATTATGTCGTCGAAGAGGAAGCTGTCCCAGAAAGACAAAGGTAAGGCGGCCGCTTCCGCCTTGGATTCCGCTGATGGAGTCGAAGTTGGGAGAGAGGTTCTCAACGATTTTGACCTTATTCATCGCGATGCAATGATGGACATGGCGAACATGAGCTTGTCCCAAAGGATCCTAGTCCCCGAGGTAGAAAGACTCTTCATGGGTGAAGGCGATGGCGACAAAGCGATGGATGTGACTGATGCGTCCCAAGATTCGGAAGGTTCTGCGGCTTGTCCCGACTTCGTTCCGACGCGCTACTGCCCAGGTGGAGTTTTTGTCGAAATCCCAATGATAGCCCCGGGCTGCTCCGTTTCAAAGAAGTGGAAGGGCAGTGCTAGAAGAATGTGCAAGAAACTCGGTCGACACCGGGCAGCGCGAGGAAGCTGTTGAGGGACTGCAACACCGATGGTGTGACGTTTCTCACCCCCACGCATACTCAGAGACCCTGGTCACCACCGGTGGGGTACCAGTGCGTGTATGAGTCGTACTTTCAGAAGGATACCAAGTTATGGTTCCTCATTCCTCGTCTGATTACATCGTATGCGTTTCGTCGGGACGTGGCCATCTACCAATTTTTGAACGACTCATTCCGTATAGCGGTTGCCCTGATGGTGATGGCAGCAAAAATTAACGTGTCAATGAGTGTTCGGACGTTCGAGGAGCTATTCTTTGTGAAGCCCATGCCAGACGGGATGTACTCTGTGAAGATTCGTCCAAATTATAACGTGATCACCGGTCATCCGAATAAAACTCCGGACAGGCAGCGATATTACTTCTACGTCAAGTCCGACGAGTATCCGTTCGAAGAGCCTCCGAGTGATAACTTTTGAATTTTGTGGAACTGGTGCATCGGTAGATCGACTACAACCACGATTAGATGAATTTTTATCGGTTATTCTAACACCCTTCTTTTCCTTTTTCTATGCAGTCAACCATCCGAACACTATCGACTATCCGGGGGGTTCTTGTTTTTTTGACGACACAAGGGCTATAGCAGCGCTGAGTCATCAACGTTGGCCGGACATTAGCGAGGAAATGATTTGTCGGGCTTTAGATCGTATCTTGATAGGTACAAAAAAAGATATTTTACTTTGTTTGCCGATAACTCCTTACTTAATCAATTAGCGTCTCGTACAGGTAACTAGGCTTCTACTCCGCCTGTCAAATTTGGTCCCAGTAAGAAACGGTTTGCACTTTTCTCGAAGGGAGAGCCACAACAAGTAAAAATAGCACAAGAGATGAAGATGCTGCCGGATCTTTTTGCCGTCGTCGATGATTGGTTGGGCGCTTCTTCGGTGGCTGCCAATTTTATGAACTTGCTGGACGGAATGGGGTTGGATGGAATGGATCCGTCAGACCGTATGCCGCAGATGCTTCCCAGGGGAGCAGGTACTGAGCCTCCTCACTTGGATGACCGGCCCGAAGCAGTGGCTTCCAAACCGACCAAAAGGGGTGAGAAGAGACCTCGCGGTGATTCTATTGTCGGTGGTAGATCGGGGAGCGATTGTGGTGCTTCCGAGCGCGCTCAGGTAGGAGAGCCAAAAAGGAGAAAGAAGAAGAAGAGGTCTGCCAGGAAAGAAGCGGAGACTGACGCGGCTGACGCCCAGACTCAGGTAGAGATCGCGGGCACGAACACTGGAGGAAATTCTTTGGAGGGGCGTGGCTCTAGAGAAGGAAGCTCATGATCTCGTGCGCGAGATCAAAGCGTTGAAGACCGCGATGGAAGATACCCGGGATGAGAATGCTGCTCTAAAAGCAGTCGCGGAGGCGTTGAAGCGGGATAAGGATGAAACCGACAAAAGATACGCGAGGGAGATTAAGCGCCTTAGGAATTCCCGAAGCTTCGAGGTCTCACGCGAGCGGGTGAGGGTGGAGACTGCCAGGATTTCCAAGTGCAATCATCGGTTTGACAGGATCCCCAAACAGGAGTCCCGCTACGATGCTTATGATACCGCGAGATGCTTCTACAGCCAGGCTTTCAGAACAAGGAAGTGTCTGCAGATGCTCAAGAGGAGGGGTGTCGATATCCCGCAGGAAACTGTGTAATTTTTTGCCGCAGAGGAGGAGAAGTTCAAGGAAGAGGCAACTCGTTTTGAAGTTGGGGTTATCCCAGAGTCCGACCTATCACTTTCTCTCCTGGTGTTCGAGTCGCCGTTTGTGAATGAGGAGCTTCTGTATGGGATAGATCCGTTTAGATCCAACATTGGCCTGATCGATCAGAGGACGGCATCAGTTCTCAAGACTCCAAATCGTTCTTCCAATGAACACTTAGAGGAGCCATTAGTCGCCCCAAGCGGAGTCGTAGCCGATGGGGATATCGCTGAAGTCGAGGTCTCCGAGGCCTCCGACACATTAGGAGACAAGGGTGACTCAAATTTAGGATTGAGCGAAGGGTCGGTCAAGCCGTTGGAGACTGACAAGGCCAGGCCCCTGAACGAGGAGTTAGAGTAGATCAAGTGTTTTGGTGCCCTTGAACCAGTGGGACGGCGTCCATGGATCCTTCTAAACCAGGTGGTCAGGTTGAAGGGGGGGGGGAACTCTAACGAATCTCGCGACTACGCATCGTGCTATCATTTCAGACGCTTGTCAAATTTTCTTTTACCTTTTTTTATTATTTTTTCACTTCTGTATCTCCAATATTGTTTTACGCTTTGACTCGTTTCTTCTTTATAAAGGATTGGTAATGTCTCGACGTTGTTAGAAAATTGTTTCCTTGGCTCGGGGCCCATTTCTGTTTTGTCGTCTCCCATATAGTTTTTTGTCCTCGAATTGTGGAGCTGTCGTTCTTGGTCGTTTGTCGGTAATCGATTTGAGCTATTTTGAGTTCTTCATATTGTTATTCCAATAATTAGCGTTTAGGACTTTAGGAGTTTCAACTCGCGCGTTCCCACTCGATGTAGTTCGCGTAATAGTTCATCGATAGGAGTTATTGAGATGCCTTGGCCAAGACTCTGACTACAAGGGCATGAAATCAACAACGGTTCCCATTTCGCGTTAAAGTAATTCTCTGGTCCGCAGTTGCCAAACCTGCTGGAAATTATTAACGGATACGGGGATTGTTGACTAAAATGACGGTATGAAATTGACACGGTTAACGCCCTCGGATACATGTATGATCAGGACATATCCGTTTTCCGGGCACGAGTACTGGAACGTGATCCAGAGCTTGGCACGTTCCGTTCATCTTGATCGTCAGCATCGTTGTGGAGGGCGGAAATCACTTTGAGGAGTAAAAGTGCCCATATGAGCTGCGTTTGCTCGTCGTACCCTGGAGGGGTTAATTGGTTTGGTTATGTCTGGACCCTAGGGATGCCTACGTACCCTGAGGGATCAAGCCAATTGTAGTTTGTTTTTAGTCGGGCAAAAGTGGCATTTCTGGCGCATTTACTCATTTTTTTTGTCGGGTAAAAGTGGCTTTTCTGGCGCATTTACTCACTTTTTTTAGGTGTAATATTTTTTGAGGTTTTTTGAGTTCCATGCGCGCGGCACGATGTCCCCTCATGATGTTTCCAATGGATATACGCCGGGTTGGACGAGTTCGGTGATCTTGTAGGGGTCTTCCTAGTTCGTTCCTAGTTTGCCTGCTTTGCACTCCTTGGTATTTTCGAACACCTTTCGCATGACTAAATCGCCGAGGCTGAGGGGACGCGACTTAGCGCGTTTGTTGTAGTAACTCTTTGTTTGATGCTCGTAGTTCTGAATCCGTAGAAGGGCTTGATCTCGCTTTTCTTCAATCTGATCCAAGGCATCCATCAGCATATCGCGATTGAGACTATCAAGGTGGGGGATTTTTCCGCGCCTCAAGCTCGTGACGTTTACTTTGGCGGGAGCCATTTCTTCGACTCCGTATGCCAGGGAGAAAGGAGTGGCTTTTTTTGCTCCTCAGGGGTGTTGTCTGATGCGACCACATAACCCCATCGAGTTCGTCAGCACAGACTCCTTTCTTTAAATCAAGGCATTTTTTGATGCCGTCTATGATCAGTTTGTTTGAAGATTCGGCCTGACTGTTACTTTGCGGGTATCGGGGTGTCGAGGAACTGAGGCGGATCCACAATCGTTCGCAGAAATTATTGAAATTACCCGACATGAACTGAGTTCCGTTCGCAATGACGATTTCGTATGGTAAGCCGTGTCGGAAAATGATATCTTTCCATACGAAGCTCTGGACTTTCTTGTCAATGACTTGGATGAAGGACTCTGCTTATACCCATTTTGTGAAATAGTCCGTTAGGACCAGGACGAATCGCCTTTGTCGGGAACTAGGGAGGGGCCAATGATGTCCATTCCCCATCGCATGAATGGGTAAGGAGCGGTTGTCGTCCGCATCAGCTCAGTTGGGCGATGGATGCTGGGGGCATGTCGTTGACACATGTCGCAACGTCGTGCGTACTCTTCACCATCAGTATTCGTCGTTGGCCAGTAAAAACCAAGGCTCTTAACCTTGAGGGCTAGGGCTCTTCAATCGTGTGTTTCTGCCATTACGAGACGGATCGCATCACCGGCGATGCATTTGAGTAACACCTTATTCGCAGTCCATCGGTGTAGCTCACCATCGATGACGACGTAATGCGTGCTGCGTGCTTTGAGTCGACTAGCTGCCCATTTTTCCGTAGGCAACGAGTTATGCGAGATGGTCAATGAACTCGGTTCTCCAGTCGAGACTTGATTGTTCTTGATTTTTCTCAGTATCTGGGATGTGTTCGTCATTTGGGGCTTCGGCGATTGAAGCGACCAGGAGGTCTGCCTCCACGGACAGGTCAATGCTCGGTTTCTCTACGCGGTGGATCGGGTTTGTCCGCTTGACTTGGTTGCGGAGTTTGCTTCCTAAGGCGACGAGGGCGCCGGGGCACATGATCTCCCCTCGGAGAACTTTTGTAAGCTCGAAGAATTTAAAATCGTCGGCGAGTGACTGGACCACTTTGAGGTAGGCGTCCATTCGCTGGTTACGCGTGTCATAATCGTCGTTGAATTGGCTTGTGATGAGTTGAGAGCCGCAATAGACGCTTAACCGCTTGGCTTTGATGGCTTTAGCGAGTCAAAGCCCGGCGATGAGGGACTCGTACTCGACCTCGTTATTAAAAGCAGCGAAATCGAATGCGAAAGATTGCCTGATCAGCTCTCTACTGGGCGATTGAATTTGTACCTGCTCATGATACTTTGGTAGTGGAAGAACCATCAACATTCAAAATCCAGTTGGCGCTTGGGAGGGTGGTAGCTCGATTATGAAGTCCGCTAACACCCGATTATGAAGTCGGCTAACACCCGATTATGAAGTCGGCTAACACCCGAAGGTCATAACTTTGTAACAGTTTGTCCCCCGATCAGTGATGAAGGATGTTTTCTCGCGATCGTCTGGATGCATCATTATTTGGTTGTAGCCGGAGAAGGCGTCCATGAAAGTATGGAGCTCTTTGCCGGCTGTCGATTCGACGAGTCTATCGATATGGGGAAGCGGGTAACTATCCTTGGGGCATGCCTTATTAAGGTCGGTAAAGTTGACACAGACACGCCATTTTTGCCATTTTTTTCTTCACCACGACGGGGTTTGCCAGCCATTCAGGATATTGGACCTCGGAGATCGAGCCGACTTTGAGTAGTCGCTCCACTTCCTCTTTTACTGCTTTTAACCGTTCCGGACTGAGCTTTCATCATTTCCGTCAGATCGGCTTCAAGGTAGGATCTACATTCAGCTCATGTGTAATGATAGCTGGGTCAATCCCCCGCAGGTCTGTAGTTGTCCAGGCAAAAGTAGAGGAATTTTGCTTGAGGAATTCGACGATCTTCCCTTGCAAGTCATCGGGAAGGTAAGCACCGATCCTAATGACTTTTCTCAGCTCGGTATCGTCAATGGATACTTCTGAAATTTCCTCTTTCTATGGGTAAGATTTGTTGGTTTGTGTCCACCGGCCGGTTTGTCAAAAAATCGAGTTGATATGAGACGTCGATCGTTGAAGTTTGATAATAGCGATCAAGAGGTCCCTTGCGACTTGCTGGTCTCCTCGCAACGTATGAATTTGTCCATCCGGCCTAGGGAATTTAATGCATTGATGGTAAGTTGACAGGACTGACTTCATTGAATGTATCCACGGGGATCCGAGAATGACGTTGTATGGGGCCTCCGTGTTTATAACCGAAAATTTAATTGTGCGGACGACACCGCACACATACACCGGTACGCGTATTGTTCCTATCATTAACTCAGAAGACCCGTTAAAACCAGTAAAGGATCGGTAAAAAGGCTTCATGTTGCGTACGTTAATCCCCATTTTTCTAGGGTGTTGTGGAAGATGAGATCGACAGAGCTGCCAGTGTCGATCAACACCTTGGTAACGTTGCATGTGGTGATCCCGAGCTCCACCAAGTGGATCATTATGGGGTGTGTGGACGCCAATGGCGTCTGCGACCGAGAATGTGATCGGGGAATCATTCTCGGGTTGCACGGGCCATTTCTGAGAAGTGACCACTTGTCGACGGTAGTCTTTAACCGATCGTACAGAGTCTCCACAAGGGGGTGAGCCGCCCATAATTACGTTGAGTCGCAATTGATAGTCATTTCGTTTTGCTTGTATTACAGCCCACAGGTCGCTGGGTATTGGAGCTGAATTTTGCGTTGGGGACAACTTGGCGCGCTGGAGTTTTCTTTGTAAGTCGCCATCCTTTTGTCGGCTAAGGCTCATTCGCAGATCGTCCTTGTTGCCATTAAGCTTGTCGCGCAGGTCGAAGGCAGGAGAGTTCGTTTGTAGTTCGGGCGTGGACGCGGGAGTGAGCTGCTTGACGCGTTGAGGAGCGTTCGAAGATCAGAGGCGTTATCGGGAGAGTCTTCGTCGATAACTGGCTTGCGCTTCAATCGAGAACATAGATCGTCGCTTTGACAGTGAATTGTTGTTTGTCGCGTCAACAATGTCCATAGATTGTTGCTTTGGAATGATACATAATCGTCGGATGAGTCCTCAAGTCGGGCCAAAATTACTTCAACACGCCTGAGGTTCCTCGGTTGCTCCTCGTCGGTGGAGGTATCAGTATTTTCTCGCTCGTTCAGCAGGATCGTGTCTCCTTTATCGCGAGGATCGCCTTGCAGGGTTTTTCCATGAGGTCGTTGAGCCTTCTTTTCCTTGTTTTTGCTCCAGCTTTTATTGTTTTTGAGCCTCTGTTTTGGCGGCTCGATTTTTGCGTTTCCATTGCTAAAGGATGCGAGCAACGCCTCGTGGAGCTGCTTGCACTCCTTGGTGTCATGGCCCCTGATTTTGTGGTATTCACAGTACTTGGTCAGGTCGACCGATTTTGAAGACTTGGAGGGGGCTTGGGGTTTATTGTCCGGTTCGGTTCCAACCTTTTTCTCGGACGACAACAGTGGAGGATGGTAGGTTATCCTCTTCTACAACATATACAAAACCTTTTTTACGGTCATTTCTCTCGGCAGATACATGTTGGCGCGGCTCTTGCCGCGCGTCGACTATTTTGGACGGTGCATGTTTTGATGTGTTCTGCTTGTTAAGGATTGCTCGAGTGTCTTCTTCTACGAATGAAATTATTAGATCGGGCGATAGCGTCTTGGGAAGTCGTCGGGTGCAGATATAAATCGTCATGAAATTTTGAGTGGACCCATAAGGTATTCATCAAGACGTCGACGGCTATGTTATCGGGTATGTCAACGGTTGAAACGGCTCCTTTGAACTTTTCCATGAAGTCGCAGAGGCTTTGAGTCGAAGACTGAGACATTTTCCATAAGTCGGACGCGGTCGCTCCCTGTCGAGTAAACATTATATAATGTTTTAGAAAAGCCGCCGAGAGGTCGCGGAAGCTGTCGACGGAGTTTTCTGGGAGGTGCGAGAACCATGTCAGCGCCGGCCCGGTGAGGCTTTCGACGAACAACTGGCAAAAACTGGCTTCTTTTTTTTGTCGGCAAAGTTGGCTCTTCCCATCACTATATTGAAAGCCATCATGTGATCCGTGAGATCTGACTCGTCGGAGTAAGAAGGTAAACAAAATATTTCCGTAGGGCGAAGTCGTACGTCGCTGATGCTGCGAGAGAACGGTGTTCGGGACGTTGCGGCGAGGACCCGGTTGATTTAAGGGGGGGAGCTTGTGACGTGATGAATCTTTGAGCTTATTTTGGAGAGAGAGAGTTTAAGAGCTGAGATTTCGCGAACAGTAGCTAGATCTGACCCTCCTTGGTTTTGGACCTCGTTCGCGAGTAAGGTGTCTGAGACGTCAGGATTATGCTCCTCAATTTCGGTCACGGCGTTAGTGTGGAATAGCTGACGACGTATCTTCGGGGGATTACTGGGCACGCCGGAAGGGAGGACGAGAGGGGCTACCAAGGCAGCCAGCTGTGCGTTGGTAGCCTTCTGGATTTCTTCTTGTTGTGCGATAAGCGCCATAACGGTGTCCATGAACTTCGTTGAGGCTTGAGGCGCGACGTCAGGAGTCGGCTCCGGTTTGTTCCTGGAGGTGGATCTTGGGTGAGTCATCTGAATCTTTTGCTTTGTGACGCCCCACGGTGGGCGCCAATTGTTTGAACCGAGTTTTCACAGAGGGGACAAAACTCGTCGGTGGGTTGGTCACAAAGATGTAAATTCCTTTTCTTTATTGCTGATGTAAACGAAAGAGTAAAAGTACAGGGAGAGTATGAAAGGTTTTCAAAAGCTACAAGAGAAATTGAAACCCTAATTATTGCCCTCCTCCCCTGTGCTCTACCTCGCCTTCTCCTTTATACTCTCAAGCGAGTACCCTAGGTCAACTCGCCTTAATGGGCCCTTTCTCGTCGGGTTGAATGGTAGGCCGATGAAATGCTATTACAAGCCGAATTGCCCTTGGTTGCTTCAACGAGTCGATCGTTGGTCGCTCTAGCTGGCTAAAAGCAGTTACCAGCCGAGCCGAACGCTTTTAGCCGCGAGCCGAACCTAACGAATGAGTCGTGCTGTGGCAGGCCGGCTATTTTGCGGGCCCGTGGAAGAAGTAATCCTCTTCCTACAGTGAGCAAAAGTTTTTTTTTTGAGTTTGTGCGTTCATGAAATTTTGTAGTTTTTTTAGTTTCAGATTAAAATGCAGTATTCTAACCAAGTGTACCCTAAAACAAAATAGATCTTAAAACTGAAATTTGTCAACTCATTGAGGTTTATTAGGCCTTACAACAAAGAAAGAAAAGCTGAATCCGAAATCTTAACCTGAACCTGATTTAAAAACTCATTCGTTTTTGGATATTTTAGATATTTTCATTATTTTCACATGTATTTGGATTGTTATTTTCTAGGTTTTGGAAAATTTTGGATATCTAGATAAAAACCCAATTCAAATCAAATCATGATCTAAAAAGTTAAAAGATTTTTGAGAGGAATTTTTAAGTTTAGTATTGAAAATTTAAATATCTACACTATTAAAACAGAAGAATTTTTCTTGAGATCCTTTATGCTTTTCAAATATTTAAAACCATGTCATTGTCTTATTTAAAACATATATTTTTATTATCTTTATTATTCCATGAAATCCCTTTTATTCTAACAAACTATATATTGCCTTATTTATCTCTCTCTCCCTTTCATCTTAACAATTTAAGCTTAAAAATGTCTGATTACATAATTATATACTTTGTTACTATTTAAAATGGTTATTTTTGAAACAATTTTAATTAGGTCTTCAAAAAGGTCTATTTATTTATAATGGTCTTCGCATCATAGTAATTTTAATTCCAAGCAATTTTTTTAAATATAAAATGAGTTTTTTAACAACTGTTTATATTCATCGCCTGGAAAAAGTATATGTCATAACATATAATTGTTATTATAATTTTTATAATTAGAAACAACTGCATTATATTTTGCCAACACTTAAATACAAGAATCTCAAATTTCACCTTTATTTAGGCTTCCTTTAATACAAAATAAAAATGCTCATGATATTTATTTCTTCTTACTAATAATTCTTATAAATTTTTTATTTTTCTCAATAAATGTATAACATAATTGAAATTTCAAATAACTTTACATAGTTTAAATAACTTACATTCATTTATTAAATTCTCAGTTATATATGTAATCGAACATTGAAAAGACATAAGATAAACCACATAAATAGTACCGATAGAATGTTGTTTTGTATTGTTTTAAAATACCAATACCAATACTAATTAAATACACTTAACATTTTAATTCATTTTTAACATGTTATATCAAAGAAAAAAAATCACATACTTTTTTCTGAAAAAAACTATTTCATAATACTATAGAAACAAAATAACCACTCTAAACTTCTAAACTCAAATGTTAAATTCTTATACAAAATCATTTTTAATTTTCCATTGAAACAGTTAAACGAGTACTCAAATACATAACATAGGTTAATGAAAAAGGAGAACTGTTACTTTTTATAACAAGTGAAATTAACATATAAAAAGTCAACGTGATTAAGTTAAAACTTTATAATTTGATGAGGAATATATGATATATTTTGCTGATTTTTTTTTGATGTAAATGGTTCTTAGCCTGGTTATTATTTAACAGCGGATTAGCTCAGCATGCTGTAGCAACCCGGAAGAAAAAGTTAACAGCTAAGGGTTTTGACGGGTGTAACCGTAGCCATTGCAGGTGTTTACCATTACGAATGCCGATGATTACGGTTTTAAGAATTATTAAGAGATTTGTATGATTGGTACAATGGTTAGAAATTGATACATTTGCGGGATATTTGTGATTGGCTAACTAACAAATACATCAGTAGCTAAATAATAAATAATACTATTAACACTTTATATAATTATAAAATATTAAAAAATCATATTATTATAATAAATATAAAATTTCTATTTATATAATTATAATAGTAATTTTTTAAAAAATTATAAAAAAATATTTTTGTTTTCTGATTTTATAATACAAATTAAAATATACATATGTATATATTATCATTTATATTATTTTAATTTTAAATAATTAATTGTATATTTTATTGTTATATTTATATTTATTTTTTAAAAAACATTACCTTCACATGCAAATACAACCACTATCTGAAACCATTTTTTTGATTTTAAGAGGTTTAAACAGTGTAAGATGACTTACATTATTTTTTTAATTATTGTAATACGTAAAAAATCTCTACCATCCGCAAACGATGCGTTTTCCGCAATCAGTATTGAACCATACCAAATGGAATCGAGAGGTCAAAAAAACATTTGGGGCTGTTTTGGATTCTCAATCATTGTAAGAAAATGAGTCAGGTACTCCTAATCCACCAAAAGGAAACTATTCCATTATCCAGATATTTTAACAAACATCTTGCATTATTGTTAAATATTTTAAAGTTCTATGATTCGAGGTTTATCTATTATATATAGGTCTTTAGGTGGTCCACCATGTTGAGCTAATTATTTTCTAGTACATTTGCTTTGGAGAATCAACTTTTATTTTTATTTTCAACATGCAGGTAGGACAACAGTTATTACTAGTTTGTAAGGTTTGTGTTACGTACTAGAAAAGCTTTCTGCTTTTGAGAAAGAATGAAAAATATCATTGTTTATTCTCTGAAAAGAAGGAAAACACATAATATTTATCCAAGATTAATGAAAAGTTTAAAAAAATTCTATTAGGTGGTTAAATTGGCTAGCCAACTTTTGTAGACACACTTTATCAACCATAAAAGATGAAATAATATATTAGTTCGTTGCAGATTACGTTTAAGCTTAAAGGACTAAAAAGATGTTGTATATATCACAAAAATTAGGAATTTCTAGACTGTTTATTAGTGTTAACTGAAAGTCTGAAAATTGATATGCATAGCAGCGACTTGGGTTTATGAATGCATCTATATATATTAGGAACTCTATCCATGTGCAATTATTATTTTATTTTAAAAACCCTTTCTAATGTTAAACCATCTCTACCTTATTTATTTTTCACTTTTTTATTTCATTTTGAAGAAAGTTTTACTGCAGTCCTACTTTATTTCATTTCTTGCTTTAAAATAAAAAATAAATAAGGTTAAATCAAATTTGAAGATCTACTGTTTACGTCTTCACTTTTCAAAAGATGAACTTTTTAATTACAAATTGGTCTTTAACTTTTTTTTTTTTTTGACAAAATAAATTTCATACATCAATAATATTCTGTTACTTTTAAAATTTCAATAATTATGTTTATCTAGTTAGATGTTTATATCTAATATTAATTTTATTTCAAATTAAATTATAGACATCAATAATTAATTTTATCTAAAAAAAATTCATTTCTAAAAACTTTGAATACAAGTAATAAAAATAATGATAAATAAACTTATTTTTATTCAAAATACCTTTGTTAATCACTTATATAAGAAATGCATATAAGGTGTTTATTTATAAAATATAATATTCTTTGTCATTAATCTATGTTATGTATTAATTTTATTAGATAATTAGGTTTACTAATATTAATATTTATTGTTTTTAATTTATAAAAAAACTTGAGTAAAATTAATAAATATAAAAAGATATTATTTTATAATTAATAATAAATTAGAGATGGAATCTATTTAGAATATTCTTTTATAAAGAGAAAATTAAACAAATCATTGAAGTAAGTATTATTTTATTTTTATTTTTAAATGTAATGTTGAAGATAAAAGTGAAACCAACCATTAGAGATACTCTTAAGGGGGTGTAGGCGGTCTTATATTACTCAATTTTAGCTGTTTTGGTCCAATGACACTATTCAAATATGAGAATTATTTGTCAATTTTACTTTACTATGGAAACTTATTAATCATCTGCTATGCTAATTGGATACTGAGACTAACAAAAAAACATTTTATCTTAAACTTAGATATAGATCTTAATCGAAGTGTATATCTTTTGTAGTAATCAAGTTCATGATGACTGAGGACCGAAACATCAAAAGTTTATTGTAATATAGTTAGAAAGAGACAAGATGATTGTGATCAGGTGGTAAGGAGGCGGAACTAGAACACTAACACGTTTCAGGTTCGATCCATCTGTTGCGCGATACTAAGTTACAATTATTTTGGTCACCTAACACGGGTATGACCCATTTAAATACCTAAAAACAAAGTATATTCGTGAGCTGCACTTCTCCTTGCGGATTAGTCTGAAAACCTTTCTAAGAGTTTGGGATAACCCAAGTTAATCAAAAAAAATTAGTTAGAAAGGTTAGTGCATTATCAGTATACCAAAAATGTATGTGAAATTTTAAATAATTGTAGAGTGATACTAGGATAATTGTATGTGCCTTACACCTGGCATAGGCACACACCAAACAAGTATCCACACTTAACATATTGTCATTGTATTGATCCAAGAATGCATTATTATGATTAAAAACAAATGATTAATGTTTTTAGTGCAAGATCAAATCAATGATCGATCATCAGATGGCATCCGAGGACTTGGCATACTCTGGCTTCTGGATTCAAATATCTTGAAGATTCCTTCACACGAAGAATTCAAACCCAATTAACTATGCACGTAAATTCGGTTAAAAATACATATGGCATCTCATGTACAAGTAATGTTATATATATAAACTTTCTGTGGTTATTGAAGTACTAAAATGTATATGTTAACTTGTTTTACCATGTCAATCTGTAGAATCTCCCTTACTACTATAGTTTGAGTATTGTTCTCATAATATACTTGTTTTTTTACCGAATAATATATTTGTCTTACTAAAATAGAAGTACAAATAAAAAATACTCCGAACACTTAAAAGTATTTGCAAGGAAGCAACTGAAATAATTAATAAGCCTAACTTTAAGTATTTTTGTATTTTAATGTTTTAATACATTTTCATAAATTGAATTTAAATAAAATAACTACTTAATTACACTTTAATATCACTAAGAAACTACATAATCATAACTTTTAGATTTTTTTCCAATTAAACAACCATAAAACATAAATTTAATATGATACATATTTATCAAATCAAAATTATAATGATAAATTTAGTACAAACGAAAATTTAAAGTTGAAAACCCCGAGCTCCCCGCCCCATCCAATCCCCCGTTAGATCAAGGCCAGCCATTACCTAAACAATACGGGTCTTTTGATATAAAATAATATGATAAATATTGAAGAGTGTAAAATGTATAGCACAAAATTTTAAATATGATATAAATAATTTTATAATATATTATAATCGAATTTTGATCCATATAAAAATACATGTGCGAATGCACAATCATATTTTAAAAATGTGGTTGATAAAATTGATGGTTTATAAGACAAAATAAAATTATGCATTATACGCTATAAAATTATTGTCTTTAGAAATGTCATATTAAATAATTATTTAATACATGTAAATTTTTAAAATACATTATTACTTTAAAAAATATTTATTTATAAAAAGTAAAAACAAACCGTGCAAGTACGCATATCAAAATCTAGTTTATCTTGTTACTAATTTTTTTGTTTCAATATAAGAGTCATTCTAATACTACGCATACAAGGAAATCAAGTTAATTTTTATGATGTCACTGATATATAGATGGATGACTTATATGCCATTTTACATTGAAGTATGAATAAAATTGGTTTATGGTCAAATTTGTTTTGGAATTTTTAGTATGATACTCCTATAAAAAAAAGATTTTGTAACAATATTCCTTATAAAACAAAATTGTATAAAACGAGATTTATTGTCACATGGAAGTGAGTATTACATCAGTTTGTCAAAGACTAATATTTTAGGATGTTTCACACACACTGATAAAAAAATTGAAATATCATATAAAACCCTTACTATTTTAAATTATTTATTTATTTATTATTTTTTTGGAAATGAACAGTTACGCTTAAAAGTTAATAATTATATAGGCATATATTTGGAAACATCAGGTAAATATTCATTGAAAAATACAGAACATTTATCTCTATCATATTAAAAACAATTTAAAGCATACACTCCCTCTGTATCAAAATAAGTGTTTTAAGGTTTTTCCATACTGATTAAGAAATTACAAACTTTTATTTACTTTTTCTTATTTGTCTAAAAACAACAATAATTACAGTTAATTCAACTAATAAAAATTAACTGTTGAATACAAATGGTCATAAACATCAAATTACATTTAATTTTACATGAAAATTTGAATACATCACTTAATTTTTTTAGAAAAAAATTCTTAAAATACCACTTAAAATGATACGGAGGGAGTATCTTAGAAAAAATAGAGGGAATATTATTAGTCTGCTGTATTTTTAGGTTTTAGTATATTCTTTTAGATATTAACCTTCATATGTTCAGTGTTTACATGAGGTTAATATAAGAAACGATAACATTATGTCATTATTATCAAATATTTTGGAAATGTAAAATAAAAACAATATTTGCATGTACAATGTTCTGACGATATTTCACATAAAAAAAATCAAAATGATTGTCTTTACTTTAATAAGTTAGAATTTAATTACCCAATGCATGGAATGAGACCCTAACTCTTAATGTCATCTACTGAGATGAAAATCAGATTATATGGGGTTGGTACACTGGATAGAGTTTGGTTTAAATATTATTAACTGTACACATCCAAAAATAAATAAAACACCTCATTGAATCTTACAAGTGTTCATGAAATAGACAACTCTAAAAAAAAATATACAGTGAAACAAAATTGATATTTCTAAATTTTACAACTAATTTCAGACCTAGCGACTATGATGTGAAGAGCTTCGATTACAGATAGAGCCAGGGGGAGAAAGTGAGATTGAAGAATCACATTCACAATCCTCAAGATCTTCGTATCCCCAAAACTCGTCTTTTTCTTCTTCTTCCTCTTCCATTTTCCATTTTTCCTTCTCTATGTCTTCTCCTTGTAGTACTTCTAATACCTAATGTGCCACAATCCAAAAACACAAAGTTCATTACAAAGGAAAGAATCACAACATATCTTAGATGTTTAAGAGAAGAAAATAACATATCTTAGTACAAATCTTGTAATGATGCAGTGATTGTATGTGTTTTGATCTAGAAAATCTGGTTTAATAGTTTCTTTGTATTATTGATCAAAGTTAAATGTCGGTAAATGAGCCTCTTTATATGACATGACTTTTCTTCTTTATTCAATAACCATATAAAAATCTGGTTTTAGTAAACATATTGTTTGGACGAAAATGTAGTGTTTTGTTTTGTATGGGACTGTGATTGAGATTAGGTGTCGGTAAAGGAGCTTTTTCATATATTATACTACTCTTATTTATATTAAACTTAAAAAGGTTTCTACATTTTATATAATAACAGAAAACAGCTTTATGTAAACACAAAATAAATGTGATTGTTATATGTGGCACTAAATTATGATTATAGTTTCTTTGTATTTTTTCAAGATACAAGTTGTTACGCAATAGTTGACAAAAAAAGTTGTTACTCAATATCATAACATAATGAACAACAAAGATACTCCCTCCGTTTTTTTATATTTGACGTTCTAAGATTATGCACATAGTTTAAGAAACATTTAATTTTTTATCATTTTCTAAACAAAAACATCATTAATTGTTTACCTAACCACAATTCAACCAATAATAAAATAGAAGGTATAATATCATTGGTCATCTAACATTAATTACTAATAAATTTTACATAGAAAATTTAAAACGTCAAATAATTTGAAACAAAAAATTTCTCCCAAAACGTCAATTAATAAAAAACGGAGGGAGTACTTTTTATTCACGCAGCCAATTATCTATTTAACTGAAAAGCGAATCGTTGAGTAACATATTGACACGATACTACGTCTTATTATGAACCAATCATAAAAAATACTTTGGCTTTTTAAAAAATTCATTACTCTAATGATACAATTTATACTTCTGTTTAGCCTAGCAGTTTTTGTCCGAACCAATCAAGCCGAACCACACGGTACCAAAATTTTCGGTTTTCGATTCGGTTATGATCTTGAGTTCGATTTAATTCAGTAGTGTTCTGAAAAATGGTCCGGTTTCGGTTCGGTTTGATTTTTATTTTATTTATAAAAAAATGAAAATAACCAAAAATAATCAAAGTGACTGAAATAACTAAACTAACCAAAATTAACTTAAAAGTAACCACAATAACCAAATTTTGAACAAAATTATACTAAATTCTAACTAAAATTTTAAAAATCAGTTATTTCAGAACTACAAATTGAAAAGCAAAACTAACCGGTAACCAAACCGAAATGTAATTCAGTTATTTTCAGATTTTCTTTTTAAAATTTCGGCTAACCAAAAACCAAAAAATTGGTCTGGTTTCGGAAAACCGATATCACAGAGCTACTTCTGTTGCCCAAAGTAAGTTGTCAATTACTAAAATGTACGGAAGAAACAAAAAAAAATAAGCATCCTAGCTAGAAGGAAAGAAACTACCAAATATGTAAAAATTGTCAAATAAACTAAAATAATGTTTATTCTATGCACATATAGAAGTAAACTAGTATAGGTTCTATGATTAATGAGCTTAATGCGCGTACCTCGATCATAGAAGGCCGACATGGAGATGATGCTCGGATGCAGAGAGACGCGGCGAAAGCTATGCGATGAAGCTGTTGGATATCAAAGTTTTCACCGATCCTTGGATCCATCAACTTCTCAATTTCTCCATCTTTTATTATCGCTTTTGCCTGTTAAAAATATAAATATGTAATACACCATGAATGCATTTCACTTTAACTAGATGGAAAAATATATAGTCAAGGGTCCGTTTGGCCCGTGGTCTAGAAAAAACTTTTTATGTAAAAACAACCTACTTCATCTAAACGTTATGAGTTCTTTTTTGGTTTCACAAAGTTTTGATTAGTAAAAGTATTATGCAGAAATGAGCGAAAAAGCTATGAAGAGTTTCTACAACCTTTACCAATCACACCTTAAAAATATGAAATAAAAGTAGTCAAAAATCAAGATAACCAGTAAATAGTAGATAAATTGGATTTACCCAGCTGTGTAGGCTTTGGTGGGATGCATCAACAGGTTTTTTACCAGAAATGAGTTCAAGCAAAAACACTCCAAAGGCAAATACATCAGTCTTCTCATCCACAATCCCATGTGTATAGTACTCTGGAGCTAAGTGCCTGTTTAAATGCAAAATGATCAAACAATATGTTAAAACAAAACACATGCAGTTTGTTATATAGTTTAAATATGGAAATAAAATTTGAGTATAAAAATACCCAAATGTGCCTTCAATTGGAGCAATGGAATGGTGAGACCATTGAGAAGGCAGCCATTTTGCCAACCCAAAATCAGATATCTAAAAATACAAAGACAATTATTTTCTTCTTTTAATACTATTATTAAATAAAAAATAAAAAAATATATTTAACAATGGAACAGTTGAGAAATTAAGATGGCAGAGAAAGAAAATAAACAGAGTACCTGTGGTTCAAAATTTTGGTTTAAGAGAACATTGGAGGATTTAATGTCTCTGTGAATGATCCTTCTCTGACAACCTTTGTGTAAATAATGAAGCCCTTTTGCTGTCCCAATTGCAATTTTATACCTTGTCTCCCACTCCAATGGTGCTTGATTCAAATCTACATAAACAATATATTAAAAACAGTCTTCTAAACAAAACAAAAACACCAAATAACATCATGAAAGCATAAAACTTTTAAGCAAAATTTGCAGAAACCATGTTCAAGAAAAGCATCAAATGTTCATAACTTCTAAAGGTTGTGGGGTTTTGTACCATGAAGGAGAGAAGCAACAGAGCCTCTTGAAGAGAAGATGAAAACAAGATAGAGACCATTGTCAATACAACAACCAAGAAGAGACAAGACATTAGGATGTGAGACATGCCCTATTGTTCCAATCTCCATTAGAAACTCTTTCTCTCTCCTCTCGTCGTCTCTCCCTCCTCTCGTTATCCTCTTCACAGCTATTTCTTCACCACTTTTACTCAAAACCCCTTTATACACATCTGCAAATCCGCCTCTTCCTACCAAGTTCTCTGCAGAAAAACAAAACCCTTTTAGTGAAAGAAAGTCATTACAGAGAGAAAAACAAAGTTTATTTAATTTGGAGACTGAACCTGAGCTGAAACCGTTGGTTGCGTCATAGATTTCTTCAAAGGAGAAACATTTCCACTTGGGTCTTTGGAACTGCTCTGTTTCTTGAAAACCTTCGACGCATTTGGCGTTTGGAGTTGAGTTTTCAGAGTCAGAATCGAAACTGCGTCGTTTGAAGGAGAAGAGACGTTTCAGGCTGTTGCTTCGAATGTACTTCATTGTTTTTTGGAACAGAAGAAACTCGAGGTTTTACGCAACTAATGAATCACAGAGGGAGAAGGAGGAAGAAGAAGAAGAAGAGAGAGAGAGAGAGAGAGAGAGAGAGAGAGAGAGAGAGAGAGAGAGAGAGAGAGAGAGAGAGAGAGAGAGAGAGAGAGAGAGAGAGAGAGAGAGAGAGAGAGAGAGAGATGTTATTATCTGTCTGTTTTTTTGTACTTTGTGAATAAAAACACTAGAAGAATTAAATTTGGTTGGTGAAGGTTTACGGTGAGGGCGTCCACAGATAATTAGGAAACCGAAAACAGAGTTCTGCGTTACGATTTTAGCGTTTGGTGATTTGCGATTTGGTGGTAATGAAGTATAGAGAAAGATGAAGCAACTTTGTGTGGGTGAGACTTTAATGCTTTTTTTTAATCTCCCAAGGCAGGTGGCTCTGCTGGAGGATGTCCATGTTCTTAATTTTACTTTTTTTCTAATAAACACTCTTTAAATTGTAATAACTAATTTGACCAAAAAAAAAAATTGTAATAACTAATAAGTCAAGCCTAACGTAGCTTACTTAATTAAGTGAAACTATTGTTAGGTAGTCCATATCTAAGCTCTTCTGGCCTAACACCGTCATTCATGTGAGCACCAATCCTAAAAAAACACTACTAGAATTAGTCATTATTTAACTTCTATTTGTCTATGTATGTGTATATATACGTTTTGGTATCATTATTTATCGTTTATTTTATGTCGAAGGACTATAATTTGTGTTTAGTTGATAATTTTTGTGCGTATATGTGTAAGTGTAGCAATGTCAAAATAATAAAGTGTAGAAAATAAGAAAAATATATTTTTTTCTTTTTGAATTCATTAAAACAATAAAACATTTTTACTAATCTTTTTGAATGTAAAAACTTTTTAGCATATTTCAATCCTAAGATAAATTTTACTTTAAGTATCGATTTTAATTTATCAAGATCACCTAAATCTAAGTTTAACTTCCATTCAATTTAGACTTCAATTTTTCAACACTATAGAAATTTGTCAGCAATTAATTCAACACTAAAATCACAACACTAACCCCAAATGTTCGGTCACATAAATATTAAATAAAGATATTTTGGTTTTCTTATTTTACAGAGACTTATTTCTTCACAGAGATGCGTTCTCCTTATATACTTAACAAATACTTTCCAAATTCTTTGAAATGCAACTTAAGCAACTTTTTTTTCTTAACAAATAACTCATTTTCCTTTTCCTTTTCCTCTTTAATTAATATCATTCACACTTAATGTAAACTACCCAATAAATATATTATCCATTTTTTCAAGTTTAACAAGTTCACAAACATCACAAAACACGAACTCCAACCCAACCCATCTTCATGACATACACATATACTATCTCATGTAAGACTTAACGAACTAATACAAAATATACATCTTCAATCACATTTTTTAATTATGCATGTGAACTCATCACCTTTAAATAGAAAACCATATCTTAAATCTCCCTTTATGAGTCACATGATACTCAAAAAGTAATATAAAGACCGACATCCTCCAAAATGAGGATAAAATCTCATCCATCCTATCCATAGTAATAAAATCTATTAGACCACATATTTATGAGACTTATACTTCCAAGATTAGCTCCTTGAACAACCTTAAATAGTCACGTCGAACATGTCCTTGAACTCCACAATAATAACATATTGGACCATGACACCACATACCATAAGTTTGCTTCATCTGGTTATTCTGCATCAACAAGTTGAAACACCTTAGCTGAATGTTCCCAACAACATCATAGTGATGACAAACATGCTGAAACTTTCTTTGAAATGCAGTCTCCTAGTCATAAATTTTACTCATAGCAGTCGTTATAGCAGTATTCGTAGTAGTCACATTCTTCACATTAGTTGCAGTCTTCACTGCAATCTTTCCATTTGTTGCATTCCCTGATGACACTTTAACCTCTGGCTTTGTTGCAGACGTAGCCACAACTTCAGTTTCTCCTGTTGATACAAAAACACTTTTAGTTTTATAAGATTTCCTTTGAAATCCAAGACCAAATCGACCACTTTCCTCAATACAGAGAAGATGATCCAGTTGCTTTGTCCCATTATTCAACATTCTCAGACCTTTTTGTGTTTCTACAAGATGAACATTATCATGTCGTGCTTCCTATTCTTTCTCTGAGGCATACTTAAGTGCTTGAAAAACTTGAGCTTCTAGCTTAACTTGAGCCAATTCTTGTATAGCTTTTCATAGTGCTCACCAAGATCAATGTCACTTCTACTCCCATCATCATCATCACCATCACTTTGAGATGCACATTCTGACACCTGTGTAGATATTGCCTGGATTTTGTTGGAGAACTCGATTACAAAGTTGTGAACACCACATAATTCTTTAGATGATCACCATCATCTGAATCACTTCCAGATTACTCTCGAAGTCTGTCTTCTTCTTTTGCTTTAGAAAATTTTCACATTCAACCCAAACATACCCGGATCTATTGCACTCAAAGCATTGTATCTTTGATGATTATCTGCCTAAATGAATTCTTCTTCCATTCTCTTTTCTGCCTTCTCTTTACTTAAGATACTTAGCAAAGTTTCTTGACCGCGTCGCCATAGGATCTTCAGAAGATGACCCCTTCAAAGAAATTCCATGTGGATCTTCTTTCATCTTATCTTTATCTATATATGATTTGCTCAGTTCAAAATCTTGAAGAATCCTAACAAACTCTACAAAAGCCATCTCATCCAGATTATGAGCATCTTCTACTATAGAGATTTTTGACTCAGACTTCGATGACAACTATCTCTTCAATTTCTTCACGAGCTTCTTTTCCTTGTACTGTTTTCCAAGCGCAAAAATTATTTGGAAAGTGACGCATCTTAACACTAAAATGATCCATAGTTTCCTCTTCATCCATCTTTAGATTCTCAAATCTTGATGCTAACATATCCAACTTAGTTTGTTTGACACTTATAGTACATTCAAACATATTCTCCAATGTCGACCATGTCTTCTGGTCTAATTCACATTGAGAAATCAGCATGAAGTAGCCTGTATCAATATATTATAAATCACAGTTTTGGCTTTAGAGTAGCAACATGAAGCTTTATTCTCTGCAACAGTCCACTGATCTCTCGGCTTAAGAACTTCAACATTATTATCAACGATCATCACATGAACACTCCAACCAGCTTCAATTAAACTACAAGAATTAAAATCATTGATACAGGTTTGCATACGTACCTTATAATATCCATAATTGGATGAATCAAGACGTGGTTATCTTCTCATAGATGTTCCCTATTGATATGCCTCCATCAAAAACTTTGTCCTTCTTTCTGAGTCAGTTTCTGTTCTCACCCTTCAAGATCTCACCACTAACTTAGGTGATCCGTTCTGATACTAATTGTAAGTGCAGGGAGGTCAGAGTAATAAAGTGCATAAAATAAAGAAGATACATGTTTCTCTTTTCAAATTCACTAGAACAAAAAAACGTTTACATCAATCTTTCAGTTACAATTTTTTTTATGATACCCCAATCCTAAGCTAAAACTCACTCCAGAGTCTAAAATTTGATTTATCAGGATAATCTAACTTTGAGCTAAACTCCACCTCAATCTAGACTTTAGTTTTCTATCACTCTAGGAATTCTTCAACATGTACTTCATCACCCAAATCACAACATTAACCCCAAATGCTTGATCACACAAGGACCGAATAAAGATCCCTTGTTTTTATTTTTATTTTTATTTTTATTTTTATTTTGAAGAAACATATCTTTTCACAGAGGCACATCCTCCTTGCATACTTAATAAGAAATTGCTCCACATGTTCTTCTAAATACAACTTAAGCAACTTTCCTTTTCTCGTAAGGAATAACTCTTTTTCTATTTCCTATTCAAGTAATATCATTTACATTTAATATAAAATTTGCGATAAAATATATTACTTCTTTTCTAAACTAAACAAGTACACAAACATCACAAAACATGAATTTCAAACAACTTATCTTCATAACATACACATGTATTACCTCCTCTAGTATTTTACGAACTAATACAAAACATCTTCAGTATGTAGTAAATGATAGATTTAACACTGTTTTACCAACATTTCATCTCTCAAAAATTGTAGATCCAAAACTAAACCGCATACAAATGAGAAAAAAAACGTTTCCATTTTCTTCAAGTGGAGAATGATGGTTGCATATAAAAACCATTTTTAAATGATGATTGTAAATCCAAAACTAAATGTGTACAAACGAGAAAAAAAAAGCGTTTCCATTTTCTTCAAGTGAAGAATGATGGTTGCCTATGAAAAATATTTTTAAATTGTAAACCATATTTTAATATAAACATGTATATTAAATACTCTAAATGTAAAGCAAAAGACAAACAAACTAAAATGATAACAATTCCATTTCGCGCAAGTGAGAGTAATGGTTGTACGAAGTTTTTTTTTTTTATGTAAATAAAAATTTAACATACATTATAAACATATATTTTTTTGTTTGCTGTGTTTTGGACTACAAAGTACTCCTAAATTATAAAATTTTGGCGTCTCATTTCATCTAAGGCATATTTGCTTAAATAAAAATGAAGAATCTTTACTATAATTACAAAACTTCATATAAAAAGAGGACTGAGTAGTTCAGACTTAAGCATAGGTAGATCAAATAAATTAATGAATACAAGGTCAACCCTCTTGAGTTCATTTGAAGATTATAAATCTATTTTTTCAAATCTGGTATACCACAAAAGCTTAAGACCAATTTTTCTTCAATCATTTCCATTTGAGAATATAGTTTTTAATTATATTTAAAGATTATATTAGTATATATATCTATCATTACAGAGATATAACAAATAAAAATTGGGCGACATTACATTTCTAACCTTTTAGTCATAAGATTTTAGTTCAAAATACCATTATACGTTTATTGATCTAACAACCCGAAATTGAGTGTTCCAAAAAAAGATCTAACTACCAGAACAAGTGAAGAAGCAAAACATGTTCAGTACAACTGAATGTTTCATCATCTTCTGATTGTCTTCTCTACTTCACTATATGAGTGTCTAAAGTTCATTGGCTTGTGTAGATATTATATTAGTTGGCTTCTTAATTATTAAATAGCTAATATTACGGCCTCACATCAAACCCAAAACATCTAGAAGACGACGCATGGGCCTAACTTGGACAAGATTGATCTCTGTGAATGGAACAGTTCACTTAATGCCAGCTGAGATAATGTTTAGTTTTAAAGGGATGTTAATTAATTGATATATCAATAAACAAATCGACAAAAAGTAGATTATTAGTGATCGATTGTGTCTATAATATTTGATTTTTCTTAGTGAATCTTAGTTATTTATTGAGATGTCTTATTCATAAGCAGTTCTGATAAAAGTCAATGTAATTGATTTAAAATTTTCAGTATGGAACTGACATATAGAGATGACAAGAAATTGATATAAACATGTGATTATTTTCAGTGAAACTTCTACGACCAAAACTCTTTCTTACAAATTTGCATATATTCAAGAAAAACGTATACCGTCGGTCGATGACCATATTATTAAATATCAGACCGAGGAGTACATCTGTTAGATTGTTACATGTATACAAAGCCATCAAGAGGGCGACGTTTTACTTGTATTCACGAGCCCCAAAGCCACGCCAGTCTCCAATGAGAGACCACGATTCTTTTATATCAGACAGTGACAACAACCCTACATTTTAATGGTAGCTAAGCTTTTTTTGTTATATCAAATTGGTTTATGTAAAATATTTATTTGATGTCATTAATATCTTCCCATAAATTATGAAAGACTTATTTAGCTATCATATCTAGGAACATTCTTAAAAATACAATATCTTTTTGTTTACTTTTCAGAAGTAGCAAACGAAGTCCTAAAAAAAAGTCTTCATTAATTTTTTTAAGAAAAGCTTGGAGACCTGCATTGCAAGTCTCTTGCAAGGTTTCTCAAAGTTAAAAATAATAAAAGTTTAAAAGGAAGAAAAGGAAACCCAAAAAGAAGAAAGAAATTCAGAAACGATCTGTAGAGAACTCCAGTTGTCTCTCTTCCCAACTTTTACAATTTCTTATGTTTTATTAGTTGAGAAACTAGTCAAGAAACCAGCGATGAGGTTATTAAAACATAATTTGACATTTAAAAAATATTATCCACTTAAATGACGGCTAAGTGCAGTGTTTTTCATAAAAAGAATTTGCTCCTCGCTTCTCTCTTAAAATTTTTCTTGTTTTGTTATATAAATCAATTGATGTGGATGCAATAACCATAAAAAGGATTAGACCAAGATCAATGGATCCGACCAAGACCCTATCCGGCTAGAGAGAGAAACATCAATGTTCCTAAACCTAATGCACTTTGGTTTAGTGTTTTACTTTTCCATGTTTATCTAAGAATATTATCTTTCCATTTATGTTAATGACAGTCTATTTGTAACCTCTATATAAAGGGAACTTCCATTGAGTATTATCAATAAGAATCATAAGTTTCTCCATTCTTTTCTTAACACGTTATCAGCACGATATGTCTCTAAAACCCTAAGCTTTATTTGAAACTCATAAACCCTTATCTAAAACTCAAGAACAAAAAGCAAGCCGCCGGAAACCACCATCAACTTCATCATCGATTCAATCTAATCTCTCCATCGCATACATTCGATACAAATCAATCCAGCTACACCCGATACACACGACCACACGAACACACCCGATACCCTTGTGTGCACTCGATACAAACCACACCCGGAGAGCAGCCGATACATCACCTGATACACACGAGACTTACCCGACTGCAATCACCATCTGCGTAGACCGTACCCGCGTACACCCGAGACACACGACTAACCGCGGACACACGATACACATCCAGCACCCGACACACGCACCAGCACCACCGATAGCACCAAGACCACGATCCGATAGCTCTTTGCACCGCGACCAACCCGCGACCAGTTCAACTCACTCGGTGGACCATATCAACCCGATTGGAGGTTACGGTAATCCGGTTATCCCTAATTTATAAATTGATAATTAGAACTTTGCTAGGTTGCTGGATAGTTTAGGGAATCTCATCCTGATCACATAGGGTACGAATCCATTGATTGAATTCCTTGATTGATTGATAGTCTGATTGCAAATCACTTAGAAACCTGGTGCTAGGTTGTTAATCAATGAAACCCTAATTATAATTCAATTAGGATTGCTAGAACCCTAAACCTAAATCAACCAATAACCCTAAATACAATCTAATTAGGTTTGCTAATTTTAAACCAATTAGATTTAATTATAAAACTGAATTTGCTTGATTGTTTGTTTGATTGATTGATCACCTAAAACTATTTGTTAGGATTGCTAAATAAAACCGATTGATTGTTTGAATGATTTGACCACATGGTCTAAAACATAAACCGATTTTAATAACTAATTAAGTTGTTAGAATGAATCGATTATATAACCTTGTTAGGTTGATAGATTGCATTACATCATTCTCGTACTGGCCATATGGCAATGCATCATACTTATAACCGGCCATTGTTCATTGAATCACTATTGTCTTGACTGCAATTGAACTTAGAAACCCTTATGATATGTTTATAAAATCTGAATTCTAAAACTCATGATTATATGATTTCAGATGTCAAAAATTAATAACTTAGGATATGCGTCCCTTAATCTATCTAGAGATAATTACCTCCAATGGACACTTGATACCAAAATCATCCTAAAGTCTAAAGGACTCGGTGAAAGTATAATAGATGACAATAATGTCATTGAGAATGATAGATACCAAGCCATACTAATAATAAAAAAACACTTGGCAGAGAGTCTCAAGGATAAGTACTTAATTATTGAAAATCCTCTTGAGCTTTGGACAGAGTTGAAAAGCAGATACGATCACCAAAGAACGATGATCTTACCCAGAGCTCATTACGATTGGACACACCTAAGGATCCAAGACTATAAGTCTGTGGATGAGTACAATTTCGCACTGTTTAAGATCGTTTCAAAATTGAAACTATGTGGAGAAACGATCACGGATAAGGATATGCTTGAGAAAACTTTTTCCACATTCCACACAAGCAATGTGTTGCTTCAACAACAATATCGTGAGAAAGGCTTCACCACTTATGCTGATCTTATATCTTGTTTGCTCCTTGCTGAGCAGAACAATGAATTGCTAATGAGAAGTAGTGAAATGAGACCTCCAGGATCCACACCATTACCTGAGGCACACGCAGCCACTAATGCTGATAAAGAGGAAAACCACGTCCACACTAATAACCAACACGGTCGAGGCCGTGGAAAATGGCAAGGACGTGACCGCGGTCGAGGTTCTTATAGCCGCGGTCGAGGAAGCCCATATGGTCGAGACTATGGGCGAGATAGAGTCCAAACTAACTCGCCTGGCCGAGGAAATGGACGAGGCCGAGGGAATTCTTTCAGACCCTCACAACCGACCAAATCAGTGTGCCATAGGTGTGGAATGAGCAGTCATTGGGCAAAGACTTGCAGGACTCCCAAACATTTATGTGATCTATACAAATAAAGTTTGAAGGGAAAGAATCCTGAAGCCCACATGATAGTCAAAGATGATGAAAACGATTTTGATCATGATAAGGATGATTTACTAGAATATGAGACTTCTGACTGTCTCAAAGATGATAAATAAATTTGACATCTGTAATCCTTGATTGTTTTTATTAAAACTTGTTTTGGTGTTTGACATTTCTATGATTCATTTCTATAATGTCATTTCCATGATTGTCATTTCTGTGTTATTGATTGATAAATGACAATAAAAGGATAGTCAGTCTACTATAAGACCACGGCAAAAGGCATTGCCTAAAGGGGCACAAATTTATTTACCCAATAAAAGACCCATTGAGTTGTAAAGACTTGAGTATGGATGGTTTCCACATTGAACCAATGGGAAAAGGAAAAAAAAGTTCCTTTCATATTATAAGAAAATCGCCTAAAACCTTATAGAAAGTGCTCAAGACTATACCTATATACTCTACTAATCTCGACTATGCCAAGGATTAGTATGATAAAGGCAAAAGCCATGGTACCCTCTATACCCACGAAAATTATATACTTTATGGCATTGACTGGATTAGCCATCCAAGTCCAAACGTGATGCAAAGAAAGATATTACAAAAGACACAAAAAGTTATCCCATAAAATCTCACGTTGTGTAACATGTGCACAAGGGAAACTCATTAGGATCTATTGTCCCAAATACCACGTGATTATAGTATGTCCATGAGGGAGAGTGAGGACAAACCGTGATCCATGAACACACAACCATCATGTGTGACAAGGTCCATGACCATGGTAAGACTTAGCCGAATTCTTTCAAATACAAAAGCCACTACCTAATGCTTGAGGACACATGAATTTACATTTTTAAGATTAATATGCATCAGAAAATATAAGTGAGCATAGATATTCTCATCTCAAAATAAGGGTCATAAACCAAACATATACATAAACCATCTTAAGAGAATCTGAATATACCACCACAGACATATGTGCCACTTAAGATGGAACCTCAGAAGAGGATTGAGAATGAGAATATATGTTGGATGGAAATGTCTTTCTCCCACGAGTTTTTAAAATGTCTTGAGCCAAACATGGGTGATTTAATAAGTGGCCAAGAACACAAATTGCAAGAGATAAGTAATCTGATCATCCAACATTAAAAGGGAGAGAGTTATAAGCTAGTAAAGAATAAGAGAATGATATTAACCATCATTGTCTTGGCAAGATCCTCGGACTTGAAAATATGATTTAAGACGTCCAAAGAATATGATCAAATGATATAAAAGCTAGCAGAACTAAATGCCGGACAAATTGACCCGAAAAGAAAAGAATGACTAAATCATACCAGCTTGCACCAAACAAATTTGTTTTCCTAGAAGAGACACAGTCCAGTTGCTACAGAGTCTATACAAGATATACCAATATGTTCCATAAGATAAAAGAACCTCAGAAGGAAAGAAAAAAGGTGTATAGAAATGACAAATTCCCCAGGTCATAAAGGAAACCATCCCAGACATAGAAAATGGTCTACAAATATAAGATACCATACAATGGACTTTGGGACGCCAAAATCCATGGTACTTAAGGTGATTTGGGACGCCAAACACCAAGGTATTAAAGGTCATAATATTGCAATCAATTATGTTATGTCTGGAATACAATGGAACGCAAAAAGGGTATCGATACCAATGAAATATTTACATAGCGCAAACAAGGTAGCACTTGAATATAAGATATAAAGCGAGGATCATAAACCCACGTGTGAGTACTCATAAATATAAGGTTAAAAGAAAATGTGGGGTTTAAAAGAAAGATTAAAAGAATCTATAGAAGAGATGGGTTTATTGGCCATACAACGCCATCTGATAAACCAGTGAATAAATGTGTCTTATGAGGAAAAATAAATCGCGAGATATAGGATATGAACACGTGGTCTAAAGTGTTCATATTCCTACTTAAAGCATTTAGAAGAATGGCTTGATTATACAAGGATACTCACAGAGACCAAATAACAAATTATAAGGAGATATACTCCTATGTGGTGGATGCTACTACAATTCAAAATTGATAATGTCTAGATACATATAGAAAGAAATGATGATGTAGTAAGCAATATATTAATCACTGGATAAAGATAATTAAAGTACCATAAAGATGAGAAAAGAAATTCTCTAAGAACATCTTTGTTCCTTAACTGTTTATGGACTGATGCAAAACAGCTGCATATAATATGGTCAACTGAATAATACTAAGTAAAGGAGTTCTATAAGAAAAATCCAAAATAGTCCATATATTCATATAAAATAAAATTCCTTGTGTTTATAATAAACCAACTTAAAGAAAAGTTGATTGGTTCCAAATGATATAAGTTATCGATTGATTCTTAGACAAGTTATGATCATAACATTTGGATCATAAGATTACAGACTATATGGTTTATGGTTGATCTATAACTCAGTATATACTAGAAAGAAATATAAGATGGTCGTAGAGAAAATGAAATCCCACCATGTCCGACCATAACTGCCATACTGGCTGTGGTCGAAGGAATTGACATGGGCGTGGCCGAATATACGGCCACGATAACCAACATGGTCGAGGAAATAATATGGCCAAGAGATTTATGGTCGGGAAACCTATATGGCCGACCATATGGCCAAGAGAGTTAAGGTCGGGAAACCAATATGGCCGATCACATGGCAAGACCATAATGGTCGATGTGGAAACTCATATGGTAAGACCATAAAGGTCGAGAAAACAACAATTATGGCCGTGGAAAAGTAAGAGGTTGTGGTGTATTCACTGAACCACAAGGCCCGACCACGAATGCCAAAAGCCATTTGCAATAGGTGCCATATAGACAACCATTGATTCAAATGGCCGACCATATCTATATCAAATGGATATACTTATCACAACCATGATCCATCATCATGCATATTAGTATGCTTAATTTAAAATATAGCTGATGATAAAGAAAGGTAAGGAAAGGTACTAAGGAACCAATAGTAATCATAAATATATACTTCGTTATTTACAAGGAACGAAAGATTTAAGTTTGTTTTATACTAACCAAACTAACCGACCCAAAGAGGGGTTAATTGGTTTTACTGATACAAGTTTTCAGGTTTTCTATTTGATCCATATAATGCAAGATCACAATCAGGTTATTTATTTACTAATGGAGGAACAACCATTTCATGGAAGTCAATGAAGCAGGCCAAGGCCGCAACATCATTCAACCACTCGGAAATATTGGCAATACATAAGGCAAGTAGACAATGCATTTGGTTATGGTCGATGATTCAACATGTAATGGTCGATGGTGATTTAACCGATTGAAGAGAAGGATCGACCATCATCTATTATGCAAATTAGAGCATGGTCGATGGTAACACAGTCCATGACCTATCATGAGAAATAGTACCCGTGAAGATGATTACTCAAAGACCATAGATCAACATATCCGACGATATTATGAAGAAGGCGACAACAAAGTGGTACAAGTGCGTTCAAGTGAGAATTCAGTTGACCTATTCACTAAAGCACTGCCGACCTCAACACTAAGGAAACACTCATTCATCAGATCGAATGAGGAAATTGAGATATCTATAATGGTGCATTCATCAGGGGGAGTAATATGGTTGTACTCTTTTTCCTAACTGTGGTTTTATCCCAAAAGGGTTTTACAGGTTAGGTTTTAATGAGGCAACATACCAAACGTATTATAAGCTCTATATGGTTATAACATCCAATGGGGAGTGTTATAAACCAATTGATGTGGATGTAATAACCATAAGGAGGATTAGACCAAGACCAAACCAGATCCGACCAAGACCCTATCCGGCTAGAGAGAGAAACGGCAATGTTCCTAAACCTAATGCACTTTGGTTTAGTGTTTTCCTTTTCTATGTTTATCTAGGAATGTTATCTTTTCATTTATGTTAATGACGGTCTATTTGTAACTCCTATATAAAGGGAACCTCCATTGAGTATTATCAATAACAATGATAAGTTCCCCCATTCTTTTCTTAACATATTTCTTATTTTCGTTAATTATTTTCTTATAAGAGACCGAGTAAGATACGAACCATCGCGCATGCTTTAGAGAAATTTCTGGAAGATGATATCATCATCTGCTCTGACGTCCATATGCGATCAGTGTAAGGTATTCTACCGGTGTGACTTTGCTCGATTCTCATATTTTAAAATAAACAAGGAAACGTATACATTGGATCTGGCAGCTGTTCTTCTGTCAATGGAACAATGATCATAGCTATGTTCCTATTCGGCACAAATACATTACCAGTTAAATACTTAGGACTACCCTTGTTGACTAGTTAACGCATTATAGTTAGAGACTATATGTCGTTGTTAGAGAAAATAAAGACTCACATGTGTTCTTGGATATGAAAGTCTTTCTCTTTTTGACGGTAGATTACAACTAATCAACTCAGTGATCATGAGCTTCACAAACTTTTGGCTCTCAACATTCAGGAGCATATAAAACAGAAACTGAAAGGTTGTGTTCAGCTTTCCTTTGGTCAGGACCAGACATGTTAACAAGCAATGCAAAAGTTGCATGAATTGATGTTTTCAAACCAAAAATGGAAGGGGGACTTGGCATCAGATCATTAAAGGTAGCTAATAAACCAGAGCAACATTATAGGAGAGATCTAGCTTGGGAACCTATTTGGCTAGTGCATTGGTCAAAATCGGTAATCTCAAAATCAACGTCCAAGATTGCTACTCTATCCTTAAAGAAACTCGTTCAAAATAACTTTAGGAAAATGTAAGGGATAAGCTTCAGAGCAACAAGAAGTACACGAGGCTATGAACATTACGGAGAGGCCGAGACCATGCTCTCTCGTCCACATCCCCTACCACGCCTCGTCGCCAGTAGACGACCACGACGACTCCACTCTCGCCCTCTCTGCTCGTCCCTTCGAGTCTTGACCAAACTATCTCTTCTTTCGTCTCGATTGGAGTTACTGTTGAAATTTTACGATAAAACTAGCAAAGACGTGTTTTCTCCTAAAATTTCAAATAACTCGTATAAAAAGGTAACACTTAACTCGACACCATTGTTATCTCGATTATAAGATTGGTTTTACTATCTCATGAAACCAACGGTATGGAAACCATCATCATATGAAAGGTGATTTTTCCGAAAGAAATCATAAAAATGTTCAAGTCAAAAAACGACCTGAGAAGATCTAAAACGCGGAAAAAACCACTTACAATTTTAGACATAATGAGCCCGAACTACAATGACGGTTCGATTTATTTTCATAGAAGAAAAATGGAAAAAGATAATCATGAAGATCGAGAGGATATTGAATATTTCCGCAAAGAGATAAAATCGAATCAGGGGCAGGAAAGGAAAGACGACGGACCTAGAAGACATATATAAGAAGAGCCAAGTTGAGGAACAAAGGGATCCAAAAAATTAGACCTTAGGAAATTGCTGTTAGCTTTAGGAGAACATAGGACTTATGCGGCTAGACTAGCGAGTTCAATACTTAGAACGTTTTACTGCTTTGCTCTCTTGTTCTCCATTGTTCACGAATTTCTGTCCACCCTTTTTTTCGTTGAAACTTTGTAAACTATACTTCATAATTATCCATAAAAACGCCTATCTGCAATCTATTACGATATTTTGTTATTGTTCCTTTTTCGTATTTATGTGATTACGCAGGGAATCCATGTCCTCAGGGAAAGTTGAGAATCTTGGCTTTCCTTTGTTAACTAAAATCAACAGTGCAAATTTTGGTTCCCACAGTGGCGCTAGAAGGAGGGGGATGGGTGGATTCTCAAACTCCAAATCACCGTACGAACAAAAGAAAATCTGTCTGACAAAGCAGGCATCAACATCATATGATTCAAAATTAGGGAAACATCTGATCTGGATAAACCCCGCAACGATCTCCTGGTCATTGAACTGACAATAGGAGATATTGACGATGCAAGAATATTAGTCGATACAGGAAGCTCGGCTGATATCATCTTCAAAAGTACCCCCGAGAGATTGAAAGTCAAACTATCTGAAATCTCACTAAGTCGAGCCCAACATTTGGATACTGAGGGGAAACTACTGTGAACCTCGAGTCAATTAACCTCACGGTTAAAGCTAAGAGTAGTACCAAGTTAGTGGAATTTTTGGTCATTGATCGCCCTACATCATATAGTGCAATCATGGGCACTCCTTGGCTAAACACCATGCAAGCTATTTCATTAACATACCACCTATGCCTTAAGTTTCCAACTCCAGAAGGAATCAAAACAATCTGAGGATATCCGAAACTATTGCAAATTTGTTTTGCTGCGGAATTAAAAAGAAAACATTCCACAACGAAAAATTCTTCGAAAAAGGGAAGGAAGTCGATTTCCGACGAAAGCACCCTAGAACAAGATGAAAATATTTTGGCAATTGCGGAAAGCTGAGGCCTTAGAAGAAAAATGCGAGCCGACTTGCGAACCTGTGATTTCAGTATGCCTCGACGATGAGTTCCCCAGCGCTGCGTTGAGATTGGCGCTAGCCTCCGTGAGCCATTGAAAACGGAGCTCATAACCTGTCTAAAGGAGAACCTTCAAATGTTCACCTGGGATGCAGAGGATATGCCAGTATTGACATCAACATAACATGTCACAAACTTAATGTGGACCCAACGTTCAAGCCAGTCAAACAAAAGAGACAAAAGTTAGGACCAGAACACGCCACTACAATCAACGATGAACTCGAAAGACTCTTAAAAGCCGGATCAATAACAGAGGTCAGGTATCCTGACTGGCTTGCTAATCCCATAGTGGTCAACCAGAAAAAAGAAAGTGGCGAATCTGCGTGATTTTACTGATCTGAACAAAGCATGTCCGAAAGATAGCTTTCCCCTGCCGCACATCGACCGTCTAGTCGAAGTGACAGCAGGAAAAAATATCCTATCATTCATGGATGCTTTCTCCAGGTACAACCATATCAATATGGACCCATGGCTTTCATCACTGATCGCGGAACATACTGTTACAAGGTGATCGCGGAACATACTGTTACAAGGTGATCGCGGAACATAGATCTTACGATCAATAAACGACTCGTAAATTGTATGTTTTCCGAGTAACTCAGAAAAACCATGGAAGTTTACATCGATGATATGTTCGTAAAATATCTCGAAGAACACGAACACGTCGACCATTCACAAGCATGCTCTGGGATATTGAAACTACACAATATGGAACTGAACCCGACCAAATCCCGGTTCACCATAAAATCGGGCAAATTCCTTGGATACCTCTTAACATACCGAGGAATTGGGGCTAACCCAAAAAAAACTCAATGCAGTAATCGAAATGGCTCCCTTGAAAAATAAAGGAGAAGTGAAAAGGCTAGCTGGCAGAGTCACGGTGCTTAATTTCTTCATCTCGAGATCCACAGATAAGTGCTTAACTTTCTATGACACCTTGAGAGGAAATAAGAAATTCGAATGGTCCGAGGAGTGCGAAAAAGCTTTCATATAGTTAAAGCATTATCTGACCACCCCTCCAGTTATCGCGAAACCCATTGAGGGAGAATCCTTTTTCCTATATATTGTGGTGTCCGCAACAGAGGTAAACGGTGTTCTGATCAGAGAAGAACGCAACAAGATTTTTTTTTTTTACGTAAGTAAAACTTTGACAGTGCCGAGAAACAATATCTACTGATGGAGAAGCTGGCACTCGCCGTCGTAATGTCATCTCGAAATCTAAGACCATACTTCTAGTCACACACAATTGTAATCCTCACCACATACCCGCTTCGAAAGATTTTGCATAGTCCCAGTCAATCCGCAAGACTAGCAAAATGGGCATCCGAGCTAAGCGAATTGATATTGAATACCAAACAAGAACCTGCACAAAATCGCAAGTCCTCGATGATTTCCTGGTAGAACTCACAGTAGAGGGCATGGCAAATCAATAACAAACTCGACCTGGACCCTTCATGTCGACAGATCTTCGTCCAAATAAGTTTCATGTATCAGAATTCGGCTCACATCACCGACTGGAGAAGTGTTGGAACAGTCGTTCTGAATAACCGAATATGAAGCACTTATTGCTTGACTACGGTTGGCTCACGTGCTCAAGATATTCAACACCCATGCCTACTGTGATTCTCAACTTGTCGCAAATCAATTCAGCGGCGAGTACAAAGACATAGACGAAAGGATGGACTCGTAACTAAAACTTTCCAGAATCTCGCCCAGAATTTCGATCAATTTGCTCTCAAACGAATCCCCCGCGCGGAAAATGTGTAGGCCAAAAATTTAGCGGCCCTAGTGTCAAACTCAGATCAAAGCCTTAAACGAGTAATTCCCGTGGAGTCCATCGAACACCCGAGCATTGGGCCGCCAGTCGTCGCAAACTTAATCCATTCGCAAGATGACAACATCGCCGAAGTTGATACCCAACTTGAAGAAAATTCAGAAAAAATCTGAATATGGCTGCGATAAGCCATGATTAGAAATGATCCAAGCATACATCGCCGACGGAACGCTCCCTACAAATAAATGGGCACCCCCAAAATAAAAACCCAGGCCGCACGATACGTCCTACTAGATGGAGAAATCTATAAATGGAGATTTTTCGAACCACTCATGACATGCGTGGAGGGAGACAAAGCGCGAAAAGTCATGGAAGAGGTCCAGTCTGGATCTTGCGGAAATCATTCCGGCGGGAGATCCCTTGCAATAAAAATAAAACGTCATGGCTACTATTGGACAACGATGATCAAAGATTGCGAGAAATTCGCATGAAAATGCGAAAAATGCCAAAGACACGCGCCAGCAATCCATCAAACCACAGAGGTTCTCTCATCTGTTTTGGCACCATACCCATCAATGCAATGGTCAATGAATATCATCGGCCCCATGCATAAATCTAGAAACGCTTCATGCTAATCTTAACAATATTTTTTCCAAATGGGTCGAAGCAATAAAGACGCACAATTGGAAAGTTTTGTATAGAAAAATATTATCTGCATAAATGGATTCTCGTACGAGATTGTAACAGACGATGGATATCAGTTCATCTCAACCCGATTCAAGACGTTTTGCGTAAAAATGGAATATACGATTGACCAAATCAACTCCCAGATTTCCGCAAGGCAACAGTCAGGCTGAAATTATTAACAAAACCATACTAGATGGACTTAAGAACCCCCTAGACGCTAAGAAGGGTCGATGGGCAGAAGAAATCGAAGGATTCTTATGTTCCCATCGGACGAATCCAAGATGAGAAACGGGAGAGACCCCTCGGAATGCTTGATCCCGACGGAAGTCAAATTCCCCGAAATACGAAGGAGACTACTCCTGGAATGAGACGACTTAAACAATCTGATGCTATTAGACAATCTCGACCTCATCAACGAGTGTCGATATCAGGCACTCATACTGATTCAAAACTATTGACAAACGGCCGGAAAATACTAAAATTTAAACATATTTAGTCGCAGGTTCAAAGAAGGCGATCTAGTCCTACGAAAAGTCTTCCAAGAAATCACCGAACGAAACGCGGGAAAACACAAAGCAAACTGGGAAGGACCGTAAAAAGTCATAAAAGTGGTTCGACCAGGAGCGTGCGAAATCGCTAACATGCAAACGTCAAGATTCCAAGAACTTGGAACGTCTGCACGTAAAAAAATACTATCACTGAGCTATCACATCACAACAAACTGAACTACGAGACAGCTTGATCTTCGAAATGGGTACGTAGGAAACTCTTCCCAAGAAGATTTCAGCTGTCTCCCTCTCCGAAAGGGGGGGGGGGGGAGTGGGTACGTATACGTATACTCCCACATTTTAATATCTATGCTCTTGTACTCGATATTTTTAAAACAGAAATCAGCAATACAGAAAACACGGCCCCACTTAAAATTACCTCGCTAATCTCTTATCTCACTCATTCGATATCAAAAATAATTAACGGCTACCAACAAGCAGTCCACGAATCGCTTATTTTTGCCCGAGCAATGATAAATCATCCTATAACAAAAAGCCGATATCATACGAAAGACGTTCATTGACAAATCTAACAAACAATTAATAAAATCTTCAAGCCCGCAAAGATTTGAAGCACTAAACGCGGCATACGATAGATATACCCAGTCCTCAGAAATGTGAGAGGTCGCAATCATACGCAATAACATCTTCTCAAAAACGTATCTCTCACGAAGACTCGAACTCAAAAAGATAACACTTACCATTTTATTCGTTGCTGAACACAACGAACAAACTCCAACGTCTTAAACAGACTTAGCCATATCCCCCCCCCCATAGAGATGAGCTCTCAGACATCCAACACAAGGATAATAGCGCGACATAAAGAAATCCAAAGGTTTTTTCAGCACTTTCGGATGACTTTGAAATTTTCTTTGGAGAAGCTCGGTTCCCAATCAGTGCAAGTCATATAAGCCAAGAATTTTTCGCAGACTTCAATATTGAGACAGAATTAGGTCGAAATCGCAACAGGCGATGTAAGCCAAAACAGTCATCGAAAACCATAAACCAAAACTAAGCCTAGATCTTGCCCTAAGACCAACACACTGGTCTTAAACATCTCAAGGCATAATATCAATAAACCGGTACTAGATTCCAAAACATGTCTCTTCATTTGTATTTGTACATTAATGAGACTCCGCGAACTAAAAATCTTCGAGTATTCTCATCTTAGATGAACAACTAGTGAAACGATCCACTAAGAGTTAGAAATGAGATGATAACTCATATTCTTTCCTTCTATTTACGCATAAAGTTACTCATACGCTATCAACAGAAAAATGCAGCTCATTAAAAAGAAGCCGCTGAGAGGCATGGATTTGAAGCCATACAAGACCAGTCCCGTAACAAAAACATGGTCACACTTGGTCAGAACAAACACAAACGAAAACATTAAAATCAAACATCCCGAACGGGAATACAACCTAACTCATCCTATAAAGACAGAACTTCATCCTCACCAATTACTCATCGAGGTCTGGGGCCTCATAACCTCCGCCTCCCTCAACCGCATCATGAGGCTCAACACCCACAGATTCCTGCTCCTCGGGGTCACCGTAAAGCGACAGAAGGATACAGTCGGATTTCATGCCAATGAAGAACAAGTCAAAGTCTCCCTAAATGGCTGCCAGTTCTTCTTTGCGAGAAGACAGTTTGGCCTCGTAGGCCTGCAGAGATGGGGCCTTTCCGTCCCCAAAAAACTGAATCTCGCTCATCCCTCCCTCAACGACCACCAGGGAAAGGTCACTGCTGCAAACATCCATATGGGAGTCGAGGGAGCTGGCAGTTCTTGTCAAACGAGTCTGAAAGTCGGTGCATAGAGCACCCTTCACCTTGGCCTTAGCCTCCTCAATCCCGCAACCCATCGATCCTCCTTCGCTTTGAATCTAACGCTGCAGGAGACACACCTCCAAAGCCTTAGTCTTCCTAGCTTGCTTCGCCTTAAGAAAATATCTTGCAGTCTTCCCGAGGTCCCTCTTGAGCTCGCCAATCGTAGTTTCTAACTGCTATACCTCAAAGGAATGAGTACCCTCGATAACCTTCAACTTCGCTTCAAACTGCAAAGACTTGTCCTGCAACTCATAAAGCTCTCTCGTAATTCGTTCGACCTCGGACCTGCAGTCGTTAATCATTCCATCGATCAAAGACACAAAATGCGTAAACCAAAAAATAAAAATAAAAGAGGGGAGCTAACATATTGACGAAAAGATCCTTAAAACAATCCTTGAGAAGGTGTTGCGGCATCAGACCCGAAATAGATGATCCAGAGGCAAAGCCCCAACCTCAATGCCTCTGACGCATCTTTTCTTCTTAACCACATCAGGATTGGCACATGGCCTATTGCGACCCTTCAGTGTAACACTGAGAGTGGCGCTGGGAGCGCGCAGTCCTAAAACAATTTCTCTCTTGGCTGGAGGAGGATGCATTGATTCAGGAGCTTTCTCAGTCTCGGCAACAAGGATCAGAGTCGTAGACGAGCCCTGTGACACAGCCTCATCCGCAGGCCCAAGTACGTTAGCCGCTCCATCATCAGGAACAACCTCATGGGGAGGTGGTAACTTGACCATAAGAGTCAAGGCACCATTTGGGGCAGGAGATTTCAACAGATCGACGTGAGAGGAACTCTCCAACTCGGTGTCACGTCAAGTAAAATTGTCCTGAAAAGAGAGAAAATCAACCACATGAGCCAGAACAACACCAGGAACATGAGAACTTGACGAACTCGCACGAAGGGCAATCGCCCATCTCAGCATCATGGCTTCTTCGCGAGAGGAAGACATCTTAGTTTAGAGAAGCTCTTGAGAAAATAAAAGTAGAGAGAAGTTGAAAAGCTGAGAAAGTGTGGAATGAATGAAGAATGAAGGATGAAGGTTCAATACTTATAGAGATGAAAAAATCTCCGCAGTAAAATAATCTACAAAATCAAGAAAAGGAAAATCACATTCCTGGTCGTAGATTCCGATTAAACGCGTATCACTAGCTGGAAATAATCACACTCAAAACTTACGAGATGGGGGGCTAACTATTGAGGTCAAAATCGGTAATCTCGAAATCAACGTCAAAAATTGCTAGGCTATCTTTCAAGAAACTCGTTTGAAATAATTTCAGGAAAATCTTAAGGGATAGCTTCGAAGCAACAAGAACTACACGAAGCTATGAACATCAAGGAGAGGCTGAAACCATGCTCTCTCATCCACATTCCTTACCACGCCTTGTCACCAGCAAGCAACCACGCCTCGTCGTGAGCAGGCGACATGCCTCTTTGACAGCTTGTCGCCAGTAGGCGACTAGGCTTCTTCAACCGCTCGTCGCCAACAGGTGACCAAGACGCCTCCACTCGTCTTGCCCCTGCTGCTCGTCCTTTCAAGTTTGGACCAAACTATCTTTTTTTCATCTCGATAGGAGTTACCGTTGAAGTTTTACGATAAAATTAGCAAAGACTGTTTTCTCGTAAAATTTCAAATCACTCGTATAAAATGGTAACGCTTAACTTGACACCATTGTTATCCCGACTATAATATTGGTTTTACTATCTCATGGAACCAACGGTATGGTCACCATCATCGTATGAAGGTGATTTCTCTGAAATAAAGAGTAAATACGTTAAATTAAAAAACTTGTCTGAGAAGATCTAAGACGCGGCCAAAGCCCACTTACAGTGTTAGACGATAATGAGCCCGAACTACAATGACGGTTTGCTTGATTTTCGTAGAAGAAAAATGGAAAATAAGATAAATATCAAGTTACCAAGATAATCATGTAGACTGAGAGTATAAAGAAGATTTGCGCAAATAGATAAACTTGAATCAGGAGCAGAAAAGGAAAGACGACCGACATAGAAGTCATATATAAGAGCCAAGTCGAGGAGCAAATGGGATTCAAAAATTAGACCTTAGGAAATTTCTGTTAGCTTTTGGAGAACTTAGGACTTAGGCGGCTAGACTAGCGAATTCAGTACTTACAGAACGTTTTACTGCTTTGCTTTCTTGTTCTCCATTGTTGACGAATTTCCATCCATTCTGTTTTTGGTGTAACTCTGCAAACTATATTTCATATTAATCAATAAAAACGTCTCTGTGCAATCTCTTATACTCCCTCTATTTCATATTAAGTGTCACTTTAGCTTTTTGCACACAGATTAAGAAAACAATTAATTTTGCATATTTCATATATAAAAACACAATTACCTATACACCTAACCATATTTCAACCAATAGAAGAATAAATTTTAGTATAAAATTAATAAATTTTGCATCGGAAGTCGAAAACGACACTTATTTTGTAACAAAATTTTTTTTCTACAACGACACTTAATATGAAACAGAGGGAGTAATATTTTTTATTGTCACTTTTTCGTATTCGTGTGATTACGCAGAGAATCCGGGTCCTCAGGGAAAGTCAAGAATCTTGGCTTTCCTCCGTTAACTAAAATCGTCAATGCGAATTCCGGTCCCACAACTAGTATAATTGGTTTCTAAATACCTAGTAATATTAAAGTATTATTTCTTAATGAATCAATCATGTGTTGAGACCCCTCATATTAGATGCTTACAAGATCATGCTCTAGTTGCGTCAAACTATATGGTAAATTTTTCTGCCAATTCTATGTGGGTTTAGTGGATAAAATTATACTTCACCGGCAACTCATTTTGGTCACTGAAAGATAATTCAAAAACTGGACCATGGATGTAGGGTAAGATTTTGACAACTCGAGAATTGGCAAAAACAATTCCATTAGGTTGATGTACAGAATGGTGCAACCACTTCCTTTTGGTTCCACTACTGGACAGAAATGGAAAGATTTAGTTACTTGGTTGCAAACAAAGGGCATACTAACTTGGAACTATCAGCAACAACAACCGTCGAGGAAATCATGAGAAGCCATAGGAGAAGAAGACATTGATACCACTATTCAATCAGTTTTGTATCAACGCACAACGCCTAAATATGCCTTCCTAATGTGGTTAGCAATTCAAAACGGTCTTACTACAGGGGATCAAATGGAAATGTGGAATATCAACATCAGTACAATATGTGTTTTTTTGGCAAGCCACCATGGAGACTTGGAACCACCTTTTTTTTTTTGTTAATGGCTCGATTCAGGAATGGAACCCACTAATGATATGAATACTTGGAGATGACTGTAACTGTGAAAGTTATCAGCTACAAGAACTAGAACACACAGTAATACAAAGACAATTCTTTCCAAAAAATACGACTAGATTAATCCTTTTTAAAGCACATACAATCCTTCCTAAAATCAATTCTTCAATCAAGCTCAAGACAAACCTTGACTTGTTCACTAGTCTCACTTGTTCACAGATATAAGAGTCTATGAATCACCTATTCTTCTAACCCCTAGACGCTTTGCTTCTTATTGTTCAAACTTACAAAACTCTCTCTTTCTATAAACTTTCTCTTTTTGTTGACCGACAAAGACAAATGACAACCCCTCTTTATACTTAGAGGAAAAAGCCTAGACCTAATGAGGTACCCAATGGAACTTTCCATTTTTCTTTCTTCAGAAAATAAGCCAATTTTTCTTAACCCATAAGATCATTGCTTCTTCTTCTATACTTCCTTAAACTGACTCATCAATAAATCTTCCTTTAATGTTCATTCCTTGACTTGCACTCCACTCAACTTTGTATTTCGTACAATAGTTCATGTCACACTTCATGAAATACTTCAGCTCCGCCTTGACCATAAATCTTCAATCTCTCCCTTTTTAATTCGTGCATCTCACAAGTACATGAGATGAAGAAAACCAATACACACAACCACATATCCAAGCAGATGCAAGAATTCACAGGATCAAAGCAACCAAAACATACTTAGATTATCCTAAAATCAGGTTCAAGTATTTAATACATCTTTACGAGAAAACATGACATATAAATACTCTCCCATAAACCAAGATTGTCTGAAGCATAGGATAAACACAATTTCAACAAAAGATGCAACTGTAAAAGTACATAGAACAAAAATAGAAACAAGAGACACAATGGTTGCTCCCCCACAAGATTAGACCTCTTAATCTCAATCCTCATCTTCTCCCCTTTCTTGTGAGGACACATATTGAAAAATCATGTATAATCAAGAGAGACTAACCTGCAACTGAGCATATCAGATCTTGAACAATGTCGGTCAGCTCTTGAAGAGCCCTTGCCGTGTCCTGGAGAGCTTCTTTCAGATCATCTTGAGTGGTCATCCCCTGAGGTACATGTACCCCAGCTCATACACAGACACACGTCTTGGACCAGATTGTGCACTTGAACCAGACGCTGGTGGAGCTGACAAAGGAGGACGAATAGATCGAGACGATGTCCTACCATTAGCCACTTCTTTGGCTTTTCCCTTGATCTTTGTCCTAAGCAGCTCATAGCTTTCCCCAGCAAGCTTTTATTTCTTATACGTAATGAAAAAAAAACTGTTTCTCTCCGATCTAAGCTCCAACGGATGCTGCTTTTGAAGGAGTCTCATGATTAACCAAGGAAATACCAGCCATCGAGCGTTATTCCTTTGAAAAAATCTCAGGTGCATGATCTGCTTAAACATCAAGCTTCAAATGTCAACCTTGATCCCATGAGCCATCTTGTATATCAACTTAATTCGCTCTATCAATTGAGACATGAGTCTTGTGCGGAATCTAGTTGTGAGCAGCAATGATCATGAAAGCTACATAGGGGGGCAAGTAAATCATCGTCAAATTTGCCCAAGCCTTCTTAGTACCTTAAGTCAGGAAGTCTGCTAGTTCAGTAACTGAGACAACATCCATTGCCTCCTTTTCCTGTTCTTCTTCTTGAGTTAGAGAGGGTAGATTAAGGAAATCATTGATCGTAAAAGGAGAGAATCGCTACATGTGTCCCCTGACCAAGACTTCTACGAATCATCATCATCTTCTACTTTTTTGGTAGTGAGACACACATAGATTTCAACCACAACTTTCTCAACATAGCTCGCAAGGGAGGAAGCTTTGGTCTCCATTAATCCTTTCTTGATTATATCCACATATCCCCACTGATCTAACTCATCTACATCAACTGTACGATCAGCAATAAAACTCCTAGCCAGAAACTGATCATACCTATTTTTAGTACTGACTGAGCCAAAAACAACACTTCTATCAGCCATATTTTTGGAGCGCACACGGCTTGAGACAAGGTTGTTCTTAGGAAGGAACGAAGATCGAGCAGCATCACTTGGGTGAAGAAAGTGAGACTGATTTGGGGTGCTCCATGTGTCAGTCTTACTACGCTTGGAAAGAGCCAAACCCAACCCTTTCAGAAGAAGCCTCTTCTTACGGACTTCCTTCAGAGGAATCTCATATGGCGAAGATTCAAGAGACAAAATCTCATCTTCATGACCTGTGTTATCCACTTCTTTGGCTGACTCAGATTTTGCCTCACTCGGATCTTCTTCCTCATCTTCATAGTCATTTTTCTCCTCAGGAGTAGAATTAGTTACTCTGTCTTGATTTTCAGACTGCGGATTCACTGGATCTGGAGTTTGAGATGGATCCGTCGGTGATTTTTTCACAACAGCCGCTGGTACAGTTAAAGTCTCAGCAACTCCCTTAGACGCCTTGATTAGAACTTCACCACCAGCAGAGGTCCCATGATGTTCATCACTTTCCTCAGACTGATATTTCTCTTGAGAAGTGTTGAAAGATTCCAGTTCTTTGGCGACTTCTTGCAGCTATGTTGAGAGTGTGGATTGCTTTGCGTTGGAGTTTGTTCAAGCACCTCATCAGAGAGTTGAGGGTGACTTGATTCAGACTGCATGCGCATATTGATTAGACGATGTTCCTATCTTCTTCATCTTCTTGGTTTCCGCCATGCTTGGAGTCGATTTCGATGTCAGATAAGGAGAGAGTGTGAAGTGGAGGAGCGGTTTCTTTTCTCTGAATGTATCAAAAGGTGCCGTATAGGGTTTGTGAGCCACTTCTTCTGCTATAAAGGAAAACTCAACCATCTATTCTGAATTTTCAACTCTGGTCCCTTTCTTTTAAATCCTCTCTTTTGTAAGCCTACAATTTTAATTTCTCTCATCCAAGCGCATCATATTCACGCACATTCTCGAATGTTACTGTAACCCCCTTTTTATTGTTTTATTTTTCTTTTTCTGTTTATTAAGCATCTTTTCAATGTTGTTGGCTCTTGGGGTGGGGGTTGTACATTCATTCATGCAAAACATGTACTTCTCAGAATTGACGGCACACCAAGCAGTAATTTTCCACATCGTTCTCAAGTTCCAAAAATAATTTGAATCATATGTACATTCTGAATCTGCACATGCGTCTCCCCCTGCACAACTTGACTCAACAATCAAGGTTAGACACTCTAGTGGCATTTCTTCGTGTGATAAATCGAGTAAATTTAAGAGATTCAGTGAATATATCAGCCAACTGTGAATAAGTAACCACATGTTCGATTACTACTTGTTTATCTTCAACTAATTCTCTGATGAAGTGGTGCCTGATGTCGATGTGCTTTGTTCTTGAGTGGTGGACTGGATGCTTTGAGATATAGATGACATTTTTGTTGTACCAGTGTATGAGAAGGGGTCAAGAGTGCATTCCATAATCAGCTGACATTTGTTTCATCCAGAGAAGTTGTGAACAACATCTACACATGGCGATGTATTCTAATTCTATCGTAGAAGTGATACAAAGTTTTCTTCTTTCTCAGCCATGATGCAAGATTGTTCCTGAGAAAGAAACATCCTCCACTGGTACTCTTCCTATCATCAACACATCCTTACCATTCTGCGTCGAAATAGCCTACCAAATTCTGGTTTGAATTTCTTGAGTAGTAGACTCCCAAGTTTTGTGTTTCTTTGACGTACTTGATGAAACTCTTTACCACATTCAAATGAGAGACCTTAGGATTAGCTTGGTATTGGAAACATACTCCAACACTGAATGAGAGATATGTCTACTAGCAGCGATAAACAACGGACTACCAATCATACACCAATAGTGTTTTGTATCAACATCCTCTTATGCTTCATCATGTGCTAGCTTTATGGGCGTACTCATAGGAGTTCATGATACCTTGGTATTTTCCAATCCAAACTGCTTCACCAGCCTGTGTGCATACGCACTCTGAGAAATGAATACGCCTTGTTCAGATTTAGTTATTTGCAGCCCCAAAAAGTAATTCAGCTCAACACACATGCTCATTTTAAATTCACGAGTCATGTTTTCAACAAACTCATTCACCATCCTTTGAGACGTACTCCCAAAGATAATATCATTCACATCGATTTGGAAATGATGTCTTTTTTCTTTCTCCATGAAGAATAGTGTTTTGTCAACACTTCCCCTGATGTAACCACCATCGATTATAAAACCAGTGTACCTCTCATACCATGCACGAGGTGCTTGCTTTAACCAATATAGAGCCTTCTTCTACCAGTAGACAAGACTTTGATGGTTTGGATCTTTATCAGTACATCATGTTAAAATTAGTCAACTATAAATACATTTATACCAAATCAAAATGGTCAATTCATTTTATACTTTTACATCAACAACTATATATAACGTATAAATAAATAAACATCAGAAAAATAAATGTTTTTTAAAAATAATCTTGTGGGTTTTAAAACGCGAATATAATATTTTCTTGAGAAGTAATATCTTTAATGACAACAACAACAACAATTTGTCAAAAAAAAAATAGTTATGGTCAACATTTTTGTATTGTTTCTTACATTTATTGTGTTTCCTAATTCTTACTAATTTTAAAGGCATAGTATTACTAGATTCATTTTCTTACATCCATAAGTATTGTGCATCTTGTGGACCTTTTGTGATTAATACAAATTCTCATATGATAAAAAATTATCACCCATGTTTATATTTGAAACTTAAATCCCAATCGTGTATTAGTAATTTATTTATAGTTTACTAGATTAAGAGAATGATTTTCTAAAATTTGAAGTGTCAAGAAAATTAAATAAAGGTACAAATCACTGATTTTTTTTATGTCACAATAATTTTATATATTTATAGTTAAACTAGGATTTTTGTAATAATGATGAAGAATGAATCTTAGTAGGAGTGAAATTTTTGTCTGGAATTAAAAATATGATTCACGATCCATTAAGATTTGTTCATTAAATTTGAATCGTACCACAATTGTAGTTTATACTTAGAGAAAGCCGAATTATGCGTTTGAAGTACCACAACTAGTTTATCCAAATATGCAGATTGTAATAATGCGAAAAGATAATGTGAAAACAGATGAATAAATGGAAAAAGTAAATTGACACAGTGGTTAAACAATTTGTCTACACCTATAAATAAGGATGACTCATAACGGAAGACTAAAATATATTTAATATTATGTTAGCCTCTTCTTTCCATTTCAACCTACTTTTCATGTGGTGGCCTGTCAACAGTCGGGTTCCGCACTACAAACCATGTCAAGAATAAGTATTTAAGGGTCTATGGGTGAACCATACACCACCTTTGTACAATCTTTTGTCTGGTTGTGTCTCTATAAAATTTCCAAGTTTTCTTCATATAGAATATGTATCTATATTTAGTATCGAATTATTTTTCATATATCGAGGCATGTTCTCTCTAGGTCGCCTTTCCAACTTTTTTTTTGATATTTTTCTTAAAATCTTAATTTACAAAAGAATTTCCACACGGTTTTAGGGTTATCGCTAGTTGCCTCATATTTCAATCTCTAGAACCAGAAACTGAAAAGATGAAAACATTGATAAAAAAATTCAAGACTCTATTTTATTTTGTATATAATGCCACAACCACATCTTTATTAGAAAAGAAAAGATTGAAAATTTTACATTTTATAATTTATTTATATTTTCAGTGTGGCAACCACTTACGTGTTTTGAAATGGAAAAGATTAAATAATATTAACTTTTCATGATATGAATATATGACCACATTCATATATATTGCTTGAAGAAAGTTCTTAAGTAAACATCCATCAAACATAGAAATTCTATCTAATAAAGAATGCTTGCATTTATGACTACACGAAATTATTCACTTTATTTACTAAGAAAAACATCAATGATCAATAACCTTACATTCATTTATATAAACCTAAGGGTTTAAGAATTCTTAAGAATATAAAGTTTGCAACTTCTTGTGTGCAAAAATATTCTTCTGTACAATGTTACAAATTCGAGTATACATTCTTTAAGAAATTCATATAAACTCTTCTGTTATATTCCAGTATATTGATTAGAAAAGATATGAAAACATTTCTTTCTAATGAGATTTGATATATTTTGAAATATAAGTCAGCCACAAAGTCGATGGACAGACTATGGAGGACATGAGTTCCTTCTTCGATTTGTCTTCGGTAAATGTTTAGATATTATAAATAGATTCCTGCATTTGGAAAAAGGAAAAAGAAACTGTAATTTTTCAATGTTCTAGTAGATAAAAATATATCTACATGTTCTTGAATTATTGTGTCTCAACGAGTTGTGCATCATTCAAGTTCCCTCTCTGAATCTTCAAAAGTAATTGTTACTTATTTTTGAGAGACTTCAAGTTCCAACAAAGGAAAAAAAATTAAGAGAGAAAATAATGCTACAAATGAAACCAAGTTTTACAAGACTTCAAGTTCCAACAAAGGAAAAAAAATTAAGTGAGAAAATAATGCTACAAATGAAACCAAGTTTTACCAGAGATCGTTACTTGGCTTATATCTTGACTGAGACCAGATTTATCACCCTTGAAAGCATAATCAAGATGGTTTTGCGAAGACACAAGATTCACCGGCAAATAGAGGATCCGAATTGGAGATTAGCTAGAGATTAGGATCTTATAGCAGATACAAGAAGAAAAATTATTGCAAAAAAAATGTCTTCAGAGCTCAATATAGATTGACAAGCCTATTTGATGCAGTAGATAATAGAAAATGATCGTTTTGGTATTTTTCTTAACTGAGACCAGATTTATGACCCTTGAAAGCACATTCAAGATGGTGCAACAAGCCACAACATTCACCGGAAAGTGGAGTATCAGAATTGTAGGTTAGCTAGAGAGTATAATCATTATTTTCATTGTACTTATAGCAGACTCAAGAAGAACAACTTTTGCAAAACAAGTCTTTAGATCTCAGTATAGCTTGACATGCCAAGTTTATGAACTAGATAATAGAAAATGATCAGGAAAAGGTATTATGTACTGCAAGAACTTGGCTTGTCAAGCTATACTGAAACAGAAGGACTTGTTCTGCAAAAGATGTTCCTGTTGTATTTGCCGTAAGTATGATGACGATAAGGATCCTCGTTTCTGGCTAACTTTTAACTCTGGCCCTCACTTTGCTGGTGAATCTTGTGGCTTGTCATGCACTCTTGATTGTGCTTTCAAGAGTTAATTAGTGTTACTACTAATTTGATGGTGGATTGCTTTGGTTTTATAGAATTAAGTACCATAGATGAGAACTAATAATATTCTTATTTTATTATTCCATTTTAAAAAATATCTTGAATTTTTTTAACCTATTGTTTCCTTTTTGTTTTTTGACCAATGCGGAAGAATTGGTTCACGTATAACATCGAATCTTCAAAGGAAGTAAATTTGATTTTAAATTTGACCTATAGTTCATGTGGGTGGCATCACAATAACAAATGATTTGGTCAATGATATTAGCATAATTTCTATTAATATCTTTGGTTTATTTGAAAACATGTTTGACTTAAAAAATAAGTTATAATGCCTACTAAAAAATTAAAGTGTATTAGCACATAGAAAACCTATTATGATTTGATATCAACATATCATCTATTTTATAAAAACATAAACATTATATAAAAACATTATTCATTGGTGTGACTTAAGCGAAATGTCATTCAAATTAATAATACATGTAGTGTTTCATTAAAGATAAATTAGACCATTTTAATATGTTTTACCATCACACATGAAACTGTTTTGCCATTAATGATACTTTTAGTTTAGGATATTTCATATTTTCCTAAAACAAAATATTATAAGCCTATTTAATTTACTGTTTAAATTACTAATAAATTCATAATTATTGTGAGAATTATTATAAGTAAATATTAAATACGTTTTAATTTAAATAAAGAAAAATTAAGTAATAAATATTATATTAAACAAATGAATAAATTCAAAAAGTAATTTGACAGAGTGCTTAATAAATTTGACAACACCAATAAATAACGATGAATATATAACTGAAGACTAAAATATATTTCATATTAAGTTAGATATACAATAACACGATAAATATTGATTTGTTACAGCTTTGAAACTCTAAGCGTATGAGTCCGTCATCATTAGAGTTTTTAGCGAAAAAACTAGCTATGACAAACTCATATGCTTAGGCCAATAAGAGTGACTAAGATGAAAGCAACATAACAGACAGTTACAAACTCGATATATAGGCATATCGCATTCAAGACATAATTACATGGAGCAATTCCCTGCAGGTAGTCAGAATAATAGGGCTTTCCAGATTTTTGGTACACATTGCTACAAAGTAGACATCCAATTTGTTTCCCTCTCGACCTACATTTCATGTGGTCGCCTGTCAACAGTCAGTTCTGCACTTCCAACCATTAAGAATACGTATTTAAGGGTCTGTGGGTGAACCATGCACCTTGGTACCATCATTTGCTTGATACTGACTCTCTCAAAAAGTTCCAAGTTATCTATGTCTAGAATATGTTTCTATATTTCTTATCGAATTTTTTTTCATATCCTCTGTAGGTTGTACTTGCAAATTTCTTTGATATTTTCATCAAAATCTTTATTTACAAAAGAATTTCCACACAGTTTTAGGGTTATCGCCAGTTGCCTCATAATTCACACTATAGGACCAGGAACAAAAAGATGAAAAAATTAAAATAATTTCAAAACTGTTGTTTATTGTGTGTGTATATATATATATATATAATGTCACAGCCACATCATTATTATAAATGGCAAAGATTGAAAAAGTTACATTTGAAAATTTGTTTATATTTTCAGTGTGACAACCACTTACATGTTTTGAAATGAAAAAAGATTAGCATAAGTGAACTAATATTAACTTTTCAAGATATGAAAATATGACCACATTCATATACATTGCCTATGAAAGTTCCGAAATAAACATCCATCAAATGTAGAAACCCTATTTAATAAAGAATGCCTTGCATTTGTGATGACACGAAATAATTCAATTTATTTACTAAGAAAAACATCTATGATCAATAACCTTACATTCATTTATATAGACCTAAGTGTTTAATAATGCTTAAGAATCTACAATTTCCAACTTCTTGTGTGCAAAATATTTTTCGGTACAATGTTACAAATTTGAGTACATATTCATTTAGAATTTCATATAAACTATTCTGTTTCATTCCTGTAAGTTTAATAGAAAAGGCATGAAACATTTCCTTGTACAGAGATTTGATATATTTTGCAATATAAGTCAGCCACGAAGTACATGGACAGACTTTGGAGGACATGAATTCCTTCTGATGTTAGTCTTCCGTAAATGTTTGGATATTATATATAGATTCCTGCATTTGGAAACAAATGAAGAAAGACTGTCAATTTTTAATGTTCCTAGATGATCACAGTATAGGAGAAAAGTAATAAAAGCGCATGTTCTTGAATTATACTTCGTGCCTCAACGAGTTGTGCTTCAAGTTCAAGTTCCCTCTTTGGTGCTTATGAAGTAATGGTTACTTATATTTGAGCATCTCTAAGATCCATCAAATGAAAAATTAAGTCAGAAAATAATGCTACAAATGAAACCAAGTTTAACCAGAGATCATTACTTGGATTGAATTTTCACTGAGATCAGTTTATCACCCTTGAAAGCAAAATCAAGATGGTCTGACAAGCCACATGATTCACCAACAAGTGGAGGATCCGGATTGAAGATTACTAGAGACCAGAATATTTATTTTCATCATACTTACAGAAGATACAAGAAGAAAAACTTTTGAAAAAATGTCTTCAGATATCAGTATAGATTTAAAAGACAAGTTTATGCAGTAGATAATAGAAAATGATCAGGCAAAAGTACTATCTACTGCAAGAAACTTGGCATGTCAAGCTAAACTGAAACAAGAGGACCTGTTTTGCAAAAGGCGGGTTGTGTTGTATTATTCGTATGATGTCAATATGGATCCTAGTCTCTGGGTAACTTGCGACACTGATCCTCAATTCGCCGATTTATGGCTTGTCGTACCATCTTGATTGTGCTTTCAAGAGTAAGAAATTGGGCATCGTAGAAGATAAGTGATAGACCATGTTTGTATGAGTTTTGACCATGGTATATGTCCTATTTAGAGTCTATAATATTATATTTTTAGAGTTGTTTTGGTATTGTTTTGTGTTATACATGGTCTATGTACGTTTAGGGAAACTTTTGATATTTTGGAGCTATTTGAAAAGCAGAACTGTGCATATGCGTCAGAAGTTATGCATATGAATATTTTATCGCAGCGAGAGTTGGATGACTTACTACAGAAGTTGAGTTCCAGAATCGAACATATAAAACCCTTGACATCAATTTATTGCATGTTTGAATCTCTTGTTTGATAATCCTTGAATCTAACGCTTTATCTATCTATTTGTTTATATCTTTTGCTTTATTGTTTTCTACTTTTTGGCTTAGATTACTTTGAAACCATAAGTCTATCGTTTGATCCCCAGTCCACGTGGATTCAATCCTTAAGTACTACAATGAACCTCTTATTTTAGAGAGTAACTTAAAGATTAATTTTAACATATCAATAAGCCAAATAATGATCTCTTGCTTAGCTTTGCTTCATTTGTAGCATTATTTTACAATGTCTAATTAAAAGAGTTAATTAGAGTTGCTATTATTTTGATGGCATGGCATTTTGGTTTTATAGAACTAAGTAGCATGTATGAAAATTGATAGTATTTTAATTTCTTTCCTCCATATAAGAAAACAATTTGACATGTTGTTTCACAAACCAAAAGGCAAATGAATTGGTTCAAGTACATTATAAAATCTCCAGAGGAAGCTAAGTTTATTTTAAATTTGACTTATAGTTCATGTAGGTGGAAACACATTAATAAATGATTTGGTTAACAATATTAGCATGATTTCTATAAATATCTTTTATTTTGTTTGAAAACATGTTTGACTTAAAAACAAGAATTCAATTAAGATTAAATGCCTACTAAAAATGAAAATTGTATTAGCACGTGGAAAGCCTATTATGATTTGATATCAACATATCATCTATCTTATAAAAACATAAACATTATATTAAAACATTATTTTTCATACTTGTGATTTGGGAGAAATGATATTCAAATTAATAACACATTCAGAGATTCCATTAAGTATAAATTAGTCATTATTTACATATTCAACCATTTTAATACAATGTACCATCACATTTGTAATTATTTCTCCATCAATGATACTTTTAATTTAGGATTTGTTTTCTATTTTCCAATAACAAACACGTATAAGAATCTTTTTTAGTTTTACTGTTTAAATTACTAATAAATTGATAATTATTATAAAATAATTCTTTTTAGTTGTATAATCAAAAAAATCTACAAAGTTTATATGAAATTGCATTAATTGAAAAAAAATTAACTATCATTCATCAGAGCATCATGTTAAAGTTAGTCAACTATTGAATTCTTTGATACAAAAAGTTAATTTGTCAACTTATTTTAAACTTTTACATCAACAACTATATATAATGTATAAATAAATAAACATCAGAAAAATAAATGTTTGCTAAAAAATAATCTCGTGGGTTTTAAAACGTGAATGTAATATCTTCTTGAGAAGTAATATCTTTAATGACAACAACAACAATTTGTCAAAGAAATATAGTTACGGTCAACATGTTTTTATTGTTTCTTACATTTATTGTGTTTCCTAATTATTACTAATTTTGAAGGCATTATATTATTAGATTCATTTATATTATATTGATCTTTTGGACCTTTTATGATTAATACAAATTCTCATATGTTACAAAATTATCACCCATAATTATATTTGAAATTTAAATCCTAATCGAGTATTTAATAATTTATTTATAGTTTACTAGATCAAGACATTGATTTTCTACAATTTGAAGTGTAAATAAAATTAAATATAGGTACGCATCACTGTTTTTTTTATGTAACAGTATATATATATATATATATATATATATATATATATATATATATATATATATATATATATATATATATATATATATATATATTAAATTAGGATTTGTGTGATAATGATAAAAAATGAATCTTAGTAGGATAGAAATTGTTATCTGGTGTTAAATATATGATTCAGGATCAATTAAGATTTGTTCCTTAAATTTGAATCGTACAACAATTGTAGTTTATACTAAGAGACAGTCGAATTATGCCTTTTAAGTACCACAACTAATTTGTCCAAATATGCGGATTGTAATAATGCAAGGGGATAATGTGAAAACAGATGAATAAATAGGAAAAGTAAATTAACACAGTGGTTAACCACTTTGGCTACACCCACAAATAACGATGATTTATAACTGAAGACAATATATATTCCATATTACGTTAGCCTCTTCTTTCTATTTCGACGTACTTTTTATGTGGTTGCCTGTCAACAGTTGGTTCTGCACAACAAACCATGTCAAGAATAACTATTCAAGGGTTTATGGGCCTTTGCACAATCTTTTGTCTGGCTCTGTCTCTAAAAAATTTCCAAATTTTCTTCATATAGAATATGTATCTGTATTTATTATCGGATTGTTTTTAATATGCCGAGTCATGTCCTCTCTAGTTCGTACTTGCAAATTTTCTTTGATAGTTTCATCAAAATCTTTATTTACTAAATAATTTCCACACGGTTTTAGGGTTACTGTTAGTTTCCTCATATTTCACACTCTACAACCAGAAAATGAAAGATGGAAACAGTTATAAAAATATAAGACTCTATTTTATTGTGTATATATTTAATATCACCACAACCACATCATTATTATAAATGAAAAGATTGAAAAAAATAAATTTTTAGAATTTTTTTATATTTTCAATGTGAAAACCACTTACATGTTTTGAAATAGAAAAGATTAGCACATGTGAAATAATATTAAATTTTCGTGATATGAAAATATGACCACATTCATATATAATGCCTGAAGAAATTCTTGAAGTAAACATCCGTCAAATGTAAAAACTTTATTTAATAATGAGTGCTTGCATTAATGATTACACGAAATTATTCACTTTGTTTTCTAAGAACAATATTTATGATCATTAACCTTACATTCATTTATATAGACCTAAAGGTTTTAATAGTCTTAAGAGTCATAGGACAGTGGCTATAGATGGGTGTGGCTGGATCAAATTGGAAAAAATCAACTCTTAGGGTTGAGAAATAATATGAGACGGCTGTGTCCATTACACTCAAAATTGGATGCGATCATCTGGGCGCTGGAGAACATGTCCCAAAATACTTCATGCCAACCCTTGGAATTGACTGCAAGGATGTAATTTCGATGATAGAGGACCCAAGCGCATGGCCAACCTTCTCCACGGAAATGGCGGAATTCAAAGTTATAAAAGGACGCTATCACGATTTCAAGATCTTCCACGTACCAAGGGCCCAAAACAAGACGGTGGATGCTTTAGCCAGGTTTGCGAGAACTTTTCATAGAGATTTATTTTTTATTGGTTATTTGGTCCAGGTCTGGATTTCAAGACCACCTCTAGTTTGAGTGATAGAATAGATTTTTGATATCAAAAAAAAAATTCTACAGTTTGCAACTCATTGTACAAAAAGATATTCTTCTGAACAATGTTACGGATTCGAGTACACATTCATTAAGAAATTCATATATAATCTTCTGTTACATTCATGTAAGTTGATTAGAAGACATGAGACATTTCATTCTAACGAGATTTGATACATTTTTCAATATAAGTAGCCATGAAGTCCATGGACATACTGTGGAGGACCTGATTTCTTTCTCCGGTTTGTCTTTGGTAAATGTTTAGATATTATATATATATATTCCTGCATTTGGAAAAAGGGAAAAAGACAGTAAATTTTTATGTTCCTAGATGATCACAGTATTTGAGAAAAATAATAAGAGTGCATGTTGTTTAACTATACTTTGTGCCTCAACGAGTTGTGCTTCAAGTTTAAGTTCACTCTTTGGCGCTTCTGAAGTATTGGATACTTATATTTGAGTGTCTTCAAGGTCCATCAAATGAAAAATTAAGTCAGAAAATAATACTACAAATGAAACCAATTTTAACCAGGGATAGTTACTTGGCTTATATCTTCACTGAGACCAGATTTATCACCCTTGAAAGCATAATCAAGATGGTCTGAAAGGCCACAAGATTCACCGTTATATAGAGGATCCGAATTGAAGATTATCTAGAGACTAGAATCTTTATTTTCATCATACTTATAGCAGATACAAGAAGAACAACTTTTTCAAATAATATCTTCAGATCTCAATATAGATTGACAAGGCAAGTTTATGCAGTAGATAACAGAAAATGATCAGGCAAAAGTACTATTTACTGAAAGAACTTGGCTTTTCAAGCTAAACTGAAGCAAGAGGACGTGTCCTGCAAAAGGGCTTATTGTTGTATTTTCCGTAAGTATGAAGACAATAAGAATCCTAGTCTATGGCTAACTTTCTACGCTGAACCTCTATCCGCTGGCGAATCTTGTGGCTTTTCATGCCATCTTGATTATGATTTCAAGAGTTAGTTAGAATTGCTACTAATTTGATGGTAAAGTGCTTTGGTTTTATAGAATTAAGTACCATGGATGAGAATTGATAGTATTCTTGTTTTATATTCCATTTAGAATAAAATCTTGATTTTTTTAACTTGTTGTTTCCTTTTTGGTCTGAGACCAAGACGAAAACATTGGTTCACGTATAGCATAGAATCTTCAAAGAAAGTAAAGTTTATTTTAACTTTGACATATAGTTCCTGTGGGTGGCATCACAATAAGAAATGATTTTTCAACAATATTAAAGTTATTTCTGTTAATATCTTTGACGTATTTAAAAAAATGTGTGACTTAAAAACAAGATTTTATTAAGATATAATGCCTACTAAAAAATTAAATGTGTATTATGACAAGTGATAATATTTACCACTTTTAGATTATTATAGACTCTATTTGGAGTATGTTATGTGTGTCTAGGATATTTCTGGAGTCATTTCAGATCCAAGTACATTTTGAAACATCTTAGAGATTATGAGGCTTTCTAGAGCTCGAAGAGAGAGAGGAACCTCGTATCTAGTAAAATTCAGCAAAGTACGAGTTGAGACAGAGCATTGTGTCGATCGACGACGCACATTTGTAGTCACTCGACGGTCGACGCGCAGTAGCCCAATTCACAAAGTACCAAACTTGAAGCCCAAGTCACAGAAAGTACAAGATTTCCCATGGACGAGTTGTACATAGTTTATATTATCTATGCCACTATTTTATGCAAATAGAATAACTTTTAGAGACCTTTGAGAAAGACTTTTCATAGTAGTTTAGGGGTTTTGGGATGAAGATCAAGACTTCTCGAGATTTGTATTGGAACCTCACATTCTATCCATATTCTTTATCTTATGCATTATTTTTATGATTATGATTATGTTCTGATTAGCTATGTCTGAGTAGTCACCTTGTTAGATATGAATTAGCCAAACAATATAATTGCTAGGATGATTATTAGATTTATCACCAGGATTGTATTTATTGCTTGTGTTCTTGATTAGCTACCTACAACCTTGATCTTATAATAATTGGACTACGAGAGTAGAATCGTTGCCTGAATAAATTCTGTTGAGCTTAAATTACTAGGGAAAATCGAGAGAATGGTCTAGTAATTCTAACTGAACCAATCGAATCTGATCGCTTAATTCTTGACTAAGAAAGCCATCGATCGATGCCGTTTGCTTACCATCGATCGACAATCATTCCAAATTTACACACGGAAGTTATAAACTCTGAGCTTAGCCATAGGATAAATATTTCTTATGATATCTTTACTAATTGAATTTGTGTTCTATGATTGGAAACCCCTTGGCTTCTGTCCATTATAATTCCCTATCCGAAAATCCTAGATCTAGCTATTTTCCTTAATTGTTTACAAACCAAAAAATCTCTCTTGTTACTTATTCTAAGTTTTATAAATTGTCTAGCATAACTAAGTTGATTATCAAATCTATTGTGTGCCCTTGCTCTCTCTGGATTTGATTTCTAAGTACTACTGTTGTACCTATTATTTGAGAGAGTAATCAGTATCTCTAGAGTAATTTGAGCACATATCAAATTTGGTGCCGTTTACGGGGAGCAAGGATCACCATTAGATTTGTTTTGCATGTTTTTCTAGGTTTTTGTTTTAATTCACTTACAAAAAAACTTTCTTTGTCTTTCAGGTGCATGCCCAGCAGTACCAAAAGCAATAAGGAAAAATACTTAATTTTGTCAGACCCAGTAGCCATCGAACGTAGTTCGTCTATCGACACTCTTCTGTCGAAACGATCGACACCAATACTGACACATCGATCGACGGTGATTCCCAAGCAAAGATGGTTGCTATGCTGATCGTACTAGGAATGAGAGAGGGGACCAGTATGACCTCGAAGGTCATCTGCGTAACGAAAACCATGGACAGACGTTGGAGGACATGAGTTCCTTCTCATGTCTATCTTCCGTAAATATTTAGATATTATATATAGATTCCTGCATTTGGAAAAAGGAAGAAAGAGTGTAAATTTTTAATGTTTTCTGGATGATCACAGTATTTGAGAAAAATAATAAAAGTGCATGTTCTTGAATTATACTTTTAGCCTCAACGAGTTGTGCTTCAAGTTCAAGTTCACTCTTTGGCGCTTCTGAAGTAATGGTTACTTATATTTGAGCGTCTTCAAGTTCCATAAAATGAAATAATTATGTCAGAAAATAATTCTACAAATGAAACTAAGTTTAACCATAGATCGTTACTTGGCTTATATCTTCCCTGAGACCAGATTTATCACCCTTGAAAGCGTAATCAAGATGGTCTGAAAAGCCACAAGATTCACCGTCATATAGAGGATCTGAATTGAAGATTATCTAGAGACTAGAATCTTTATTTTCATCATAATTTTAGCAGATACAAGAGGAACAACTTTTGCAAAAAAAAATGGCTTCAAATCTCAATATAGATTAACAAGCCAAGTTTTTGCAGATAGATAATAAAAATGATCAGGCAAAAGTACTATCTACTGCCAGAACTTGGCTTGTCAAGCTAAACTGAAACAAGAGGACATGTTCTGCAAATGGGTTTTTTGTTGTATTTTTTGGAACTATGATGACGATAAGGATCCTAGTCTCTGGCTAACTTTCCACTCTGACCCTCAGTTCGTTGATAAATCTTGTGGCTTATTATGCCATCTATATTGTTCTTTCAGGGTTAGTTAGGATTTCTACTTATTTGATGGTAGAGTGCTTTGGTTTTACAAAAGTTAAGTACCATGGATGAGAACTGATAGGATTCTTAATTTTTATCCATTTAGAAAAACATCTTAAAAAAATGTTTAACATGTTGTTTCTTATTTGCTTTGAGACCAAGGCGGAATAATTGGTTCAAGTATAACATAGAATCTTCAAAGGAAATAAAGTTGATTTTAAATTTGACCTATAGTTCCTGTGCATGGCATCACAATAAGAAATGATTTGGTCAACAATATTAGTGCAATTTCTGTTAGTATCTTTAATTTATCTGAAAATATGTTTGACTTAAAAACAATATTAGTGTTATTTCCTGCTATCACCCGCAAACACAACTTTTATGGTTGGTAGTGGTTGTTGGCGTTTTGCAACAATCATACAAAACGCTATAAAACGTTTCAAATCGCTTCAAACCGCTATAAACCTCTAAAATTCAAAAGATGGTTCCAGCTAGCGTTTGCGGTTGCGGGCGGTTCCGGGAGGGTAAAAAAATTATTATTTTCAAAAAAATATATTAATAAAAAAATAAAAAATATTAAATTAAAATTTTAAATTGAAATAATAGAAATAACAAATATACATATATAATATTATATTTTAATTTATATTATAAAAATTTAAAGAAAAATATTTTTGTATTTAAAAAAGTTAATAGTATAATTCTTATAAATATAATTTTATATTTATTATAATAATATGCTTTTCAATATTTTTATAATTAGATAAAATATAAATATTATTCATTTATGTTTAACCACTTCTGCATTTGGTAGTTAACCAGTCATATGTATCTCGCAAACGCAACAATTTTTAACCGCTATACCAGTCTTCCAAATCTCTTAATAACGCATAAAACCGCAACCACCCGTACTACAACCGTTGCGGTTACACCAATCAGCCCCTAAGAAATTAAATTTGTATTAGCACATCGAAACCTATTATGATTTGATACCAACTTATCATCTATCTTATAAAACATTTAAACATTATATAAAACAACATTATCCATACATGTGATTTTAGCGGAATATCATTAAAATTAATAATACATTTAGGGGCTGACTGGTGTAACCGCAGCGGTTGCGTTTGCGACTGCGGGTGTTTGCGGATGCGGGCGGTTGCGGTTTTATATGTTATTAAGAGATTTGGACGACTGGTAAAGTGGTTAAAAATTGTTGCGTTTGCGGGATATTTATGACTGGTTAACTACTAAATGCAGCAATAGTTAGATAATAAATTAACAATATTTATATTTTATATAAGTATAATAATATTAAAAATCATATTATTATACTAAATATAAAAAGTATATTTATAAAATTATACTATTAAATTATTTTAAAATTATTTAAATATTTTTCTTCAAAGTTTTATAATATATATTAAAATATAATGTATACATTTTGGTATTTTATTATTTAATTTAAAATTTTAATTGATTATTTTTATTTTTTATTATATAGTTTTTTTGAAAAAAAATATTTACCCTCCTGCAACCGCCCGCAACTGCAAACGCTAGCTGGAACCAGCTTTTGAATTTTAGAGGTTTATAGCGATTTGAAGAGATTTATTCCGTTTTGTATGATTGTTAGAAAACGCCAACAACCGACACCAACCGCAAAAGCTGCGTTTGCGGGTGGTAGCGGGAAAACCAGTCAACCCCTTAGTGATTCCATTAAAGATATATTAACCATTATTAACGTAATGGACCATTTTAATACATTGTACCATCACACATGAAATTGTTTTGCCATTAATGATACTTTTAATTTAGGATATTTCATATTCTCCTATAACAAAATATTATAATCTCTGTTAATTTTACAGTTTAAATTACTATTAAATTCATTATTATAAAGAGAAATAATTTAATTATTAAATATTAATGGATAAAAATTAGTGGGTCAATCCAACCCAATCTAAGATGAAAGCAACGTAACATACATTTACTAACTCGATAAATAGTTTTTACTATACAGGAGTGTCAAAATGGATAAAAATTAGTGGGTCAATCCATCCCAACCCAATCCAAGCCATGAATCTTAATGGATAGAAAAATTGGGTACAAAGGGATTAATGGATAAATGGGTTGATGGACTTATTGGATTAGCTTAAAATAGTTTGGATTATACTAGATAACTACTTTTGACCCGCGCGCCCGCGCGGGTGTTATTTTTACAAATGACAAATATTTTAAGCAATTTATTTGATATAATTGTATATATGACTGGAAATTAATATCGATATCCGTTATCCGATCTGGGATCTCATCCGTTTCGAAAAACGGATATTCGGGGATCCTGATAGTGATTTTACGGATTCGACTGATCCACGTACAAATTTGGATAGTAAAATTTTAGGTCTGGATATTCGGATCTGGATATTAAATATTTAAAATTTAATTGTGTATATGTATTATATGTATATTATACTTTTATATAAAATAACAAAAAATTTTATTTTATGAAATTTTAATGATTTTTAACCTTTTTAAATAATAATTTTAAATAAACTAAATATATGGTTAATAGTTAGTTTTGATTTATTTTTAATTAAAAAACAGATCCGGATATCCTTGTGTATTCATATTTTATTCCGGATATCCTAACCCCGAATATCCAGATCCGGATAACAATTTTACGATCCGACAAATCCATATCCTAATCCGTATATCCTAAAATACCCTGAATATTCGCCTCGTCCTAGACCTAATTGTGTATATGTATTATATGGTGATTAAAATTTTTAAATTTATAAATTACATAAGTTATTCTTATCTTATTATATATATATAAATCGTACAAATAAATAGTACATTGTATTTGTTTGTATATATAACCATTTATAATAAATATTAATATGTATTTTAGTCATTAAATTACTATGAAAAGTTACATGATTTTGTTATTGTAAATGAATAAGTTCAGATTATAATCAAAAATTATTAACATTTTTATTTTTTTAATAGCTCAAATATAGTTGAGTAACTTATATGAATATGAATGAAAAATAAAACTAATTTAATGCTATATATTGTATTATGTTTTTATTATTAAAAAATAGAAAATATATAAACACTTTTTATGAAATCTCCAATTTTAATGACTAATGTTGTTAATTAGCTAAACCCAAATTTATTTTCTTCTTGTTAATAATTAGATGTTTAGATGTTTGGATACATGGATAGTATCAGTGGCATTCTTTGTAAATATTAGGTAAAAGTAAGAGTTATTTCTTATTTGTACTTCAGTTTTAATAGATTAGATGAGTTACCCATAACCAAACCAATAAGAATTTATAACCAACATCAACTAAAATCCAATATATAAACAAAAGAAACCAAACTAAAATTTTAAACTAATTTTACTAAACCAAGTTTTTATTTATTTTCTCATTGATTTAAATCAATTTCTATAAATTAAATATAACCCAATTTCTCATATTTCTTTTTTCCACATACAATTTCTCAAATATATAATTATTAAATATTTTCTATTAAAATTTAATCATATTTTCGAAAAAACATAAAATCAAGTTTTTTCAAAATTGTAAAAATGGCTTTTTGCCAAAATTACAAAATCAAGTTCTTCCACAAAACATAAAATCTCATTTTCTCTGAAAATAGTAAAATCATGTTTTCCGCAAAAATCATAAACGATTTTTTCCGTTAAAATCGAAATATCGTGTTTTTCCGCTAAAATAGCAAAATCGTCTTTTCCCACTAAAACTCTAAAATCGAGTTTTCCCTCCCAAAGAGAAAAATCGTGTATACCCGTCAAAACCATAAAATCAAGTTTTCCCACAAAAGGCGTAAAATTTTGTTTTCCTGCTAAAACTGCAAACTCACGTTTCTGTCAAAATCATAAAATTTTGTTTTTCTGTCAAATCATAAAATTTAACTTTCTCTCTATAATTGTGTTTTCCCACCCACAACCTTAAAACTGAGTTTTTCCACAAAAACTGCAAAATCATGTATACATGTCAAAATCGTTAAATCGAGTTCTCGCTCCAAAACTGCAAAAATTGAGTTTTCCCGCCAGTACCGCAAAATCGAGTTTTTGTATCAAAATCGCAAAATCAAGTTTTTTTGTCAAAATTGCAAAATCGCAAAATCATGTTTTCCGTCAAAATCAGAAAATTGAGTTCCGGCCAAAACTACTGTTAGATCTAGAGTTAGTCGGGTGATGTTTATCACGATCTAGCTTGATTTATGGGTTTGCTTACGAAGACGTTTAATAACTTAAACTGATTTTGCTCTCTTTTATTAAATGTTCTTTTTCTTAGGTTTACAATGTTTTGTTCTTAGGTCTAACTCCCCAAAAAACTGCCCCTTCTTTGTGCCCCTTCTCCCGTTTTATAACCCTTCTACGATCCTCTAATCACCCTAACTTGTGGTCCATCTTCTGTTGGGCCGGGCTTTCTCGTGGGCCGACCAACAACTCGAAGCGGACTACAACGGATCGGCTTAGACAGCTCGCGACTTGTGAGCTCGTGTCGCGCTGCGGGCATCAAGTCCGTACGACCAACTTTCAGTCGGCTTGGGACCAAGCCGTTGCCTCTTGCCCTCGACCAGCTCGTGAGCCCTCCCTGATGCTCTAATTCTATGGGCCGATTTTTCACCCGATGGGCCTTGAGGAGGGATGTAATCCATCTCCAACAGTAAGCCTCCCCCCAGTTCGTTCGAAGTGGACGTGACCAAACTTCGGACAGATTCCTTTGATTTGGTTCTGAGGGTGAAGAGATAAGGATGAGTTCAAGCAATTAGAGCTCCCAATCAGGCGAGCTGTTGTTCGCGACGGTTATTTCGATGCGTATCCTGAGGGGTGCTGCGGGTTCGTTTCGGCGAGATGCAGGGTTGATCGTCAAGTTGCCTCGTCGAATCCAGACCGCCAAACCCGGTTAGGGTTTCACTTTGTGGCAGTGCCCGGTTTAGCTTGGGAAGCGGAAACGTCGTCCTAGGGTGCTAGGCCCAATAGGCCCATCTAGGGAAATCATGACGAATCTAGGGTTCCCCCTTTCTTCTTTCCTATAAATAGGAGGGGTCGGAGGCTCTCTCTTCATTCTTCTCCGCGACTTCAGGTACCTTCTTTCTCCCTCTTTCTCTACTTTCTCTCTCTAAGTACTCGCACACATAATGAGAATCAGATCTGGGCACAAATTCTCTGAGTCGGAGAAAGGAAAAGCGCTCGCCACGTCTTCGATGGTTGATTCCACTCGACCGAAGAATGTCGATCAACCCGGTAATCTTGCTGCTGCTCACTTAGACGCTCTTCGAGACATGGAGGGTCTAGACTTATCTCAGCGCATGTTGGTCGCTGACTCCGAGAGGTCGCTGAGAGAAGATTGCGGCGGTCAATCAAGCGAAGACGAGGATATCGACGCGATGGATGACGGGACCGGCAGGACCTCCGGTCAGAAGTTGTGTGTCATCATCAGTGAGGAACCCTTGGTTCTGCCGGAAGACGACCTAATATACCCGATCAAATATCATGAGATCGGCACTTTCGAGCGGCTGCCGGCGCTAGCTGCGAGCCTCATTCGTCCGTCAATCGTCAAAGGTCAGAACTGGGGGGACGTCAGGGGAACATGGTCCACGGTTAGGAGCGTCCGAGCGCTCTTGAGGGCGAATGGTGGTGCGGGAGTTACTTTCATCGATCCTCGAGACGACCAGCGACCATGGACTCCCCATATCGGCTATCATTGTGTCTACGAGTCCTTCTTCCCAGAGGATGTGAAACTTTGTTTTCCAATTTCGAGACTGGTTACATCATACTGCTTTCGCCGTGGGGTAGCGATCTCCCAGATGATCGTCGGCACATGGCGCATTGCGGTTGCACTGATGGTGATGGCCGCTGAAGCTGACGTGTCGATGAGTGTGAGGGTCTTCGAAGAGATGACGATGACCAATGCCCAGCCGAACAGTCTGTTTTCTTTGAGGATGAGGCCTGGCCTAAACATTCTTGTTGGTCACCCGAACAAGACTCCTAATTGGGAGCGGTCGTATTTCTACGTGAAGAGCGACGAAGCGGCCTTCGAGGAGCCTCCTAACGATAAATACCGCGTTCGATGGAGCTTTAGGCTTGGTTAGACTGCCTCAGCAGAGTGAGTTTTTGGTCGTGTCGCTGACTAACCTTCTCTTTTGTTTTGTCTTTTTTGTTGCAGTTACGCATCCTTGCACGAAAGCCTACCCTGAGGATTTCTTCCCGAACGCGCTCAAAATCGCAGCTCTTAGCCAGGAGAAGTGGGCTAGTATTACTCGCAAACGGATTCGGAGGAATCAAGAACGTATTCGGAGAGGTACCCCCCCCCCTCTCTCTTTTGTTGTTTTTTTTTTATCTTCTTGCTAAGTGTTGGTGCTACTCTTTTAATCGCAGTTGACTGGATATCGAACATCTCCTGCAAGCAAACCCGCGGTCCGAGACTCAAGCTTGTTCCGAAGGAGTTGCTCGGTCGAAGAAGGAGAGACAAAAGGAAGGAAATGAAGGATATCCCAAATTTCAGCTCACTGCTCAAGAATGACCTTCAAGGGGTTGATCTCCTGGACGTCAATCCCCTCTCGGTGTTGGATGCTATGGAAGCACAGCCGCCCACCCGTCCCGAGGAAGAGGCGGCTGTGGAAGAAGCCGAACCAGAAGAGGGCCTTATCCGGAGGAATTTGAAAAACAGTGCAAAGCGAGCCAGGATTGACGGTTCGCTCGATGATGCCCGGTCGCCGCGCATCCGGAAGAGCGACCAAGACGTCCCCCGAACCGAGGCGAGAGATGATCCTTCAGAATCAGCAAAGGGGATTACTCCAGATGATCATCCCTTGAAGAAGAGGAGAAAGAAGAAGAAGAAGAAGGAGGAGGAGGAAGAGGCTGCCGAGGTGACTGAGCCCGGTTGCGAGGGAGCCACGCCCGGTCGCGAGGAAGCTGAGGGCTTGGTCGCCAGCGAAGCTCATGCATAGGAAGCTTCACGAGTTCCCGAGGGACCAGACATTCCCATCGTTGATGACGTCGTCCCTCGGTCAGCGAAGAGGGCAGCTGAGGTGGGGGTAGAGATCCCGAAACGCGCTCGACCTCCTATTTCCCACAACGTGAACTTCCGCTATTCGGACGAGACAACCCCCCTGATTAGTGATTCCCATGCCTGCGCCGAACTGCTTCACCAGGTTAAAGGAGGATCCAGAGACATGCTGGAAGTCGGTGACCTCCTCTTCTCGGAGCTGTATATTGACGCGGCTTGGAATGCCCTCCTGGTTAGTTGCCTTTCGTCTTTTCCTTCTTCATTAGATTGCTCCCTTGGTCTCAGTTAGTTTTATCGCGTTTCTTGCAGTCTGAAGGCCGGTGGAACCACTTGGTTCAAGAATACGACCGTGCTTTGAAACAGACAGTAATTAAACTGAAATCTGCCGAGAAAGAAGCGGCAAGTAAAGATGCCTTCATCAAGAGGAAGGGCGCTGAATTCCTCGAGGTTTCTAAGAAGGCAGTGGAGGAGAGGGACAAGTGGGCTGCTCGCTCCAAAGCTGAGAAGGTGAAGACCGCAGAGCTGTCCGCCGAATTGAAGAAGGCTCAGCTGCGGATCGAGGAGCTTGAGCGTACAAATGCTGTGATCATGGCTGCGAGGGACGCCGAGGAGAGTCGGTTAAGGGAATCTCGGATCCGCGAGGTTACCCAGAAACGGGCAAGGGTCGTGGAGGCCATGAGGGCCAAATTCCTTAGGCGAGTTGTCGGCATCAGAGAATACATGACCCGCCGCGACATTTTCGAGGAGAAGCGCCTCTATCTCAGCCAATCTAAGGGGGCGAGGGACTGCCTAACGATGTTGAAGGATCAGAAGGGACTTCAGGTTCCGCAGGTGGTCCTAGACTCGCTTGGTGCCAGGGAGGCGGAGTTCCAGCTCGCTATGGAGGACGCGAGAGTTGGGGATATTCCGGAAGAACTGCTGGAGTTATCTCCCCTGGTCCTTCGGTCACGGTTCGTGGCCGACGATCCCCCTCCCGGTTTTGACCAATTCGGGACAAACGAGGGCGCGCTGAACCCTTCAGTCGTGGCCGATCTTCGTACACCCGGTCATGCCTTGGAAGAGCAGATCCAGGCTTTGGGTGCTGAGAAGGCGATGGAGAAGCCGGTCGATCAGTCCGCGGAGGATCCGGAAGCTTAGGATTAGCTCCTTAGTTTCTTTCCCGCTGTTGTTTTCCCTTTTCCATGTTGTTGTTCCCTTCTTCCTTGTTGTTATTGTTGTATTATTCGGACTTAATCCTTTGATCAATAGAAAGTCAATTTCGTATCTCGAGTCTTCTTCTTCCGTATCTGTTCTAACAGAGTTATAGGAGTCCTCTTAGGTAGAGCACGAAACGTCCTGGTCTGTTGACTAGGTCGTTGATTGCTAATCGCCGATTTAATCGTTAATTGATTAAGCAGATAAGGGTGTCTCATAGATCGATGGACCTAACATCCCTTCAGCGTGGGTTGTCCTCGCAACGTGATCGGGACAGGTGTTCGGTTGGCCAAACCTTTCCTGTGGGATCGTTGGAGGCTTCCGGCTGTTCGGTGTTTGGCTAAGGCAAAAAAGGGTAAAGCGGCTTAAACAGGGCATTTTACTTGGTGTTTTTTTTTTTTTGGGGGGGGGGGGGGGGAGAGGGGCGACTGTGCCTAAGGAAAGGCTACCTACGTACCCCGAAAGGGATCAAGTCGTTCGTAGTTCGTTTGAGCGAGCAAAAGTGACTCGAAGAGTGCATTTGCTCGACGAGTAGAAGTGGACGATTTGCGCATCTACTCGTTTTTTTTTTTTTTTTTTTGCAAAAGTGATTGTTGTCATTTGCTAGTTGGTTGCGATTTTACTGTTCATAGTACTTGCGTAAGTTGGAGGCGTTCCATGATCGTGGGATCAGTTCTCCAGAAGAAGTTGCTAATTTGTAGACTCCGGGTTTGACTACTTCTACAATCTTGTAGGTTCCCTCCCAGTTTGTGCCGAGTTTGCCGGCTCCCCATTCCTTCGTGTTGTCAAAGACTTTGCGCAGAACGAGATCGTTGAGGAACAGTGGATGATGGTTGACCTTCTTGTTATAATAACTCGCTGCTAAGTTCTGGTAGTTCTGGATATGGAGTAGTGCTTGATCGCGAAGTTTTTCTATGTTGTCGAGTGCGTCGAGGAGCATGTCTCGATTGATGTCGTTGTTGTCCGGCAATTTTGCTCGTCGTAGGCTCGCGACATTAACTTCGGCTGGTGACATGGCTTCGATACCATAAGCAAGGGAGAATAGCATAAGGCCGGTGGCCGTTCGCGGTGTTGTACGATGTGACCAAAGAACTCCATCGAGTTCATCTTCCCAGTGGCCCTTTTTGAGGTTGAGTCTCTTTTTGATCCCGTCGATTATGGTTTTGTTTGTCGCCTTGGAGATAACGCGGGGTAGATGTAGTTAGCCGAATTCGCCATTGGTCGCAAAAGCCGCGGAAGCTATGTGAAATGAACTGGGAGCCGTTGTCGGTAACGATTTCGTACGGGATACCGTGTCGGCAAATGACGTATTTCCATACGAATTTCTGGACTTCTTTTTCTGTTATGTTGACGTACGATTCTGCTTCTACCCATTTTGTGAAATAATCTGTCATAACGAGCAGGAATCGGCGTTGTCGTGAGCTGGGGAGTGGTCTGACTATGTCCATGGCCTAGCGCATGAAGGGGTAGGGTGTCGTCGTTGTGCGGAGGAGTTCAGTCGGGCTATGTATATCCGGTGCGTGTTGTTGACACTTATCGCAGGCTCGTGCGTACTTCTCACAATCCTTTATCATGGTCGGCCAGTAGTACCCAAGGCTCTTAACCTTGAGGGCGAGGACGCGTCTGCCGGAATGGCTACCAGCTTCTCCGTTGTGCGTTTCGGCCATGACGAGGTAAATCTCTTCCCCGTGTATACAAGTAAGGAGGATTTTGTTTGCTGTCCATCGGTAGAGAGTATTGTTCAGGAGAACGTAATTAGTGCAGCGTGCTTTGAGTCGTCGAGCTTCCCACTTGTCAGAGGGAAGGGTGTCGTGTGCGAGGAATTTGATGAAAGGGATGCGCCAGTCCGTTTCCGGAGGCTCGGAGGCATCGGATAAAGATATGGTGGTGACGATATTCACATCGTCGCTGGAGACCGTTATGCTCGGATAAGGAATGTGGTGAATCGGTATAGTGCGTTGCACTTGATCTCTGAGTTTGCTACCGAGGGCGGCAAGTGCATCGGCACAGACGTTTTCTCCGCGAGGGACCTTGGTGAGGGTGAAGTGCTCGAAGGAGCTTGCAAGTTGCTGGACTACCTTGAGGTAAGCTTCCATGCGATCGTTCCGAGCATCGTAATCGCCGTTAAACTGATGAGCGATGAGCTGAGAGTCGCAATAGGCGTCGAGACGTGTTGCGCCGACGGCTTTGGTGAGTTGCAGTCCGGCGATTAGGGACTCGTATTCGGCCTCGTTGTTGGATGCCTAGAAGTCTAGGCGGAAAGATTGGCGGATTAATTCACTGGTAGGTGATTGGAGATGGACACCGGCTCCAGAACCCTTAGTCGTTGAGGATCCGTCGACGTGCAGCACCCAGTTAGTGTTAGGCGGGATGAGGTGGGACTCGAGTTCTGGAGCTAATTTGATGAGGAAATCGGCGAGGACTTGTGATTTGATGGCGGATCGATTTTGGTAGGTGATGTCGTGTTCGCTTAATTCAAAGGCCCATTTGGAGAGTCGACCTGATTGATTCGTGTTCTGCATGACGGTCCAGAGGAGAAGATTTGTCAGAACGACGATCGAATGTGACTGAAAATAAGGCATGAGTTTCCTCGCTGAGGTTACTACGGCGAGTGCCATTTTTTCTAGCGTGGAGTAATGGGTTTCGGCATCTACCATTCGTTTGCTTGTGTAAAAGATGGGCTTCTGTTCGCCGCGGTCTTCGCAAACAAGGACACTGCTAACAGCGGTGGAAGATACGGCTATGTATAGGTAGAGGATGTCTCCTTCCTCTGGCTTCGCCAGTACCGGTGGTGTGGTAAGGTACGCTTTGAGTCGGCCGAAAGTCTCTTCGCAGTTATCGTCCCAAATACATCTTTTGTTTCCTCGTAAGAGCTCGAAGAATGGGAGGCACTTGTCAGTGGATCGGGAGATGAATCGATTCAGGGCCGCAATTCGTCCTGTTAATCGTTGGACTTCTTTGTTGTTTTTGGGACTCGGGAGCTCGAGGATTGCTGAGATTTGCTTCGGATTGGCTTCAATGCCTCTTTGAGTGACGATATAGCCTAAGAATTCTCCAGACATTACTCCGAATGTGCACTTGGCTGGGTTGAGTTTCATTCCATACTTGTTGAGGATGAGGAAGCATTTTTCCAAATGCGCGAGGTGATCGGTTGCTCGTAAGGACTTGATGAGCATATCGTCAATGTACACTTCCATCGTGATGCCGAGTTGATCGGCGAACATCTTGTTAACGAGTCGCTGATAGGTCGCGCCGGCATTTTTAAGACCGAAAGACATGACTTTGTAGCAGTATGTACCGCGATCGGTGATGAATGCGGTCTTCTCGCGGTCGTCTGGGTGCATCAAAATTTGATTGTACCCGGAGAAAGCGTCCATGAAGCTAAGAAGCTCGTTACCAGAGGTGGATTCCACTAAGCGGTCGATATGCGGGAGCGGGAAGCTATCCTTAGGACAAGCCTTGTTGAGATCAGTAAAATCGACGCAAACACGCCATTTGCCATTTTTCTTTCGGACGACGACCGGGTTCGCGAGCCATTCGGGATACCGAACTTTGGAAATGAATCCGGTCGAGAGCAATCAACTTCATAATTCATTGCCTTGGCACGCCCGGGTCCGAGCTTTCGTCGTTTTTGGCGTACCGGCTTGAAGGTTGGATCGACATTGAGTTCGTGAACAGTCACGGCCGGATCGATCCCTGGCATGTCTGTTGTCGTCTAGGCGAAGGTTGAGACGTTGCCGGTGAGGAAGGAGATGATACGATGTTTGTGGTCATCGGCTAAATAGGCTCCTACTCTGACTGTTCTGCTTGGGTCGGCGGGATCGATGCCGATTTCAACAATTTCTTCCTTGAGTGGGTAAAGTTTCTCGATCGGTCGGGCCACCGTGTTGATGTGCGGATTAGGTCGGTGAGCTTTGATTTCATTGACTAACAGGTCGCGGGCAGCAAGTTGGTCGCCTCGAATCGTGAGTATCCGACCATTGGCTCCGGGGAATTTGATACATTGATGATACGTGGAAGGGATTGCCTTCATAGAATGAATCCAAGGGGTCCCGAGGATGGCGTTGTAAGGGGCGCGGACATCGATGATCGAGAACTTAACTTGTTTGGTTGCCCCTTGAACGGATACAGCGAGTCGTATCGTCCCTAACACCGTTTCAGACGATCCATTAAAGCCTGTGAGCGCCCGAGTGGATGGCTTGATTTGACGCGGATCTACTCGCATCTTATCCAAGGTCGCTTGAAAGATTAGATCGACGGAGCTGCCGGTATCGACGAGTATCTTCGTTACCTCGCACTCGCCGATTCCGAGTTCGACGAGGAGAGGGTCGTTGTGAGGAACATGGACTCCAGCCAGATCCGCAGCGGAGAAAGTGATCTGGGGATCATTCTCCGGAATGGTTGGCCATTTCCTAGCTGTTGTAGCTTTGCGACGGAATTCCTTAACAGAACGAACCGAATCGTCGCAGGGTGGGGATCCTCCCATAATGACGCTCAGCCTGTTTTCATGGGGATCGGATACGGTACTACGGAGTTTATGAAGTTTAATCCGCAGATCGGGGACCGTTGAGTTCAAACGACTGCGGAGATCCATCATTCTAGAGTTAAGTGTTGTTCGCAGATCGAGGGGACTTTGATCCAGTTGCTTGCACATATCCGCATCCGTCGAATCGAGTTTTGCGCGCAGATCACCGGAGCCGCGATCTAATTGCTCGCGTAGATCCGAGACCTTCGAGTGCAAGTTTGTCCGCAGATCGTCGGGGCCGTGGTCGAGTTGCTCGCGTAGATCCGTGACCTTTGATGCCAATTTTGTTCGCAGATCGTCGGGGCACTGGTCTAATTGCTCGCGTAGATCCGTGACCTTTGATGCCAATTTTGTTCGCAGATCAGCTCTGTTGCCGTCAGTCGACTGAGAGTTGTGCGAGTAAAAAGAGGCTTTTCGTTTCAGCGTGCTGCGAAGATCGTGGGGAGGTGGTTTTTTAGTCGGGGGAGACGAGGAGGGGCCGGCGTGGATGGTGAATATCTTGCGCTGAGATTTAGGTTTGTCGTCGTCGGAGGATGAAAGACCATCTTCGCGAGCGGCAGTCGGTTCGGATCGTCGTGAAGGTTCGGCGTCTAGCATGCGCTGAGGATTCTTCTTTTTTTCCTTAGTTTTGGACCAGCTCTTACTGCTCTTCTGTTGTTTTGACCTAGGGGGTTCGATATTGGTCTGGCCGTTAGAGAAGGCCGCTAGTAAGAGCTCGTGCAGTTGCTTGCACTCTTTGGTATCATGCCCTTTGGTTTTATGGTACTTGCAGTACTTGGCTTCGTTGAAGGTCGTTTGGGGGGCATTAGTCATACCAGCCCGCGGAGGGATGACTTTGTCGTCGTTGTCCCTTTCCCAAACATTCCATCCTGGTTCGCGGACGATGACTGCGGTGCCGGGGGCGTCGTCTCCTGCGACAGCGTATACAACGGACTTCTTCTTGTCACCTCTGGCGTAAGGTGCGTGTTGGCGCGGCTCCAGAGGCGTGCCGCTGATTTGGGAGCTGTTTGATTGGTTGTGTTCTGCTTTGTATAGAACGCGCATTTATCTTCCTCGAGCATGATGAAGTTTTTGGCGCGATGAAGAGCGTCTTGTAGGGACACGGTAGGGTTAGAGTAGAGGTTCTTGCGGAACTCGGAGTTGATCCACAGCGTGTGTCGTAGGGCCTCGATAGCTGTTTTGTCGTTAACGTGGACCCTGGAGACGACTTGTTTGAAACGTTCCATGTAGTCTTTGAGGCTCTCGGAGGAACCTTGGGACATCTTCAAAAGGTCCGAGATGGAAGCTCCGTCGCGAGTGAACATGACGTAGTGCTTCAGAAAGGCGGCGGAGAGGTCGTGAAAGTTGTCGATAGAACCTTCAGCAAGCCTAGAGAACCACGTAAGAGCCGGGCCGGAAAGACTTTCGACGAAGATCTGGCAAGAACCGGCATCCTTTTCATCGTCGCTAAAGTGGGCGCGAGCGACAGCAATGTTGAATGTCTTCATATGGTCGGTAGGGTCCGAGTTGCCGGTGTACGGCTGTATACGGAGCTTCTCCGTTTGTCGGATCTTGACATCTGTAATCCGACGAGTGAAGGGGTTGCGCAAGGTGGCTTCAAGGACTCTTTCGATCTCCGGGGCCGAGCTGGTTACGCGGTGTATCTTTGAGTGGATGTCTCGAAGGGAGTGTTGAAGTTGTGCGATCTATCGGCTCGTTGTAGGATCGGAGAGGTCAGATGTCGGATCTGAGCCGGTGGCTGCTTGTTCCGCCCGTGCTGTCGGAGGGAGGGACTCCTGTTCAGGAGCGCCAGTAAGAGGATCGACAGAGAAGAGCTGTCGGCGAACAGTAGGTGGGTTGCTCGTGGCCCCAAGAGGAGGGGATAAGGCGGCGGCGAGGATGTCGAGGCGCTCGTTCGTCGCCTTCTGTACCTCGTCCTGCTGGGCGAAACGAGCTAGAATGGTGTCCATGATTTCGGTCATGGTTGGTGCGGCGGGGACGGGCGCCGGCCGCTCATCGGTAGTTGCTTCGTCAGTGCTCATCGTTTAAGTTGTAACGTTACTTCGGCGTAGCCCCACGGTGGGCGCCAAATGTTAGATCTAGAGTTAGTCGGGTGATGTTTATCACGATCTAGCTTGATTTGTGGGTTTGCTTACGAAGACGTTTAATAACTTAAACTGATTTTGCTCTCTTTTATTAAATGTTCTTTTTCTTAGGTTTACAATGTTTTGTTCTTAGGTCTAACTCCCCAAAAAACTGCCCCTTCTTTGTGCCCCTTCTCCCGTTTTATAACCCTTCTACGATCCTCTAATCACCCTAACTTGTGGTCCATCTTCTGTTGGGCCGGGCTTTCTCGTGGGCCGACCAACAACTCGAAGCGGACTACAACGGATCGGCTTAGACAGCTCGCGACTTGTGAGCTCGTGTCGCGCTGCGGGCATCAAGTCCGTACGACCAACTTTCAGTCGGCTTGGGACCAAGCCGTTGCCTCTTGCCCTCGACCAGCTCGTGAGCCCTCCCTGATGCTCTAATTCTCTGGGCCGATTTTTCACCCGATGGGCCTTGAGGAGGGATGTAATCCATCTCCAACAACTACAACATTAAATTTGCCCGCAAAAAAACTTACATTGTATTTTCGCGCCAAACATATAAAATCGGGCTTTCTCAACAAATATAAATTTTTATTTCCCATCCGTACCATAAACCAAGTTTTTCAAAAGTCTAAGCAATATTTTTATTCTTAGTCCCTAATATAATGTTTTTAGTTAATAACTATTTTGTTATGAATCATTTGATGTGGATGCAATAACCATAAGGAGGATTAAACCAAGGCAATAACCGGATCCGACCAAGACTAGAATTCGGCTAAAGAAAGAAAAGGAAATGTTCCTAAACCTAATGTACTTTGGTTTTCCTTTTCCATGTTTATCTAGGAATTGTTATTTTTCCATTTATGTTAATGACGGTCTATTGTAATCCATATATAAAGGGAACCTCCATCGATTTTATTGAAATAAGAAACACAAGTTCCCCCATTACTTTTACAACATGTTAACAGCACGATACGTCTCTCATAAACCCTAATCTAAATTCGATCCCCACAAGAACAAAAAGCAGCCGTCAAGAACCCTAATTCTAAATCCCATCGATTCAATCTCATCATCAAGCTTTCTGCATCTAAAGGATTCGATCTCTCTCTCTTTAAATCAGATAAACCCTAGCCGATAGAAGACACACGCGATCAATCGGCCAACCCGTGTACACCCGATACACACAAGACTCACCCGACTGCAATCACCATCCGCGGACACCCGGTAGACATCACAATCACCACCGGATAGCAATCAACACCATCCGACCCAGAAACCAGCACCAGCAGCACCCAATACACACAACCATCACCCCGATAGACTCAAAGACTCGCGACCAGTCCGTACGCAACCCGTGACCAAACTCGGTGGACCGATCAACCCTACCTGAGGTTAAGGTAATCCGATTAACCCTAATTTACAAAATTGATCATATAACTTTGCTAAGTTGCTGGATAGTTTAGAGAACTTCATCCTGATCACATAGGGTACAAATCCATTGGTTGATTGCTTGTTGATTGATAGTTTTGAATGCTAATCACATAGAAACCGGGTGGTAGGTTGTTATCAATAAAAGAAAAACCCTAATCATAAACCTAATTATAATTCAATTAGGATTGCTAGGTTGCTAATTAACAAAACCCTAATCTTAACCCTAATTCTAATTCAATTAGGTTTGCCCTAAACCTAAATCGGCCAAAACCCCTAATCACAATCTAATTAGGTTTACTAATTAAAACTAATTAGGTTTGCTTGATTGTCTTGATTGTTTTGATTGATTGATTGATCACTTAGAAACTACTTGTTAGGATTGCTAAATAAAACCGATTGATTGTTTGAATGATTCGACCACATGGTCTAAAATAATCTGATTGACATAACTCACTAGGTTGTTAGATTGAATCGACCATATAACTTGATAGGTTGATAGATTGCATTGCATCATTCTCGTACTGGCCGTATGGCATTGCATCATACTTATAAGCGGCCATTGTTCATTGAATCACTATTGTCTTGATTTCAGTTGAACTTAGAAACCTTATGATAGGTTGATAAAATTTTGAATTTTAAAACCTATAATCATATGATTCCAGATGTCGAAAATCAATAACTTGGAATATGCGGCCCTTAATCTCTCTGGAGATAACTATCTCCAATGGGCGCTTGATACCAAGATCATCCTAAAGTCTAAAGAACTCGGTGAAAGTATAATAGATGACAATAATGTCAGTGAGAAAGATAGATACCGAGCCATACTAATATTAAGGCATCACTTGGCTGAGAGTCTCAAGGATCAGTACTTAACTATCGAAAAATCCTCTTGAGCTTTGGACAAAGCTGAAAAGCAAATATGATCAGCAAAGAACGGTGATCTTACCCATGGCTCATTATGATTGGAGAAACCTAAGGATCCAAGACTATAAGTCTGTGGACGAGTACAATTCTGCACTGTTTAAGATCGTTTCAAAATTGAAACTGTGTGGAGAAACGGTTACGGATAAGGATATGCTTGAGAAAACCTTTTCCACGTTCCACACAAGCAATGTGTTGCTTCAACAACAATATCGTGAGAAAGGCTTCACCACTTATGCTGATCTTATATCTTGTTTGCTCCTTGCAGAGCAGAACAATGAATTGCTAATGAGAAACAGTGAAATGAGACCTCCAAAATCCACACCATTACCTGAGGCACACACGCACGGCTACTAATGATGACAAAGAGGCAAACCACTTCCATACTAATAGCCAACATGGTTGAGGCCGTGGAAAATGGCAAGGACGTGGCCGCGGTCAAGGTTCTTATGGTTGCGGTCGAGGAAGCCCATACGGTCAAGACTATGGCCGAGATATAGTCCAAAGTAACTCGTATGGTCGAGGAAATTGACGAGGCTGAGGGAAATTTTCCAGACCCTCACAACCGACCAAATCAGTGTGCCATAGGTGTGGGATGAGCAATCATTGGGCAAAGACTTACAGGACTCCCAAGCATCTATGTAATCTCTATCAAGAAAGTTTAAAGGGAAAGAATCTTGAAGCTCACATGATAGTCCACGATGATGAAAATGATTTTGACCATGATAAGGATGATTTACTAGAATATGAGACTTCAGATTGTCGTAAAAATGATAAATAATTTCGACATTTGTAATCTTTGCTTGTTTTATTTGATTTGATGATTTACATTTCTATGTTTCATTTATATGATTGTCATTTCTGTTTTGACTTAATGAATGACATTATCTACTAGACTATATCAATCTAAAGTTAGTATGATTGAGGCCAATGTGACATTTAATAAAACAGCCATCAAAAATTTCACTTTATTGCAAGACCGGCTTGGCCATCCCGGTTCAAACATGATACGTAAGCTGATATCAAACACCACAGGCCATACACTCTAAGAAAAATGAATCATCCCTAAGCACCTAACGTGTGCATATTGTTCACAAGGGAAATTTATCGTTAGGCCATCACGAATTAAGGTGACAAAGGAAATTATAAACTTTCTGGAAAGGATTCAGGGCGACATATGTGGAACAATACACCCACCTTGTGGGAATTTCGATATTTCATGGTTCTTATAGATGCATCGACCAGATGTTCACACATATGCTTATTGTCGACCCGTAATTTTGTATTTGCAAGATTGCTCGCTCAGATAATAAGATTACGAGCACACTTTACATATTTTCCTTTGAAGACTATACGTCTTGATAATGCTGGTGAATTCACATCTCAAGCGTTCAATGATTACTATATGTCCATGGGGGTGACAGTGGAACATTCTGTGGCACATGTACATACACAGAACGGCTTAGTCGAATCATTTATAAAACGCATTCAGCTTATAGCCCGACCATTACTCATGAGGTCGAGGTTGCCGGTTTTGACATGGGGACATGCGGTCCTCCATGCGGGTTCATACGCATCCGGCCATCTAGTGATCATAAGTATTCCCCATCACAGTTATTAAAGGGTCAAGAGCCAGACATTTCTCATCTTAAAACATTTGGCTGTTCTGTTTACGTTCCAATTGCTCCACCACAGAGAACAAAGATGGGACCTCAGAGGAGGATGGGGATATATTTTGGATTTGATTCTCCCATAATTATTAAATACCTTGAGCCAACTACGGGTGATTTATTTAAGGCCAGGTATGCGGATTGTCATTTTAATGAATCTGAACTTCCAACATTAGGGGGATATCAAAAGCTGGTAAAGGAAATGAAAGAAATTTCATGGAATCAAACATCCATAACATGGCAAGATCCTCGGACTCAAGTGTGCGATCTTGAGGTCAAGAAAATAATTCATTTACAAAAGCTAGCTAATCAATTGTCAGATTCCTTTGCTGACCCAAACAGAGTGAGTAAGTCACATATACCAGCTGTTAATGCACCAATAAAATTAGATGTCCAAATGGGACACAGTCAAGTTGCTACTGAGTCTATGGCACGTCTTAAACGTGGTAGACCAATTGCTTCCAAAGATAAACAACCTCGTAAAAAGAAAGGTGCAACCGAGAATGGAACCCTAGAAATAGCCAGTCTTACCCAAGCCCGACCGAACCTGACCAGACGTCCTCATACGCGGTCGATGAACTGACCCGACCGACCACGATCGATGGTCCGGACAGAAAAACCATGGTCGATGGTCCAGATTTACCGACCAATGATGCTCGGGACGCCTGGCATCATGGTACTGACGGTCCTGAGAACAATGAGATCTTTATAAACTATATATTGTCTGGAAAGAAATGAAATAGAAAAGATGTCGACATCAGTGATGTATTTGCATATCAAGTAGCACTTAAACTGATAGATAATGAGGATCATGAACCCACGTGTATATATGAATGCATGCAAAGATCAGATTGGCTTAAGTGGAAAGAAGCCATAAAGGTGGAGTTAATTTCTTTAAAGAAAATAGGTGTTTTCGGTCCAATAATCCGAACGCCATTTGATGTCAAACCAGTTGGATACAAATGGGTCTTTGTGAGAAAGAGAAATGAAAATGGTGAGGTTGTGAGATACAAAGCACGACTCGTAGCACAAGGATTCACACAAAGACAAGGAATCGATTATGAGGAAACTTATTCCCATGTGGTGGATGCAACTACTTTTAGATTCCTAATAAGTCTGGCCATAAGAGAAAATTTGGATTTACTGTTAATGGATGTTGTAACCGCATACTTATATGGTCCACTGGATAATGACATCAATATGAGGATCCTAGAGGGTATAGAAATGAAAGATAAAGAAAGATCTCGAGATCAACACTGCTTTAAACTAAACAAATCACTATATGGACTGAAACAATCCGGCCGGATGTGGTACAATAGATTGAGTGAATACCTAGTGAAAGAAGGATACAGAAATGATCCTATCAGTCCATGCATTTTCATAAAGAAATTCGATAACAAGGGCTTTGTGATTATAGCAGTATATGTAGATGATTTAAAAATCATTGGAACCTCTAGAGAGATCACCCAAACAGTCGAATATCTAAAGAAAAAATTCGAAATGAAAGACCTAGGCAAAACAAAATTATGTTTGGGATTACAACTTGAGTATAGAAATGATGGAATCTTTGTGCATCAAATGGCATATACAGAAAAGATACTCAAGAGATTTAATATGGCTGAGTCTCACCCTTTGTCAAGCCCTATGGTCGTGAGATCTCTTGGCCCGGACACTGACCCATCTCATCCTAAGATGGACGGTGAGGATGTCCTTGGTCCCGAAGTGCCATATCTCAGTGCCATTGGTGCCTTAATGTATTTGCCAACTCACACACGGCCTGACATATCTTTTGCTGTGAACCTCTTGTCCAGGTTTAGTTCTTCCCCAACCAAAAGGCACTGGGACAAGATTAAAAATGTTCTGCGTTATTTAAAAGGAACAAAAGATTTAGGTTTGTTTTACACTAGCCTTAACAAAGAATCTTTAGTTGGTTTTGCTGATGCAGGTTATCTATCTGATCCACACAATGCAAGGTCACAAACGGACTATGTTTTCACGCATGGTGGTACGGCCATATCATGGCGTTCTATGAAGCAAACCATATCGGCCACTTCTTCTAATAATGCCGAGATTTTGGCCATTCATGACGCAAGCCGTGAATGTGTTTGGTTAAGATCAATGACCCAACACATCCGAGATGACTGTAGGATGCCTGAAGATAAGGAGCCAACCGTGATGTATGAAGACAATGCAGCATGTATTGCTCAGCTTAAAGATGGTTACATCAAAGGGGACAGGACGAAACATATCTTGCCCAAATTCTTCTTCACACACGAGTTGCAAAAGGCAGAGGAGGTTCAAGTGGTCCAAGTGTGTTCAAGTGAGAATTTGGCTGATCTATTCACTAAGGCATTACCGACTTCTACATTGAAGAAAATTATACATCAGATTGGAATGCGTCGGTTAAGAGATCTATACTGGTGCATTCATCAGGGGGAGTAATATGGTTGTACTCTTTTTCCTAACTATGATTTTATCCCAAAAGGGTTTTACATGTTAGGTTTTAATGAGGCAATATACCAAACGTATTACAAGCTCTATATGGTAATAACATCCAAGGGGGAGTGGTATGAGTCATTTGATGTGGATGCAATAACCATAAGGAGGATTAGACCAAGACAATAACCGGATCCGACCAAGACTAGAATTTGGCTAGAGAGAGAAAAGGAAATGTTCCTAAACCTAGTGTACTTTGGTTTTCCTTTTCCCTGTTTATCTAAGAATTGTTATCTTTCCATTTATGTTAATGACGGTCTATTGTAATCCCTATAAAAAGAGAACCTCCATCGAGTTTATTGAAATAAGAAACACAAGTTCCCCCATTACTTTTACAACATATTTAAAATATATTATTATTACTCATGGTTAAACCATTAAAACAGTTAACTCATTAACTTAAATGAGTTATGGGTTAAACCAATCCATTTGACAAATGGATTGGTTTAACCCATAACCCATATAAGCTTAAAATAATTTGCATATGGTTTGGTTTGGATTGGTTTACCCATTATGACACCTTTACCTGCAGGTAGTTAAAATAATAGGGCTTTCAAGTTTTTTTTGATGCATATTGGCAAGAGAAGAAGAAGAGGGGGTGCCTTGTTATTTCTGCATTGCTACAAAGTAGACATCTCACTTCTTTCCCTCTCGGCCTACATTTCATGTGGGCGCCTGTAAACAGTCAGTTCTGCACTTCCAACTATGTTAAGAATAAGTATTTAGGGGTCTGTGGGTGAACCATACACCTTGGTACCATCTTTTGCTTGGTTTTGAGTCTCTCAAAAATTTTGAAATGATATTTATCTAGAATATGTATCTATATTTATTTTCGAATTGTTTTTCATAAATAGAAACTTGTCCTCTGTAGGTCGTACTTGAAAATTTTCTTTGATACTTTCATCAAAAACTTTATATACAAAAGAATTTCCACATAGTTTTAGGATTATCGCTAGTTGCCTCATATTTCGGACTATAGAACCAGGAAAGAAATAGATGAAAACATTTTTTTTTAAATCACGACTCTAGTTTATTGTGTATATATATAATGTCGCAACCACTTCATTAATACAAAAGGAAAAGATTGAAAAAGATACATTTAGAATTTGTTTATATTTTCAGTGTGACAACTACCTACATGTTTTGAAATGCAAAAGATTAGCACGGGTGAAATAATGTTTAACTTTTCATGATATGAAAATATGACCACATTCATACATATTTCCTAATGAAAGTATCCATCAAATGTAGAAACCCTATTTAACAAAGAATGCTGGCATTTATGATGACATGAAATAATTCACTTTATTTACTAAGAAAAACATCTATGACCAATAACCTTACATTCATTTACATCGATTAAAGTGTTTAATAATGTTTAAAAATCTACAGTTTGCAACTTCTTGTGTTCAAAAATATTCTTATGTACAATGTTAAAAATTTGAGTACACATTCATTAAGAAATTCATATAAACGGTTCTTTTACATTTCTGTAAATTGATAAGAAATGACATGAAACATTCCTTATAAAGAGATTTAATATATTTTGCATTATAAGTCAGCCACATAGTTTATGGAAAAACTTTGGAGGACCTTAGTTCCTTCTCTTGTTTGTCTTCGGTAAATGTTTAGATATTATATATAGACTCCTGCATCTGGAAAAAGTAAGAAACAGTGTTAAATTTTAAAGGTTCTAGATGATCGCAGTATTTGAGAAAAATAATAATAAGAGTGCATGTTCCTGAATTATACTTTCTGCCTCAACGAGTTATGCTTCAAGTTCAAGTTCCCTCTTTGGCGCTTCTGAAGTAATAGTTACTTATACTTTAGCGTCTTAAAGTTCCATCAAATGTAAAATTAAGTCAGAAAATAATGCTACAAATGAATCAAGTTTAGTTAGAGATCATTAATCGGCTTATATCTTCACTGAGACCAGATTTATCACCCTTGAAAGCATAATCAAGATGGTATGAAAATCCACAACATTCACCAGCAAGTGGACGATCCGAAATGAAAATGAGAAAATTAAAAAATTAAGTCTGAAAATAATGCTACAAGTGAAAGCAAGTTTAACCAGAGATCGTTACTTGGCTTGTATCTTCACTGGGACCAGATTTATAACCCTTGAAAGCATAATCAAGATGGCCTGATAAGCCAATTCATCGGCAAATGGAGGATCCGAATTAAAGATTAGCTAGAGATTAGAATCTTTATTTTCATCATACTTATAGCAGATACCAGAAGACATGTTCTGCAAAACCGATTCTTGTTGTATTTTCTGAAAGTATGATGACAATAAGGATCCTAGTCTCTGGCTAACTTTCGACTTTGACCCTCTATTTGCTGGTGAATCTTGTGGCTTAACATGCCACCTTAGTCTAAGAAATAGAAAATTGTATTTCTCATCCCTACCATAAACCAAGTTTTTCCGAAGTCTAAGAAATATTTTTATTCTTAGTCCCTAACATAATGTTTTTAGTTAATAACCATTTAAAATATAGCATTATTACTCATGGTTAAACGATTAAAACAATTAACTCATTAACTTAAATGAGTTATGGGTTAAACCAATGCATTTGACAAATGGATTGGTCTAACCCATAACCCATATAAGCTTAAAACCATTTAGATATGGTTTGGTTTGGATTCGTTTACCCATTTTTACACTTCTATCTGCAGGTAGTCAAAATAATAGGGCTTTCAAGTTTTTTGATGCATATTGGCAAGAGAAGAAGAAGAGGGGGTCCCTCGTTATTTATGCATTGCTACAAAGTAGACATCCCACTTCTTTCCCTCTCGGCCTACATTTCATGTGGGCGCCTGTCAACTGTCAGTTATGCACTTCCAACCATGTTAAAAATAAGTATTCAAGGGTCTGTGGGTGAACCATACACCTTGGTACCATCGTTTGCTTTGTTGTGGGTCTCTCAAAAATTTCCAAGTGATCTTTATCTAGAATATGTATCTATATTTATTATCGAATTGTTTTTCATAAATAGAAACTTGTCCTTTGTAGGTCTTACTTGAAAATTTTCTTTGATACTTTTATCAAAAACTTTATTTACAAAAGAATTTCCACATAGTTTTAGAGTTATCGCTAGTTGCCTCATATTTCAGAGTATAGAACCAGGAAATAAAAAGATGAATTTTTTTTAAAAATAATAATCAAAAATCTATTTTATTGTGTGTATATATATAAAGTCACAATAACTTCATTATTACAAAAGGAAAAGATTGAAAAAGTTACATTTATAATTTTTTTATATTTTCAGTGTGGCAACCACTTACATATTTTGAAATGCAAAAGATTAGTACGGGTGAAATAATGTTTAAATTTTCATGATATGAAAATATGACCACATTCATACATATTTCCTAATGAAAGATCTAATGTAAACATTCATCAAATGTAGAAACCCTATTTAATAAAGAATTCTTGCATTTATGATTATATGAAATAAATCACTTTATTTACTAAGAAAAAAATCTATGACCAGTAACCTTACATTCGTTTACATAGACTCAAGTGTTTAATAATGTTTAAAAATCTACAGTTTGCAACTTCTTGTGTGCAAAAATATTCTTTTGTACAATGTTAACAATTCAAGTACACATTCATTAAGAAATTCATATAAACTGTTCTTTTACATTTCTGTAATTTGATTAGAAAAGACATGAAACCTTTCTTATAAGGAGATTTAATATGTTTTGTATTATAAGTAAGCCACGAAGTTCATGGACATGGACAGAGTTTGGAGGACCGTATTTCTTTCTCTTGTTTCTCTTCTGTAAATGTTTAGATATTATAAGTAGACTCCTGCATCTGGAAAAAGTAAGAAAGAGTGTAAAATTTTAAAGGTTCTAGATGATCACAGTATTTGAGAAAAATAATAAGAGTGCATGTTCCTGAATTATACTTTGTGGCTCAACGAGTTATGCTTCAAGTTCAAGTTCCCTCTGTGGTGCTTCTTAAGTAATGGTTACTTACACTTGAGCGTCTTCAAGTTCCATCAAATGAAAAATTAAGTAAGAAAATAATGCTGCAAATGCAACCAGGTTTAATTAGAGATCGTTACTCGGCTTATATCTTCACTGAGACCAGATTTATCACCCTCGAAAGCATAATCAGGATGGTCTCACAAGCCACAACATTCACCAGCAAGTGGCAGATCTGAAATGAAAATGAAAAAAAATAAGAAAATTAAATCAGAAAATAATGCTACAAGTGAAAACAAGTTTAACCAGAGATTGTTACTTGGCTTATATCTACCACTGGGACCAGAGTTATAACCCTTGAAAGCATAATCAAGATGGCCTGATAAGCCACAGGATTCATCGGCAAATGGAGGATCCGAATTGAAGATTAGCTAGAGATTAGAATCTTTATTTTCATCACACTTATAGCAGATACAAGAGGGTGTGTTCTGAAAAAGCGGTTCTTGTTGTATTTTCTGAAAGTATGATGACAATAAGGATCCTAGTCTCTGGCTAACTTTCGACTTTGACCCTCAATTTGCTGGTGAATCTTGTGGCTTAACATGCCACCTTGATTGTAATTTCAAGAGTTAGTTTAAATTTCTACTAATTTGATGATAGAATGCTTTGGTTTTATAGAACTAAGTACCGTGGAAGAGAATTGATAATATTCTTATTTTTTATTCCATTTAGAAAAAAAATCTTGATAAAAAAAATTTAACCTGTTGTTTCCTTTTGGTTTAACACCAATGCAAAAGATTTGGTTCAAGTATAGTATAAAATCTTCAAATGAAGTAAGGTTGATTTTTTAATTTGACCAATAGTCAATGTGGGTGGCAGCACAGTAAGAAATATTTTGGTCAACAATACTAGCGTGATTTCTGTTAATATCTTGGATTTATTTGAAAGCATGTTTGACTTAAATACAAAATTTTATTAAGATATAATGCCTACAAAAAATTGAAAGTGTATTATCACATGGAAAGCCTGTTATTATTTGATATCAACATATCATCTATCTTATAAAAGCATAAAATCATATAAAACAACATTATTCATATTTGTGATTTAAGCGAAACGTCATTCAAATTAATATTACGTTTAGTGATTTCATTAAAGGTAAATTAGTCATTATTTACAGACTGGACCATTTTAATACATTGTACCATAACTCATGAAATGTGCCATTAATTATACTTTTAATTTAGAAAATTTCATATTTTCTTGTACCAAAATCTTATAAACCTCTTTAATTTCACTTTTTTAATTACTAATAAATTCATAATAATTATGAGAAAAATAATAATTAAATATTAAATAATTGTTAATTTAAAAAAATATAAATAGACTAATAAAGTTAATGTGAAATTTCAATAATTTAGACACGATAAATTAATTATAATTATCGGAACAGCATGTTAAAACTTGTCAACTATAAAATTCATTTATACAAAAAGTAAAATGGTCAAAATATTTTCAAATTTTACATATATATATATATATATATATATAACCTATCATAAATAAACTCAGATAGCTAAATGTTTGCTAAAATTAATTTTGTGGTTTTAAAACAAGAATATAATATCTTCCTGGGAAGTAATATCTTTAACAACAACAGCAAAATTTTGTCAATCAAATATAGTTATGGTCAACATGTCTGTATTGTTTTTTAAATTTATTTTGTTACTTAATTCTTACTAATTTTGAAGGCATTGTATTATCAGTTTCATTTTCTTACATCCACAAGTATTGTGGATCTTGTGGACCTTTAGTGATTAATACAAATTCTCAAATGTAAAAAAGAATTACCAACCATAGTTATATGTAAAATTTAAATCTCTCGAGTATTTAGTAATTTCTTTATAGTTTACAAGAAATCCTGACATTGATTTTCTACGGTTTGAAGTGTCAAGAAAAATAAATATATGTATGCATTACTCACTATTTCATGATGCAATAGTAAGTTTCTTTAATATAAGAGTATATATATATATATATATATATATGTGTGTGTGTGTGTGTGTGTGTTAAATTAGGATTTGTGTGATAATGATGCAGAATGAATATTAGTAGGAGTGAAATTGTTGTCTGGAATTAAAAATCTGATTCACGATCTATTAAGATTTGTTCCTCAAATATGATTTGTACCACAACTTTAGTTTATATTCGGAGACAGTCCAAGTATGCCTTTTTAAGTACCGCAATTAGTTTATCCAAATATGTGGACTGTAATAATGAGAGAAGATAATGTGAAAACAAATGAATAAATGCAAAAAAGTAATTTGACACAGTGCTTAACAAATTTTACTACACCAATAAATAATGATGATTATATAACTGATGAATAAAATATATTCATATTAAGTTAGATATACAAAAACACGAGATATATAAAAAAATATTACAGCTCTGAAATCCTAAGCGTACGAGTCCATCTTCATTAGAGTTTATAACGGAAAAACTAGCTATGACAGACTCAAATGCTTAGGCCAATAAGAGTGACTAAGTTGAAAGAAACATAACACAAATTTGCGAACTCGATATATAGTTAATACTATGGAAGCATATCACATACAAGATATAATTACATGGAGCAGTTGCCTGCAGGTATTCAGAATAATCGGGCTTTCTAAATTTTTGATGCATATTATCAAGAGAAGAAGAAGAGGGAAGCCCTTGTTACTTCTGCATTGCTACAAAGTAGACATCCGACTTCTTTCCCTCTCGACCTACGTTTCATGTGGTCGCCTATCAATAGTCAGATCTGCACTTCCAACCATGTTAAGAATAAGTATTTAAGGGTATGTGGGTGAACCATACACCTTGGTACCATCTTTTTGTTGGTTGCGACTCTCAAAAAGTTCCAAGTTATCTTTGTTTAGAATATGTATCGATATTTGTTATCTAATTGTTTTTCATATATCGAGACTTCTTTTCTGTAGGTCATAGTTGCAAATTTTCTTTGATATTTTATCAAAATTCTTATGTACAAAAACATTTCCACACAATTTTAGGGTTATCGCTAGTTACCTCATATTTCTGACTAAAGAACCAAGAAACAAAAAGATGAAAACATTTTTCAAAATTCAAGACTCTAGTTTACTGTGTATATATAAATAATGTCACAACCAGATCATTATTGTAAAAGAAAAGATTGAATAAAAATTACATTTAGAATGTCTTTAGATTTTCACGTTTTGAAATGGAAAAAGATTAGCACAAGTTAAATTATATTAACTTTTCATGATATGAAAATATACCACATTCATACATATTACCTAATGAAAGTCTTGAACTAAACATCCACCAAATGTAGAAACCTATTTTCTTGCATTTATGATGACACAAAACAATTAACTTTGTTTACTAAGAAAAAACATCTATGGTCAATAACCTTACATTCCTTTATATAGACCTAATTTTTAATAGATATTAAGAATCTACAATTTGCAATTTCTTTTGCGCAAAAATATTATTTTTTACAATGTCCAAAATTCAAGTACACATTCATTAAGAAATTCATATTCTTTTACATTCTTGTAATTTGGTTAGAAATGACATGAAATATTTCCTTATAACGGGATTTGATATATTTTGCAATATAAGTTAGCCACGAAGTCCATGGACAGACTTTGGAGGACCTGAGTTCCTTCTAATGCATATCTTCAATAAATGTTTAGATATTATATATAGATTCATGCATCTCGAAAAAGGAAGAAAGATTGTATTTTTTAATGGTTCTAGATGATCACAGTATTTGTGAAAAATAATAAGAGTGCATGTTTCTGAATTATAGTTTGTGCCTCAACGAATTGTGCTTCAAGTTCAAGTTCCTTCTTTGACACTTCTGAAGTAATGGTTACTTACATTTGAGCGTCTTCAAATTCCATCAAATGAAAAAATCAAGTCCGAAAATAATGCTATAAGTGAAAACAAGTTTAACCAGAAATCATTACTTGGCTTATATCTTAATTGGGACCAGATTTATCACCCTTGAAAGCATAATCATGATGGCCTGATAAGCCACAAGATTCATCGGAAAATGGAGGATCCGAAATGAAGATTAGCTAGAGGTTAGAATCTTTATTTTCATCACACATATATCAGATACAAGAGGATGTGTTCTGCAAAAGCGGTTCTTGTTGTATTTTCTGAAAGTATGATGACAATAAGGATCCTAGACGCTGGCTAACTTTCGAATTTGGCCCTCAATTTTCTGGTTAATCTTGTGGCTTAACATGCCACCTTGATTGTAATTTCAAGAGCTAGTTTAAATTTCTACTAATTTGATGGTAGAGTGCTTTGGTTTTATAGAACTAAGTACCATGGAAGAGGATTGGTAATATTCTTATTTTTTATTCCACTTAGAAAAAAATCTTGAGAAAACTATTTAACCTGCTGTTTCCTTTTGGTTTGACACCAACGCGGAAGATTTGGTTCAAGTATAATGTAAAATCTTCAAAGGAAGTAATCTTGATTTTAAATTTGACTGATAGTTTTTTTTTTATCGGCAAACGGCTATTCTATTACTCAAGCTTGAGGTAGTCTGGGTAACCAGACCGGAATAGAACAAACAATAAAAAGTAACTCCCTATAGAAGGATCTAGCTGTCTTAGCTAAAAAATCTGAAAATTGGTTGCGTGCTCGAGGAACATAAGAAATTTTGAAGTCCAGGAAGCAAATCAGTAGCGTTTCTATCCTCTCCAGTTCCGTAGCAAATCTTGGCCAAGCTTGAGGGTTCTTGATCATAGCAATCAGCTCCTTGCAATCTGTACCGAAGCTCTGGCATGTCGAATGTTGAAGCATATTTTCCATCGCCCATCGCAGTTCTTCTACTTCCGAAGGCAACGCTGATTCTCGTCTAGGTATATTTCGTGTTTCCATGAGTTGACGATTCCCCCACCACTGTCCATCCAGACCCATCCACAACCACTAAATTGATCATGGCCTGTCCAAGATCCATCTATTAAGCAGATATTACCCAAGCTTAAGACTTGGGATTCCTCGTCATTTTTCCCTTGTATCACTGATGACACCACCTCGTTTGCAGCAAACCAAGCCTGACATTCACTCTCAGCATATCTTACTAGTTCCAGAGGATCCCTATCTATTCCCCTAAAGAGTTTATCATTTCGAGCCTTCCAAATATACAAAATTATCGAGGGATATGGATCTCTGTCTTGTTGATGTTCAATTATGATGTTCTTCCTCCAAAATAGGTAGTCCATGTTCGCATAGATGCTTGATACTAGAAAGATATCTTGACTCGTTGGAGTTGATGATAGTACCCAAACTTGTAAAGCATGCGGACATTCAAAAATAACATGGGTTACAGATTCCTCTGGTTCACCACACCTTGGGCAGTAATTATCACATCTCATATTCCGCCTTACTAAATTACTTGTTACTGCCACGGTCCAGTTATCAATTGCCATATAAGATGGCAAATTTTCTTTGGCGCCTTTAGCTTCCAAGCAAAGGCTCGAAGCTTAGTCACACTTGGCTCTAGCACTTCATTTACATTTTTCTCCTTGAGGAGATTCTGGGCTATCCAATATCCGGATTTGACCGTATATTGTCCATTCTTTGTGTAGTTTCAGCAGAATGTGTCCCGTCGATGAGTCGTACTTGTGGTCAAACTCCTAATAAGAGGTATATCATCAGGGTTGACATATTATTCCAGCAAGCGAACATCCCATGTCTTTGATTCCTGATTAATAAGATCACTGACCCTCATATTTGGATTCATAATTGGTGCCACATGTGTAGCTGACCTAGCAGGTGTCGTTGGGATCCATGGATCCTCCCACACTTTAACATTATACCCAGAGTGTATCTTCTGTCTTATCCCCAATAACAAAAGCTCCTTTGCCGCAGAAATGCTACTCCACACATAAGAAGGACTGTTTACAGAATTTACTCGTAAAGGCGAGCTCATCCTGTAATATCTTCCCTTTAGAACTATGGCCACCAGCGAATCAGGGTATCGTAGTAACCTCCATAATTGTTTTGCCAATAGAGCCAGATTAAACTCGTGGATCATGCGAAATCCAATCCCACCCTCCTCTCTTGGTAAACAGACTTTTTCCCATTTTGACCAGTGTATTCCTCTTTTTGGGGGATTAGAGCTCCACCAAAATTGTGCAATAGCACTGGCAAGATTTTCACATATCTCCAATGGGAGAAGGAAAGTAGACATAACATATGTCGGAAGAGCAAGTAGAATGGATTTGATCAGCACCTCTTTTCCCCCTCTCAAGAGCCATCTACCTGTCCAGCCATTCACTCTATGCATCAACTTGTCTTTAAGGAAAACAAAAAGTTAATATCTTCTGGGATACCCAAGTACGACCCCATCCCTCCTTCATTCTGTATACTCATATTTAATTTCCTGCCTGGTGGTTGCATTAATTCGCTTACCAAAGAGTAAGGAAGATTTATCAAAATTGATGCATTGGCCTGATGATTTTCCATACGTCCTGACTAATTTCATTACTTCTTCACATTCACGGGGCTCCGCCTTACAGAAGAAAAGGCTATCATCAGCAAAGAGAAGGTGGGATACCGATGGACATGCGCGTGTGACGCGCATCCCCGTTATCTTTCCTTGGTTCTCTGCGTGATTGAGAAGGCTAACGAGCGCTTCCGTGCATAGAATAAAAATGAAAGGAGACAAAAGATCTCCTTGGCGTAGACCTCTCCCTGGAATAATATTTCCTCTCGGCTGCCCATTCATGAGAACTTTATATTGTACTGATGTAATGCATCTCATTATCCAGGTAATCCACGTTTCCGAAAAGCCCATCTTTCTCATGACAGCTTCAATAAACGACCATTCTATCATGTCATATGCTTTACTCATATCCGTCTTGATGGCCATTCTTTTATTGCGTTCTCTTGGCTTAGTCCTAAGTGCGTGAAACATCTCTTGAGCAATCATAATATTATCCGAAATCTGTCTTCCAGCAACAAAAGCTGACTGAGTTTCCGAAATTAGACCTGGTAGAACTTTCTTGAGTCTCTCGCATAAGATCTTAGAGATAATTTTGTAACTTACGTTGCATAAACTAATGGGTCAAAATTGAGCCATTTCATTAGGCTTTGTTGTCTTTGGAATGAGACAAATATTTGTTTCATTCAGTCCAACTGGCATTGTCCCCTCGGTAAGGAATTTATTAACCATAAGAGTTAACTCATCCTTTACTATGTCCCAGAACTTCTGGTAAAAAAGCGCAGTCATCCCATCTGGCCCCGGGGATTTTTCTGGGTGCATAGCAAAGAGTGCTAACTTCACCTCCCATTCTGAAATCCAGGCTGTTAGACTTTCATTCATTGGATCCGTGATTGTTGTATGAACTTCAGATAGCGCTTCTTCAATATCTTCTGGATTATAAGACTCAAAGATCTGTCTAAAATAGCTAGTAGCAATGGCTACTAGTCCTTCTTCATCTTGCAGTACATTTCCATTTCCATCTAGGAGCTGCGTGATCTTGTTCCTTGCTCGTCTTTGCTTTGTTAATGCATGGAAAAATTTTGTATTTCGATCACCTTCCCGTAGCCAAAATACTCGACTTTTTTGTTTCCAGAACATTTCTTCTGCCTTAAGAGCATCTGATAGTTCCTTCAAAGCGGCTGCGATCTCCTTAGTTGTAGCATTATCATCTGCATACAGAGCCTCCACCTTTTCTTTAAGCTCCTCAACCAATTTTGCCGAGTTAATATTATGTTCTCTCCTCCACTCGCTCAAGGCTTTTCTGCAGCTGGCAATATGTTCCATTATAGTCCCATTGGGAGGAAGATAAGGTGATTTTCATCCCTCTAAAATAACCTGCCGCAATTCCTCATTATCCAACCATCTTTTATCGAACTTGAATTTTCTTGATCTTCTCGTTGGTTTTGTGAGTATGTCTGCAAGAATCGGACGATGATCCGATCCCCATAATCTCATATACTTCACCATAGAATGAGGAAACTTATCATGCGAGTCTGCATTTCCCACAGCCCTATCAAGATGACATCGAACAGTTATTCTTCCTGCTCTCTTTCCAACCCATGATAGCATATTTCCAGTATATGGAAATTCTAACATCCCACAATCGTTTATCATTTGCTTAAAAGGTAAAAAAGAGCTATCAGTGCGCTGTCTTCCTCCTTCTTTTTCATTATGAGCAGTGATTTCATTAAAATCTCCTATCATAAACCAAGGTCCAGTTCTTGTTGTTGAGAAACGCGTAAGACGTTTCCAAACTTAATCTCTTCTTTCTAGTACAGGATCCCCATAAAAAACGTCATATAGACTTTTATACCATCAATGATTGCCTCAATGTCAATCATTCTGTTATTAGAAAATAAAACATTAACTTGAAATTCATCCATAAAAACAAAGCTAAACCTCCGCTGAGACCAAGTGGCTCAACTGTAAACAAATGATCAAATCCTAAGTCAGCCTGAATGTTTTGCAACAACAGCCTCCTAGTCTTCGTTTCAGAAAGGAACACAAGTCCTGGATGATGCTTCCGACACATCTCCATAAGGCGTCGAACTGTGAGGTCGTTCCCTATCCCTCGACAGTTCCAACTGATTGTCTTCATGGATGATTTGTGGAGGTATTAGTGGACCCCTCCATACCATCACCTTTGCGAGTTGCACTCTTCCTGCTCTTAACACCACCCATGTGCTGCTTCCCCGAATGGATTATCTCCCTAGACGAAGATTTATGTATCTTAGGAGATCCTCTACGGAGGAACTGCACTTTCTTGTTCAAACCCAAAGAGATTCGAGACTGTCCTCCATTCCTATGAGACGATACTTTCGACTTCCCTGTGTCGTTGCTCGTGTCCTTGCACGCCATCTTGATTTGTGCTGCCGCACTATTAAGACCATGTTCTTCCAACTCCATCAAATCTTCTCCTAGCAAATCATCTTCATGTTCCACCATTATCATCTTATCGTCATGCATATCATCATCATTATTGCTAGTACCAATGATCTCCATACCGGTTAGAGCTCCTATCATTTGGTCCTCATCGATCATCTCCTTCTCCTTAGGAGAGAAAGAGATTGACCGAATTATCTCTATGTGTCGTTTGGTTACATTAGCATCATGGTCGCCTCTCATTGGAGTAACAATCTTACTTGCAATCTTCTTACCAACACTGCCAATTCCCTCTGGTATCCTAACCTCAGATTTCTTACTTGCAATCTTCTTACCAGCACTGCCAATAACCTCTGGTATCCTAACATCATGAGCATAAGACTCAATTCTGTGTACATTATCTGGAGGTTATGTGCGTTCCTTTTCCCTCCATGATTGATGTTGTTTGGTGTGATAAGGTGCATATCGTGCGCCATATCGCGAAGTATGCGTAGCTATCTTCCTATCAGCACGACCATCTCTCCCCGAGCCCTTGTCACCATAACGACCCTGCTTATCCTTGTACTCAACGTGCCTATCGTTATAAACATCATTCTTATCCTTCGGATACTGCGATCTCCTTGCGTCGCTCATGAAACCACCCTCTTTTCTATCACGCCAAACATTCTTGACATGGCCATTGTACTGCTTCTTCTCATAAGGTGTGACAGCGTTCAAAGGCTTATCAAATGGCTTCATCTCAAGCGGTTTCTGGTCCCTCAGCGAAGACTGTCGAGACTCATCAAGATGTGGAATTTGAACTCGTGCAAAGACACCAGCTTTCTGAGGACAATATGCCATCTCATGGGTCAACATTCCACAGGTTGAGCAATGTTTGAAAAGCTTTTCATAGTGCATCCTGATCGTGACTTCTTCCCCTTTGGGTGATGCAACCTTACGAGAGAAAACCAGAGCCTTCCTCGTATCAATGTCCAGCAGCAGACGCCCAGCAGAGAGATCGACCGTATCAACGTGACCAAGCTTGCTGCCGATCTTTCTCAAGTTTTTAATGGTCCACAGGTGCAGCGGGATACCAGTTATCTCAACCCAAAAAGGGATTATCCATGGATAATCATCATGAACCACCGGCTCCCATCGCACCAGAACGAACATACAAAAATTATAGTGAAAAGGCCCTTGCCGGAGAACCGTTTTGATTTCCTCTTCAGTGGAAAAGTTCAAAAGAAATTTCCCTTCACCCAGATCATTAGCTGTAATGCGACCTTGCATCCCCCATTGTCTCGGCATTGTCTGGATCATTTTTTCAACCGTTTGTTTCTTTGGATTTAATATCTTGCCGATCAAGGAGAGACTGTAGTCATGGATAATAGGAGAGTCATCCTGATCTGTTAGATGAATCAGACCCTCATCATCATCGTCATACTAAATACCTTTCCCCTTTACGTCAGCCATATGAGCTGAAGCACTCTGATTCATCGTCATCAGAAATCAACAAAAGATCCAACCAAGTCAAGCAGTATACGATCAAGGCGACGAAGATCACCCCAACCAATCTGCAACACGCGAGTTCCTATGATATATGACAAAGATCATATATCACCAAAGCAAAAGTGATTGCTTGTGTGAAACGCCACCAAGGAATCTGATCGAACCGAGAGGAGAACTCAGCCGCCACAAGGAGTGTTGATAGTCTCCCTTGTGTAGATGAGGATGCCGTCGTTAGGATCAGATCAAGAGATCTCCATTAGCACTGACCAGATCTGAAAATCGCCTTCTTCATCGCCAAGCGGAGCAGCGGCTAGATCGATGTTGATTTAAAAGTGATAATTTTTTGACCGATAGTTCATGTGGGTAGGATCACAGTAACAGTAAGAAATAATTTGGTCAACAATATCAGTGTGGTTTTTGTTAATATCTTTGATTTATTTGAAAACATGTTTGACTTAAATACAAGATTTGATTAAGATATAATGTCTACAAAAAAAAAAGTGTATTAGCATATGGAAAACCTGTAATTATTTGATATCAATGTATCATCTATCTTATAAAAGCATAAAAATTATATAAAACAACATTATTCATACGTGTGATTTAAGCGAAACATCATTCAAATTATTAATACATTTAGTGGTTTCATTAGAGTTAAATTAGTCATTATTTACTTATTGGACCTTTTTAATACATTGTACCATCACACATGAAATTACAGGTGCCATTAATGATACTTTAAATTTAGGAAATTTCATATTTTCCTGATGTTAAAAAGAACTATCACCCATACACTACAAGAAAAGAAGGAATTACTGACGGACATTCTGACCGATAATTTTTTGGTCAGAAATTTCTAACGGATTTCTGACGATAAGAGCGTTTGGTCAGCAATTTTTTACGGGAAAAAGTCGGTTGGAAACCGGTCAAATTTCTGACGGTTTTCCAATGGATAAAATTGTGAATTAGTTCCGTCAAAAATCCGTTGGAAATTTTTGACGGATTGCTAAACCGTTAGAAACATCTAACCGATTTCTGACGGGTATGGTTTCCGTTGGAAAACTGTCAGAAGTTTCCAATGGCTTTTCGATGACCCTAAGACTGAATTTGTGTCGTTGGTAACCCGTCAGAAATTTCTGACGGGTAGTTGATTCGTCAGAAATTTCCAACGGATTTCTGACCGATTTTTAAAAATTTAACCATTACAGATCCGTTGTTAAGCGGTCATAAATCCGTCAGAAAGGTTTTAATATATGTTGAAGCCTGAACTTTGTCTTTGTTACAGAGAATACTCCAACACTCAAAAGTTAATAAAATTTCATGTCTTCCTCAAATCAAAATGATTATTTCAGGTCTTGGATGGATCAAAATCATCAAGATCCATCAACTAGTCTTCTTACAGAAAAATTTGCACAAGGTCTTCAACAATTCATGTCATTTGCTTCAAACCATGAGAGAACAATACAAACGGGTAAGATGTATTGTCCATGTCCAATTTGTCAGAATCGTAGATTTGGTTCTGTCAATGGTGTATGGAAGCACTTATATAGTAGAGGATTTATGCCGGGTTATAAAGTTTGGTATTCGCATTGTGAAACTGATTTAATGATGAACTTTGGTAGTACTAGTCAACAAAATAATTTGGATGATGTAGGAGAACAAGAAAGAGGTTTAGATGAACATATAGGTATTGTTCAAATGGTTGAAGATAGACATAGAGTTGAGGAACCAAACTTTGAAGCGCAGAAATTTATGATATGTTAGATGCAGCAAGAAGTTCGTTATATAATGGTTGTAGAGATGGCATTTCACCTCTATCTTCTGCAACAAGGATGATGTCTATTAAAACGGATTATAACTTAAGTGAAGTCTGTGTTGATGCGATAGCTGATTTTGTGAAAGAAATATTGCCGGAAGATAATCTTTCACCAGCTACATATTATGAGATACATAAATTGGTTTTTTGTTGGGTTTGCCCTATCAAATGATAGATGTTTGCATCGACAACTGTATGCTATAGTGAAGAAGGGATGTTGATCGTACTAGTTGTCGATTTTGTCGCAAACCACGGTTTAGGGAAACAAGTTGAAAGAGTAAACTCCCGTTTAAGAGAATGTGTTATTTGCCAATTACAGATCGTCTGAAGAGGTTATACCAATCTGAACATACAGCAGAGGCTATGAGATGGCATGGTGAACACATAACTGAAGGAGAAATTGCTCATCCATCAGATGCGAAAGCATGGAAACATTTTCAATCAATGTATCCTAGTTTTGCATTTGAGAGAAGAAATGTTTACCTTGGGTTAAGTACTGATGGTTTCAACCCATTTGGAAGTCATGGCAGACAATATTCTCTTTGGCCGGTTATTATAACGCCATATAATTTGCCTTCATCTTTGTGCATGAAACGAGAGTTTCTCTTTCTCTCTATTCTGGTTCCTGGCCCTGAGCATCCTAAAAGATCCCTTGATGTATTTTTGCAGCCATTGATTCATGAGTTGCAAATGTTATGGGAACATGGAGTTGAAGTGTATGATATATCTTGTAGGTAAAATTTTATGATGCGTGCAGTGCTTATGTGGACCATAAGCGACTTTCCCGCCTACGGGATGTTATCAGGATGGACAACACATGGAAGATTAGTGTGTCCATATTGTCAAGATAACACAAACGCATTTCAACTGAAGAATGGAAGGAAGACATGTTGGTTTGATTGTCATTGACGATATCTACCGGCTGATCATCCATATCGAAGAAGCACCACATTATTTACTAAGAACAAAAAGGTGTTTGATGGTCCGCCACCGGAAATAGATGGAAATTGTATTCTTACTCAGCTGAGAGATTTTGGTGTGGAGGCAACAGATAAATGTGGTGGAAATGGGCATGATCAAGTTTATGGATATGGGGAACATCACAACTGGCATAAGAAAAGTATCTTTTGGAATTTGCCATATTGGAAGGATCATCTACTGAGGCATAATTTAGATGTGATGCACATTGAGAAGAATTTTTTTGAGAACATCATTAATACCATTCTCAATGTGAAAGGGAAGACAAAAGATAACTTGAAGTCTATATTAGACTTGCCAGATATTTGTGCCCGTAATTCTCTTCACATGGATGGGAGAGGAAATATGCCAATGCCTATTTATCGGTTAGATGCAGCTTCAAAGCAAGAGTTCTTTGAGTGGATTATTCATAGCGTCAAATTCCCAGATGGATATGCGTCTAATCTAAGGAATTGTGTTGATAGCCGAGAAGAAAAAATTTCTGGTTTGAAAAGTCACGATTGTCATGTCATGATGCAGCGACTTCTTCCGTTTTGCTTTGCTGGCCTTCTTCCACAAAATGTACACGAAGAAATAGCTGGTATGTTTAGTTTACTAGTAATTTTAAGGAAAATGAATCAAAAGACGGGATGAAAACATTTTCATAAACGATCATGGAGTCGAGATACAATCTCTTTCCTTAACTCTAAATATTCTCTCCATAGTGAGACATGACTGCACGAATATCGAGTCCCATGATACAACCATGGCAGACGATTCACGCTTAACTCATGCCCTAACGAACTAATATCTATGAAACACTCGACTTACGTTGGGAGATTTGCTGGTTTTTGCTGTGTAAAACTTGTCGAAATGAGAAGAGAGACAACTTTTATTTAAAGAGGTAGATGAGGAGAAACTTTCCGTAACTGTTGCACAACGTGCGCTCATTAGTGGGAATTTGACAAAGATCTCGGAAAATTTAAGTTACAAACTTATTCCCTAAGACTCGCTCACTCTCTCTTATCTTTTAAATATTTTTACGAGTGGATAACATTCGTGACATTTTAAAATTTAGACAGACTATTTGTTGTTTTAAAACGAAATGTATATTGTTTTTGGGAAAAAAAACGTTGGGCTTAATTGGTCCCAAAACGAACATCTTGAAGAGCCACATTCTCCCGAGCCGGCCGGCCGGACAGCAGCACGTGGGGAGCCTCCTCTCTCTCTCTGAGTTGTTTAGGGGCTGACTGGTGTAACCGCAGCGGTTGCGGCTGTGCGGGCGTTTGCGGATGCGGGTGGTTGCGGTTTTATGCGTTATTAAGAGATTTGGACGACTGGTAAAGCGGTTAAAAATTGTTGCGTTTGCGGGATACTTATGACTGGTTAACTACCAAATGCAAAAGTGGTTAAATATAAATGACCAATATTTATATTTGATATAATTATAAAAATATTGAGAATCATATTATTATAATAAATATAAAAATTATATTATTAATTTTTTAAAAAAATATAGAAATATTTTTCTTTAAAGTTTTATAATAGAAATTAAAATATAATATATATATATATATATATTATTTTTATTATTTCAATTTTAAATTTTAATTAAATAGTATTTATTTTTTATTTATATAGTTTTTTTGAAAAAATAATAGTTTTTTGACCCTCCCGCAACCGCCCGCAACCGCAAACGCTAGATGGAACCAACTTTTGAATTTTAGAGGTTTATAGCTGTTTAAAGCGATTTGAAGTGATTTATGGTGTTTTGTATGATTGTTTCAAAACGCCAACAACCGCTACCAACCGCAAAAGTTGCGTTTGCGGGTGGTAGCGGGGAAACCAATCACGCCCTTAATCACTTATATCATGAGTACATATATATATATATATATATATATACTGCTCTACTTCTCTCTTTGTGGCCGATGTAGGACAAAATATTTCATATTCATTTGAGCCTTGGCCGAAAGACCACTTCAATTCACATACAAATAAAAGCCTAGTGGCTTTTTATTTGATCCAACACCGATGTATGCTTCTTTCTCTCCTTGGCAGGTGTGTGGCCGTTTCTAAGTGTGATTCAGTCGAATCTCTGGCATATTCCCCAGCTATCCTTCATTGCCTCAATATACCCATCCATCGAGACAAAACAAGATTCAAAGACAAAACACGAAAATGAGAAACACCGCTAGTTGTTTCAATAGCTTGTGGGAACGGGTTTCGTGGTTTGAGTTTTTGTTTGAGTGTTCTGTTTTTCGATGGCTAGATTGGACTCTCATTAGCCTGTGCTAAAAATCGATGTAAAGATGACCCAACCTCATGTACGTTGGATCCATACTTTTCATTGTTCCCTCAATTCATGTTTAATCTACGGATGTTACTATTTGATTAGGTATACCAGTGTTCATACAATAGAAGAAGGTGAACGAGTAGAATAGAAAAGATGATAAATTCTACAGAGCCATGCTGGCGAAAATGCTTGAGCCACGCATGTAAGTAGTTTTAAGAGGAGGGTTAACAGGTGAAGATAATGAAGGCCTTTGCTGAGCCCATAATTAATCTTGTATGTGGTAATGCGATTGTGCAGAAAGAAGCTCGGATGGCTGCACAAACGATGAGTATTGACGCCAAGGTATGGGTTTAATCACTTAGAAGAGTTGAGCCAAATTAATATTATTTTAATTTATTTTTAATTCATAAATAGAATAATTTACACATTTATCTCTAACCCTAATAATAAAAAAAAGAACACTGACATTGTCTTTTCTTTTTTATCTTTCTCTTCTTTATTTCCCCTTCTCTCATCGATTTTCTCTTCATTTATTCTTCTTCTTTTTTTCTCTCTCTCTTTTCTTGTTCTTTGAGATTCATTGCAGGCGATGAAAACTCCACCGATAATGGAAGCTTTCATCAACAACTCCACAACTAATGGAAACAAGAACATCAATCGTTGAAGGTGATGACAACGACACTAAAGGCGGTCTCTTCTTCTTTCGCGCCTCATATTTATTCAGAATATTGACGACTCAACCTAAATTGATGAGGAATTTTGGATTTTTGCTTTGATTTTGGGTTTCTTTTTTCTAGATAATTTTCGACTTAGTGTTGTTAAAGAAGATTATGTGTTTTCTATGATTTAGGGTTCTTATTGATATTGTTCTCCTTTTCAAGGATTTTTTCGGATTTTTATTTATTTCATCTTTAGATCTGAATTCAGTATAACTTGATATTACTAACTTAGTGAAATTCGGTATAACTAAATTAGTAGTACTCACTAATATCACTAGTATTTGATAGTACTCGGTATAGCTAAGTCAAACTTGGTATAACTAACAACAATATAACCAGTAATACACAATATAACCAGTATAACACAGTATAACCACTATAACTAGTAAAACTCAATATAATTAGTTCTATAGTACAACTCAGTATAACTCAATACCACTAAGTAAAACTATATCAATATAATGTAGTATCCAAAATTTAAAAATTTTAAAACTTAAAAATTTTAAAATTTGAAAAATTAAAATTTTAAAATTTTAAAATTTGACAAATTAAAATTTTAAAATTTGAAATTTTGATTTTTTTGATTTTTTAAAATTTAAAAAGTAATTTCGAAAATACAAATGAACAAAATCGGATATTTATGTTTCATTAAAGCAATAGGGACATAGGATATTTGAAAGGCCCATAGGAGATTCCTCTATGACATATAGGGGCATGAGAAAAGTTGACTCCCATAAAAAGCAGTTACAACTTTTTGTTATCTCATTTGTAAACAATCTCGGTGTGTTATGGATCATTTTTCTCTTATAATTAAACACTAGATTTTGACCTGCGCTTTATATTTTCTTGATCATTTTGATAAAGTATGCATGAATCTTTAACTTTTTATTAGAAAAGAATAATATTAAAGTTATTTTATTATAATTTTTGAGTCTCAAACATTGTTTTATATTCGATCCAGACCCGTTCTAGATTAAATTGACCCGAAAGTCCGTATATATAGTATATTTTAACATATATAATTTACTAATCTCCTAAATTTATCTAAAATTCTATATAAATATAAATATATGAGAATTAAAATAATATTATTTGTCTATTTAGATAGGTCTTGCATTATTTTTAAATGATTTTTAATATGTTACAACTAGATATAATTTTTAATTAGAAATATATATATATATATATGATAATATTTGTTGACGAAATAATTTTTTTCTGACAATTTCCAAAAATGTTATTGATATGTTAAGTTAAATATTTTATATACATTAATAGATTATTTGTTAAGATATTTGTTTACAAACATATTTATAATATCAATTTCACATATTGAATATTCATTTCAAACATTTTGAGCTTAGTAAAAAATTTATTATTATTTTTAATAAAAATATAGATAGTTTTTGGTTAGTATTTGTAAAAATACTCTAAACTGAAAAATTATATTATTATCTAAAATTATAATATAAAAATTTATATTAGATACGTTTTTGAAAATTGTTGTAAATAATTGTTATGATAATAAATAAAATGGTACATTGTATTTTTAGTTTTGAAATATTTCCTAAATTAATTGTTTGATTAATATTAATTGATTATTGTATTCAATTAAGGGAGTGACGTTCTTTGTAAATAACTATAAAATGCAAGGGCATAATCCTAGTAGGGATTCTGCTTTAATAGTATAGATGCTCTTTGGAAATACATGCTTCGATTATGTTATATTATTTTAAAAAATAAAAAATATTTTTAGGGTAATCATTTGGTTATTCATAAACATGAGGATATTAGTTAAAATTAAATTTAAAATATTAACACAAATATATATTATTTTTTCTGCTAAAATATATATAACATAGATATTATTTAGTTTAATATAAGAAAGATTATAATATACGGAAAAGAATTCTTTTTAAATCCTACGATATATTTGTTAAGATTTAGATAGAAATTAATTTTAAAAAAATACAAATAAGAAAGTGTCATGGTATTGTAAATAACTTCAAAACTAAGGACAAAATCATAGTATGGATTTTGTTTTAATAGTATAGACTAGATTTTGACCTGCGCTTTGGAAGTGCGGGTTTGTCTCTTTTTAAAATATATTATTTTATAAAATATATGTTTATAATATGTATATTTTTTAAAAAAAAATTGGTTATAGGTGTAGTATTTTCATATGCGGATGAACAGTAGTGAGATATATAAGTACTAATATATAATCGGATCCTAATTTATAAGTTTTCAAATATAAACATTTGTTTCAAATAAATTAAATTTATTATTAAGGAAAAATATACTCGTTTTATTTATAAATTTACATCTAACATTATAGGAAAACGATATGGGCTCTTGATTTTTCTATCATAATTACCCAACATTATGCGTTTAAGAAAAAAAATTAAAAATACCCTACATGAGTTAAGCAAATATAACGGGCTGTTGGATTTCGGTCATTATATCCAATATGAGTTAAAAATATCTGGGATTTTTTAATCAAAATCAGCCCAACATAACACAATTTCGGTCATCTAAAAGTGACCGTTCACATATTTCCAAATCAAAGAAAAAAGAACAGAAAACAAAATGAAAAAAAAAACAGAGAGATCTAGAAACGGTTGTGTCTTTACCGATGAAGAATCCATCACTCCAAAATCTTAAATCGAAGATGGAAGTCAAATTACTATGACATATATTTGAGTTAAACAACCTTATAATCAAGAAACGGTAATGGATAAAATCATTTCCTCATTTTTATAATGTTCCTGTTTTGATTTTTTTTAGAAAGACTTAAAATTTTACTTTTTTTTGCTCAGAGATTCTTACAAAAAAGGTTTTCTTTTCACAGATCCCAACATGCAGATGAAGAGTTTCTTAGATCTGATATATTTTGAAAGGAACCGGAAGGACATCATCCTTATCATATATCAGAGATCTGAAGAAACGAACAAAGGTAACTGTTGATAAAGGTGATTCAATAGGAAGAAGGTCTTAGATATTTATAATATGAAGAGGTTAAGGGAGAGGTGATAAGGTTATTGGGAAACCTTGGGGGTACTCCAAATGGTATCCCAACAGATTTTCTCTGCTATAAAGTTGAAATCATTTATTTTTAATATTGTTACCATTTGAAAGCTCCAATATATTCGGTGAGCATTAATTATTAGTTGAATCTCTTGTACCGTGATTTTAGGTAACTTGTATAATTTTCTAGCAAATCTTTTGAATATGAGAATATTCCATAGTCTCTTAAATCGATTTGGATATTCTGGGAATATATTCTGTTTGCAAAGAGTACCCATAATTAGTGGTTGTTTAAAACTTTAACTTTGTTAAAATACATTTTTAATTTATAAATTTTTTTATAAATCTAGTAACTAATAAATTTTTAATATATTGTAATACCTTTGGTTGAGAATCAATATTTACATTGGTGGTTTCATTAAAGTGGTAGTATAATGTAAAAATTATATTTTTTCAAATTCATAAACCTTAACTTTTAGGATATAGAATTTGTTTCGGATTTTTACCCATAAACCTTAATTTTTTTGAATATTGAGTTTGATTATTAACAAAACAAATTCAATTGGGTAAACTACTAACAAAAAAAAAAAATCGGTAGGCTAAATTTTCAGTGGGTTTATGTTACATCCGTAGTGGGCTTAATAATGTTGGATTTATCTAAATAAATGGGCAAATCATTTTGTGTTTAACTGTTGTTAAAATTGAGCTTAAAATTGTTGGTTTTGATTGGTTGTTTATTATGGACGAATCTCATTTAATAAAAAAAGGAAGAATCAGTAGTGGCATTCCCTTGTAATTATCTCCAAAAATCATGGGCAGAATCTTAATAGGGATTATGTTTTAATAGTATAGACAATTTGTAATAAACAGTTCCGAGTTCTTAACCAGTACTCCATTTTAGAGTTCAAAACAGTCCACAAAGTCTGTTTGAGTACGATGGAACAGAAATGGTTCATCAAGGAAGATGAGACTCATTTGGATTCTCATTAGTTTGTTTTCAGCCGTAGTGTTAACAATTATTATACTGTTCTGCTTTGTAAGGAAGCGACCAAGTAAGTAAACATCGGGTGTTGTATCTTTTAAGATCATAAGTTGGCTTCTTAGCTCACAAGTAACCGTTGAAAACATGGTCTAAGCACAGAGTCGAACAGGCATAGTGTAGACATTGATCTTCCATTTCCGAAGCTTCCCGTCTTTACGGCTGGGAGGATGAGAGAACAAGCTTATCCTCAGCGCTGATGACCATTAACTCTACTCCTTTCGTTGAGGAAAAGACTTCTTTGGTGGTTTTGCAGCCAAAATTGGTAAAGGAAATTTAAAGAGTAAAGAAAATATTTTAAGATCTGCTAAATATTTGCTAACCATTTCTGGACTAAAATTTTGGAAATTTGTAACAGAACCTGCAGAAATTAGATTCTACTAGTGGAAGAATATAGAGGATATGGTAGATATTATACTTTACAGATAATAGTTGAAAGAAATAACGGTAGAATGCAGATTTTACCAATAATAAAAGTGAGGGTAAAGTGAAGACAACTTAATCTACCATCTTTTAGAAAATAATAAAAATATTAAATTGAATATTCAACAACGATAGGAAACAAATGTGGCATATTTTTTTATTTTCTTTTTGATTAATTTGGGGGTATCTCAGGCTCATGAAGAGACCCAGACTAATTTCCAAGGGGAGGTGCAGCCCACGGATAGATCCTCTCTCCGGGTATTCAAATTGGCCCTAAAGCATGGACCCATATCCGTGTAAGGTGACTAGGATAATTGTGACTTAGTTTCGCGCAGCAGGTGGATCGAACCTGAAACGTGTTGGCGTCTCAGTCCCGTCTCCTTACCACTCGACCACAATCACCCGGTCAACAAATGTGGCATATTACGTTATCTAAGTCTAGTAAATTGTTGTTTTTAGCGGATTCCTCTTTCTAATTCATTGTAGATAGAAGATTATATTTTCTATCATTTTTAGATCATTTAAATTGATCTTTCCAAAATAATCTTTTCACACATATATTTCTATGTAGTCATGTTTGTTAAGATCATGTTTTATATTTATTTATTTGTGTCTTCTCACTCATTTGATAAAAAAATACAAAGTGCAGGGTAGTTATTGTCCAAAAATGCCAAAAGTTATTTTGTTCTAAGGTGACAATAGCTAAGATAAGTTGTTTTCTTAGCAAAATTCCCCTTATATAAACCATATGTGAACATATAGAGAGAAAGAGGTTAGTTAGTGAGTACAGCTCCTTGAATCAAGGTGAGAAGATGTAGCGATCAATTGAATTTCCAGCAACGAGATAACATCGTCAGTATCGCTAGATCTGCTCCGAACCACACATACGGAAGGAACACAGCCTTATCGCAGCCGCAATTTGACTGGTTTTCCCGCTACCACCCGCAAACGCAGCTTTTGCGGTTGGTAGCGGTTGTTGGCGTTTTGTAACAATCAGACCTCTAAAATTCAAAAGCTGGTTCCAACTAGCGTTTGCGGTTGCGGGAGAGTAAATATTTTTTTTTCAAAAAAAATATATAATAAAAAATAAAAATAATCAATTAAAATTTTAAATTTGATAATAAAATACCAAATGTATACATTATATTGTAATTTATATTATAAAAATTTGAAGAAAAATATTTCTATAATTTTAAAATAATTTAATAGTATAATTTTATAAATATAATTTTTATATTTAGTATAATAATATGATTTAATATTATTATAATTATATAAAATATAAATATTATTAATTTATTATCTAACCACTGGTGCATTTAGTAGTTAACCAGTCATAAATATCCCGCAAACGCAACAATTTTTAACCGTTTTACCAGTCTCTTAATAACACATAAAACCGCAACCGCCTGCATCCGCAAACATCTGCAGTCGCAAACGCAACCGCTGCGGTTACACCAGTCAGCCCCTAAGAATATCTGCCAATGTCGTAAGGTTGAGCTGAACTGAGACGGAACTGTTGAATAGAACTTAAGATGGATCGATAAAGGAATCTTTTAACTGCATGTGTGATAGCGAGGGAATCATTCCGGGGACGAAAAATAAATAAATCGGCTTCTTCTGGATCTAACGTATGAGGAGTCAGAGAAAAGTGCACGTGTAGTTGTCGTTTACCATATAACTAGTCCCTAACTAACTAGAGATAAAATTAGATTTTCAGAGACATTAGTTAGTAAAGTGGGTGGGAAAGGAAAGTGACCCAAATTGTTATTGATATCAGGAAAAGTGTTCGTCTGTACAATGTTACAAATACAAATCCACATTCATTAATAGTTCATATAAACTCTTCTGTAAATTGATTAGAAAAGACATGAGACATTTCCTGTTAGGAGATTCGATATATTTTCCACCTGAGAGATTCACAATCTAAGTCAGCCACGAAGTCCACTGAGAGACTGTGGAAGAGGAGCTGAGTTTCTTCTCCGGTCTGTCTTTGGCAAATGCTTAGACATTATAGATTCCTACATATAATAAAAAAGATCCGATTGTAAATTTTGTAATGTTTCAAGATGATCATAGTATTTGAGAAATCTAATAAGAGTACCTGTTCTTGAATTATGCTTCGTGCCTCGACTAGTTGTGCTTCAAGTTCAAGCTCCCTCTCTGACGCTTCTGAAGTAATTGTTACTTCTTTTTGAGCGTCTACTAACTGACTCATGCGTTCCTTCATTGACCGAACAAAAGAACATGTTATGTAGAAACAAAGCTATTAAAGTGTCAACTTTGGGTTACCAATTTTACCTTGATGGAAACCATCTTACTGCGTAAACTATCTTCAATCTGACCTCGAGCCATACGAAAAGGTAGGTCGAAAACATCCTGTCAATGCCAATCACCCTTGTTGATATACACCGATGTTTATAAATTGAATCTTGATTTAATTTAGCTTGTAATGAAATTTATGTACCGTCTTCCCGCCTAAAGGTGACTGAGAAGGGTCTAAGCTCGTTCTTCCGTTGGCGTTCAAGAAAGAACGCATGTCTCCCTGTCAAAAATAATGATCATCGTCTTTAATAATAGGATCATTAAGTTTCTCTCTTTTTAAAAACGGAAAAGAGATATAACCTGAGTGGATCGCAGTAGCGCTCTCAAGTCAGTGTTCTCTGCCATTAGTTCTTGATTTTTAGCCTCGTATGCATCTACCTGGCAAGATCATATTGTACCCATTTTATAAGTACATTCATCCAATATAAAGCATGAAAAGCTAATAATATCGTCATGGTAGTTACAATCTTTTTGTAGAAATCAGAATCAGTTTTCTTCCCGCTCCATGTTCCACGCTGTCTCCCTTCTTTCTGCACACGAAAACGTTAAAAGGCGAAAGCTACTACTCTCAGAAAACTCGATAAGGTCTTAGTAGTACCTGGAGTAGATTCATGATCTCCATGCCTGATCTTGTTTCTTTCCTTTTCTCCATCAACACTTGGTTTAACCTCTCCTAAAACAGTTTAGTAAGATTCAACCTATATTGCTTGCATACAGTTGACATTGTGAACCCAAAGCATACCTGTAGCTTTATGTACTCTTTTTCTTTCTTCTTTGTTTCATGTAATTGTTGAATCTTGACTTGCTTCCATACAAAAAAAAATGAGCAAAGAGCATTGCATTAGCATTCAAAAGTTCTTTGGAAACATGATCCACAGTAAGCTATTGATCAAACCTGGTTAGAAATCACCATCCGCTGAAACTCATCTCTCTCTTTCTGTAGCTTCTCATTCTGAGCCTTTAAAGCGGCTGTATTTTTGGCTTCCGTTCTAGTGACAGAACCAAGTTCCCTCTCCTTGGATTGCAATTGATTCTCAAGCCTTTCAACTTTCGCCTCCAGTCTCGCCATGTCCGATAAAAGCCTGAAACAAACAAGAAACTAGGTTTTTAAAACAACAATGTTTTCAGACAGGCATCAAATGTAGCATTTTCCGTAACTTTGTGTCAAAAATTCTTTTCTTTTTTCCTCACAAAAGGAATTTTCTAGAACTATACTCTAAAACACACATACATAAAACCCAAAATCAGTGACAAAATACTCTATATACATTGCATGATCTAAATCACACAACAATCCATCTCGTTCAGACCAGACTCAAGGATATAACTAAAACTATACTCGAAAACACACACATAAAACCCAAAAACAGTGATAAGATTCTCTATATCCATAAGGGCATCCACATCGATGAACCCCATCTTTTCTTTTTTTTATTATTAAATTTTTTTGTTTTTGTTTTGTTTTTAAAAAAAAAAAAAAAAAAGATAGACCAATCGCGGGCCGCCACGTATCGTGGGGCCCGCGAAACAGTGGTGATACGGGTTCACCAGAGAGAACCCCAAAGCTACGGATTCATCACTGTTCATCTAGAAAACTGTGTGAACCCCCCTTTTGAACCCCTTATGAACCTTCAATGCACTTGCTCTAAGATTAGCAGTTACAAAGAAGCAATATAGACGTACAAGAAAAAGCTTGACAATGCACATATAAAGATTCACAAAGCAAAGCAAAGAGAGTCACCGTTGTCTCTGATCATTAGTAGATTCTCTAAACTCCACATCACGCTGCCTCTGCTGAATCAAAGCGTATATACAATTACAAGTCCTCGCGATCGAAACCTAATAACAACAAGTTCATCAAATCAGATTCATGAAAGGAAAAAAAGAAAGAAAAGATTAATGAACGCACAGGATCAGTAGCGAAGAGGTCGAGCGAAGCAGAGAATCCGTAAGTGACTAAGCTCTGGTTCAAGTACTTTAGACAGTGCTCCAGGTTATCGACATGGGCGAAGCTATGGTCCCTGATCGTTAAAACAGCGTCAAACTGCAGAAGAAGAAGCAAAGACAATGAAGCTTAGAGAGAATCGGAAGAGAATGATAGAGGAAGTCATACATTGAAATCGAATTCCGACATCGTTGACGCCGGAGGAAGTAGGAAAGAGACAAGGACAGCTTTTCACCTCAGAATAAAAAGCGAAGTCAAAAAGGCAGTGAATGTGTGTCTCTCTCTCCGATAGATCTATCTTGGGGGAAGTGACTTCAATATTTTATTTATTTGTTTTAATTGTGTATGTTACGGTGCACTCAATCATTCCGTGCTTCTTCACGTGATTAGTTTCTGACGCCGTTAATTTCACGTGTTTGCTTACGTGTCTTCTTTTAACTCGTTGTCATTAGTTTCTTTTGGTCTATCGCATTACTGAAGGGCATTTCATAACTGGATTATTGGGCGGGAGATGCCACGTAGGTACTTGCTCCAGTTCGTCTGAGTCGTGCCTAGCAATATTTTCATTACTTGTTTATTGTTTTCTTTTTGGGTAATTCTATCAAATTTATCTTTTTAAAGTTTTTTTTCACAAAAAAAAAAAAAATGAAAAAAATACTTTATTAAAGAGTTTAAAAAACTCTTATATTCTAGATATATAAATTTAAAAAAATAAAAAAAGCTAAGTTTCAAATTATATGTTTTCAAATTAAAAGTCAAATTTTTTTTTCAATTTTTCTGTTGAAATTTTGAAAATATTTTATTTTCAAACTTTTTTAATATTTATTTGAGAAATTAGACTCTATGACAATAAAAAAAATTATAATTCACCAAATAACTATATGGTACAAGTGTTATGATATATCACATATTAATTAAAGAAAGAGACCAAATTGCTCTTGACTTTAGGCGCGTATAGGCGCGTATGTTGTTGAATAAAAAATAACAAGTATGATGAAAAGAAATAGTAAGGTAAACAAGAACATAAAATAAACGATTTATAAAGGAAAGTTGTGTATGGTGATACTTGTGCGCCAGAGTTTAGATCGAATGTTTAAGGGGAAGGTTTCAATCGACCTTTTATGAGAAATCAAGGTTATGGTGGTAGTAGATGGAGGTCAGCGACATGATTGAGAAAAAATAACATCGAAGAAAAAACATGCGACACTATAGGGAAGATGAATGATTTTTGGCTATCCTATACTATTTTTGTTATAGAATAGTATAGTGTGTGTGTAATATTGTATTTGGGATGGAAGATATTGATGGAATAGTTTTGGACATGTCAAATTATATTTCGAGACCTACATTATTGCTAAAGATGTGCACCATATTTCATCTATATTATACTATTTTGCTTATATGTATTTTATCTAAATCGTTGCTAAAAATATATGTATTTACATATATGTTTGTTCTCACATCTAGAGTTTTCTCAATAACACTCTAGATTCAGTATATATATATATACAATTTCTTTTGCATTTTTATTATTTTATATTCTTTGAACAATCAATATATTATACTATTATATTTTGATGAATACAATATAGTATGTTACAAAACCACAACTTTCTCCTCTTTTTCCTCTTTCTCAGTCTTCCCTTCATCCTTTTCATCATTCCTCACTCCTAGTCTTTGTGTCGTCCACCCTCCTCCTCCTCTTCTTTCCTCTTCCTCCCTTCTTCTTTATCCTCCTCCACCGTCCGTCATACGCCTCCTCCCTCCTCTCACTTCACTCCTTTCCTTCCTTCCTCCTCCTCTCTTTCCTCCTTCCTCCGCCTTTGTCTTCCTCCTCCTTGTCACATTTGATATATCTTTGTTATAAATAAGGTATGCTATACTATTTGTTATATAAATAAAGTATGGTATGATATTTGAATTCGTACCATACTTTATTTATATTATACTATTTTGTCTATTTATATTCATACTACTATTTTTATTTGTTTATCATTTTCTTTAGTTGTGCATTCACATATTTATATTAGGTACTTGTCACTTCTCATTTATGACTCCCATATATTAGTTCTATTGTTATAATCAATTATTCTATGTTATACATTTAATACATATAGAATAATATCCTATAACTTTTTGTTTTGTAGTAGCACGCCCACGTGTAACTTGTCACATCCTCAATTTATTACATGATTATTTTCCTAATATTTGTCTCCAATATGTACATTTTCTTAATTCACCTTTTTTATTTTTTATTTTTTAAATATTTTAAACTTCAATTCCAAAACTTCACCCCTTAACACTAAACTCTAATTCTAAACTAGTTAACCTTAGGTATAAGTGTATATTTACTTCTTTATTGAAAGATTTTGATCATTTTAATCTTTATAGGTTATATTGTGACCAAAAATATTTTAGGGCTATCCTAGAATATTTTTTTCCAATTATATATAAACATTTTTTTTGTAGCAGTTATCCATTAACATTTGTTTTTTTGACCTGAATTCCAAATTAAATACACACCAAAAAAATATGAATCTATACTTGATTAAATTTATAGAAATATCTGAATGAAATGTTTTGGACGATAGTTTAAATATCGATATTATTCAAACTAGATTCAAATCTGGACAAATATTCAAAAAAAAAACAAAAATGCGAAAAAATAAATCCAAATAAGTATTTTTAATTAATATCTAAGTTAGTATGTATAAAAACTAAACAAGTAATTTGAATAGGTGGATGTCCACAATTTTGTGAGTATAGATAATCTTTATAGAATTTAAATATAGTATTAGATTTTGTATTTAAATTAACAAGATTAAATATGCTTTTCAACATACAAATTGATCTATTTTCAAAACACACTAATTTAATATTGTACTATATCTTGACCTGCTCTTTGAAAGCGCGAGATTCTTCTTTCAATAAAATCGAATTAGCCAGAGATTAAAAAATTTAATTATTATTTTTTGTAAAAAAATGATCTAGTTTTATATATAATTGAGTTCATTTTATTTACTTCTAAGCTCAGGATCTCTTTTTTTTTTTGAAAAAAAATGTTTTGTAACATAAATATTTGCACATTTTTATTAATATATGTTTTTTGTAAGGTTTGAGTATGATAATATTTTAATTTTTTTACTTGTTTTCTACATCAATTAAGTATTTTTAATAAAAATGGAATAACAAAAATGTAATATTTAACTAATATATTATTAGTATATTATAATTGTGAAAAGGTGATAAGATTAAGTTCAACGATCTTCTTAAATCATATAATGATGTTTATTGTAATTTTTTGGCTTATTAGAGATATAAGTTAGAAAAGGTTTATAGTGTGCTCGAGAACTTTGTTTATGGTCATTTAAAAAAAAAATACTAAGATAAATTTGTAGTATCGAATATGATATAACATTTGATATATTGAGTAGGAAAGTTTCGAATAGCACTACACAGCTAAAAATAAAGTATGTTGTAGTAATATAATGGTATTCACTTTCAGTTTGGAAGTTTAATTTTTGCTTTTGTTTTGGTTTAAACAATATTGAATGAAATTTTCGTGTAAAAGAAATATAATTTTAATGGAGTTATTTTACTTTTTATAATAGTTAAATGATACTGATCAAAATCAGGGAAATACTCAAAAAAATTATTAAGAAAACAAAGATTATTTTTGGAAAATAAACTATATCTAAAATAAACATATATAATATTAGTATTATGTACACTTACCATATAAACCCCAAGGTTGATATATTTAAATACAGAAATCAGTATGTTATAGACTCACCATATATGTCTGTTTATAGAGAAATCAATATTATTAAACTTATCTAATTAGCAATGTAAATTTTTGATTATATATATATATATATATATATGTTTTAAGCTTTACCACTCCAAATATATAAATGTGTGCTTTTCTGTTCAGCTATTAAATATATAGATATCTATATATCAATTGGTGTTTAATTTGGAAGAAGGAAATGACACTTTAATGATGATGATATAGTTTAAGACTGCTATGGAATATTAATATAGAAATGAAATTTTATACTATTAGGTAACATAGATATATAGTTGGCGAAATTAAGTAGGATGAATGGATGTTTTTTGTTTTCCCAGTTTATATTCAATGAAATTGTTTTAATTAAAAGATAGTGACACACTTGTAAAATTGACAGGAAATCAATGAATGTTTTAAAATGTATTTGAGTTTTAATAGTATAGATGATTTTTAATGATGGTATATCTTTGTAAATAAATGAGAATAAACATTTCTTTATTAGTTTGGTAATTTTATAGTTATATTATATTTTTAATCATCTTAATTTTTAGAAATATTAATACAATATTAATGATTTTTGTGATGGTGGATCCTAAAATGAATAACAATATAAATGTAGGACTTATAATTTCTAAACATATGTGTCTTTTCTTATACCATCAAATTATTACCTAAACTCAGACAATACCAATTCAACATTGCATGTTTTCTAAATGTTGAAAATATTATTTTACATAGGAGTATCATATTTTCTTATTATTGAGTGTACTTATAAACAAAAAACATATCAGTTTAGTGACACGCAATTTCCTGTTTATCAATTAATGTAAGTTGCTCTTAGTTTACTTTCTCTTTTCGATCTGAGTTAAATAAAAAATTTAAATAGAAAAGCATCAAACAGTTAAGTTATATGTTTTGAGAGGTAAAAGTCGCGCAAGAAAAAATAAGTAAATTAATTTTTGTTTTAATATATAGTGGAATTTAAAAAAACTAATTGGGATTATATAATTTTAAACTTAATTAGTAGTATAATATCATGAACTTGAAATCTTCAACTTTAAATATATCATTTTAAAATATTTTAGAAACGTTTGAAAATTTTAGATCTAAAAGTTATAAAAAATTACCTGCAAAAGAGATTTATTTAGATACATTATATAATTTTAATCTAGATGTAAAAGTTTAAAGAAGATTATCATTAGAAATAAATACTTCTCAGATTAAAAATTATAAAACAATTACTATAAATTCGTCATATTTCTAAAACTCTTTTCAAATCCAAAAATATTAATAACTATTTTTATCATTTTAGACTAATTTTACTCAATACATGAGTTTCACGTAAATGATCACGTCACTTTGCAAACAGAAAATTATGAAAAACGAGTTTTAACTTGACATATATATATATATACCTGGTTTATGTGTTAGCAAATAAGTTGTATTTTCTTTCTTGTTCTAGTTAATTCAAAAAGAGAAAAACTTATGTTTTGTTTATTTCTGCACTTTACTCAAACCTCACTACACTTATAATTGGTGTCAGAGTGGTTCACCTAAATTATTAGTGAGATCATTAAAAGTGAAGACAAAAACTTGTTCAGTAAGAAGGACAAATTTTCAAGTAGATCTTTAAGATTTATGGAGAGAGCTAAGTTGCCTTGGAATGAGTAATATAAATCATCTTTGGCATAACTGATGATTACATGAAGCAGAAAGGAACAATAGGAAAGTTTGGTAATTCTTCAAAGGTTCTATAGTGCTTTGAATGCAAAGGTTTTGGGCATGTAAGTGTTGAATGTGCAAATTGCAGAAGAAGAAGAAGATCATCAAGAATTAATCTAGAAGTGATTTAGATAATGGTGAGGAACTAAAGAATATTGTGGCATTCACAATCTTTCAAGTCATGTACTCAAACAAAATATCTGCATGATCTGCATCATGGTCAGAATATCATCTAAAAGTGATGGTGATGTAGATGATGGAAGATCCAATTTTGCTGAGAACTATGAAAGATTGTATGAGAATTGTCTCAAGCTGGTTGAAGCGAATTCAGTGTTGGATAAGGAGAAAGTCAACACCATTCATGAGCGACTGTTATCTTCTCTTGACATACCGACTTAACTTGACTCCTTGTCTCCATATGGATCCACGTCCACATAAAACAAGTCGCACCCGACAGTTGATCGCACCCGTTCAGTGGTTCTCACCTTTTCAGTGAATCATGTCTCCTTGGTGGATCATGTCCCTTGGTGGATCATTTGTATCAATCGGCACGACCACTCATCCAACCATTTGTCAAGATCTTGTAGATAACGATCGATGGTGCCAAACATAGGCGAACCACCATGATCATGATTTACTCATCCAACTTTCTGACTGTTGCCACTCACTCAAACATGATCGCATGATTCTCAATGATCTTTACTCTCCTTTCTAAACCATAGATCATGTTCCCTTAAGTCGTACTTGATCGATTCAAACCTATCGACCCATGAATTTCCCCTTGATCTTTGGTCGATTCATCACATTCGGCTATCATTTCCTATGGACGAGACATGCCCACCATACTCTATTTCCTTTCTTTGAAACTCATATCCTTGCACTCATCATGGTTCCTAATATGCCAGAAATTTGTCTTGCTTAAGACCTCCTATATGGATCTCCAATGGGCGGTTCCCTGATTCTAGACCCATCATGTCCTTCTGGCCCATCCACCCAATGTGGATCTGAAAATTGTGATCATTTTGAACCGAGGCATCCAATCATGATTCGGTTCCATAATCCTTGATGATCATATATCGCCAATACCCACGCTCAACCGCATGTGGACCATGTTCCATGACTCCTCCATATTCTACACAACTTCTATTACACATGCTTAATCCAGGCTTGTTATGTGTCAGCCACAATCATACCCACCAAAAGGTCATTCTTCCATTTTTCTCGATTTCCATGGACCAGCCTTGTCATGTCCTTTACACGAGTCGGCTTTGGACCGTCTAATCGATAGCCTTCCCTCTTCTGTATTTCTCTCTGTCTTAGGCTGTAGAAGAAATTCTTGGGTGTCTTACACCCATGAATTTCCATTTTTTTATAGGTAAATGGGTAGGTTCTCTTCCCAAGGTTTGCACCCTTTCGTGCATCAATCATGTCCATTGATTTCATCAATGATCTAGATCACACCCCTTGGATGATAACAATTACCAACCGCCCCTGACCTGCCTCAGTGTCTTCCTAGAGTGTCAGTTCATCCAGCTTAGTCAGTAGGTTGAGCTGACTGCTAGCTCTCCCACCTAGGTTACTACCCAACTAGCTTAGTCAGCTAGGTTTAGTGGAATGCTAGCTCACCAGCTAGGCCGGTTAGTAGTCAAACTAGTGTTTGTTGGATAGTTACAATTCATCTGGTTCATTGGGTAGCTCAACTACTCCAGTTCGTCCAACTTCTTCTCTTCAACATGTCCCATTCAGCTCTTTTGGTCAACTTCTCGACCATGACTGATCTTTTTGGTCATCCCATTCATCATATTTTATTTATGATCATTTCCCCATGATCTGAATCAAGCCATTCACGTTTCCTTTGAAAAAATAGGTCCTATGTAAAGTACCAAGAACATGGACACTACAAATATACCGAAATAAGATGTGGAGAGGATAAGAGAAAGAGTGATTGAGATGATAGCATATGTATATGCTATTATGGCACAATTGGGCACAACTCATATAATTCTTCATTATAAGTTTCTTTCATCATTACATGTAGTAATAAAGTTTTTTTTCCTAATTTATTTGAAGTTTTGCATTTTTTTTACAATTTAACACCACCCTATTGGTAAGTGGTCAAACACTCTTTTGTGTATGCTCTTTTACGTCGTCTTCAGCTACAATCTTCTTCGGCTCTTTAGCTGATTCTTTGGCTTCATGAGGAAAAAAAATATGAAGATAAGGTTTTTTCTGAAACAATACAACTAGTACAATTAATAAAACAAATCATTATATAAATCATTATTATATAAAAAAAATTATCCACGTCTTTTGACATATGTAGGCAGAAGAAGATTAGACCAACATGTATCATTGGTTCTACCTCACCCTCTTCTACAACATCGTTTACACGGTGACAACAGAAACCAAAATACAACCATATTAATTGCGAAGTCGTACTAGTTATACATTTTCTATTTGTATTATTTATACTAGTTATACACGTTTTAATTATTTTATTTATACAAATTATGCATATTATGTTATACCAATATACATGTTATACACATTCTAGCAGAACTATTCATACTAGTTATATGCATTATAATTGTACTAGTTATACTCATTCGTGTTGTACTAATAATATTTCGTGTTATTCTTGGTCATGAATCTCATACGCTGGAGAACAAATTTGATTTCGTATTAGAGAAAATGGATTGAACATGATGATGGGTTAACTGATTTCAGATAAGAACGAGAAATGCAGAAGGTTTGAAGAAAAAAATGATTTAGAATGAAAAAATATAGGTTTAGAAAACACTACAGGAGATAAGACATGTGAGCTTATTTTCTCCCAGACAAATTTACCAATGACCATCCACCCACCTCTAAAACATTAACTCAGCATCGTATCTACCCTTTTTCCACCGCAAAAAGTAGATCTACACCAGCAAACAACTATTCTGATGACTTAAATTGCTAAGTTGATTTTTCCTTCTGTCAGTCTGTAGATTCCGGCATGGCTAATAAGCTCATTTGGTCTTCTCTCCGAAGTAACCCCTCCTCCTCTACTTTCACAGAAAATTCTTCTTAAGCTAGCTGCGAACGTAGATCCTGGTCGAAGTAAGAAAACTCGAAGTTTGAGTAAGTACTGTAGTTTACAGAGCATGTTATAAATTAGGATTGTGAAGCATTTTCCCGAAAATACAAGCTAAGAAGCGAAGCACCTACCTCCCCAGCTCAAGAAATATGTCTCACCGCTATTCTAGAGAGAAGAAAGTAAAATGGATAGCAAGTGAGACAAGACTAGATTGTCGTCTCCCGATACAAATTCCAAAAAATGAAAACTCACGTTGATGGAAGAAAGCATACTCACACTGATAGGGAGAATAATGAACCCTGCAGTCCACAAAAAATCAGCGGATGGTGGAATGGTTTCTCCAGTTCTGGAACATGGAAGGACAACTCACTGGAAGAGAGTTGGGACCAGAACACTTTCAAATCCTATTTTCATCATAAAAATATCTTCAAGCGGTTCTCAGGAAAGGACCATACCACTATAAGCGTTGGATGGTTCTCTTTCAAAGATGGGAACAAGTAGTCTCAAACTCATTACCTAGGATGATAGACATTTGGATCAGAATCCATGGAATCCCTCTTTACTTCTGGCATATTGATACCCTTACAACCATAGTAAAGGAGCTTGGGCCGATTCTGGATAAAGATTTTGACAAAGGAAGAATTCTAGTACTTATAGATGGATTAAATAAGTTAGAAATGAGCCTTCCCTATCCAACTACCATCAAGAGTAGTGATAAGGGTGGACCAAGAGTACGAAAAACTTGAAAAACACTGCTTTCTATGTTACTCTCTCTGTCATGAGAAAGAAACATGTCCCCTGAATAAGGAAAATTCAACCACCAAGATAGCAAATCGAGGCATCAGTCAACTAAACACCTTGAGAAAATTGGAGGAAAATAGGAGAATGCATGATTTCTGAAGGTCAAAATCTCTGAGTTCAAGAGATAGAGAATCAGATCCTAGAGATTACCAGAGGACAAGTCAAAGATCAGTTTACTCCCGTACAAGAACCAAAGAGAAGAAACATACCTTCTATAGACAAACCAAGATCTTATTACTCAAGGGAAGAAGACCGATGTTTCGGCCATAGCGGTAAAGACAAAGTCCAAGATAGAGACCACGCTTCCCAACACAGCTTCCCATCTCAACGTAACTGTTATCTCTCTAAAAGGTGTTCTCTAGGAGCCTCACCAGGCTGGGGGGTTCAAAGAGAGAGGAGATCTTAAGAAACTATTCAAAAATCTCAAAGCTCAAGAACCCCGCCTCCGAAGCCTCTTAGGGAGGAAATGTCGATGTCGGCTGCTCCAGATCAAGGTGAAGTCAACAGGCGCTCTAAAGAGAGTGTCTCAGCACTAGAAAGAATCGAAGAAGAAAATACCCAACAAGTGGAGAGAATCGCGGCACTGGAAAGGATTGAACTTCCAGAAGAAGAACCTCAAAGAGTTGTTGGTCTGTCTATCTCCCTCCTAGCAAGACTCTAGGATGTTGAAGTCAGCTATGCGAGGATGAGGCAACTGAGTCCTTTTATGGGAGAAGGTTCAGTTAGAAGATCACAGAACATACCCTCCCCAGTGATCCAACAAGAAACTGAAAGGGTCCCGAAAACCTTCAGATTGGACTCCTCCTTGGGATCAAATAAAAATACCAGCCCTTAAAAGGCGACAATTAAAAGCCAGATCAAGGAGGACAGCAAAGAAAAAGGAAAGTTGTAACATGTTTTAAAGGAGCAACAAGACCAACGGGAAATATAAGTCCTCTTCAAGGAACAAAATTCTCAAAACATCTGGTGACAAGAGTAAAACCTGCAGCACGAAAGCGGCTATGTGTAGACAAGAATAAACAACATCAAGATTTACCTCGGAATGAGGATGTAACTACACCCTTGGTGGAAAATGCTTCAGGAACTAGTAGGGATCGGGTCGATTTTCAAAATACACCAAACCAAACCAAATTTCTTAGAAATCTTGAGCTGGAACTGTCAAGGTTTAAGGAGTGACTTGACAATTCCAAGAATCCGGGAGCTGAAACGTTTTCAAGCACCGAACATTTTGTATTTTATGGAGACTAAAAAATCAAGATGCTTTTGTTATATCAACTTTTTAATCTCCTGAATACACTCATCACTTCACAATGCCACCCACGGGTCTCAAAGGAAGACTTTCTCTACTGTGGAAACCTGACATAAACCTAACGATTTTGAAGGTAACCCCAAAATTTATTGACACAAAATAGTCTACAAAGGGAACTCATTCTCCGTTACCTTTGTATAGTTTACTCCCTAAAAGAGAACGTAGTAGGCTTTTGGGAGACCATATCAGATTTGAGCCAAAGAAGAAATTCGGCTTGGACTATCACGGGAGACTTCAATGAAATTTTGGAGAACTCTGAAAAGGAAGGAGGCCTAATAAGATGTAAAGGTTTCTTTATTCCTTTCAGTAGATTTGTCTCATTGAATGAGTTATGGGATATCAAACATACATGAAATCTTCTTTCATGGAGGGGCCAGAGGCACGCTCACTTCATCCAAGAAAGGCTTGATATAACCCTCACTAATGTGGCCTTGAGTGACATGTTTCACTCTATTAGGTGAAATTACTTCAAGTTTGAGGTCTTGGACCATCGTCCGCTTTTGACATACCTGGACACAAATAATTTCACAAAGGAGAAGACCATTCATGTATGATCGAAGATTAAATGACAATGCGGAAGCAAGGAAGATCATCAAATCAGCATGGTGCAAAGAGAAATCGAAGGAAGTGAATGAGAAAATCTCTAGATGCAGATATGAGATTGTCAAGTGGTCCAAGGAACAAAAATAATTTTGGGCAAAGGAGATTTCCAGAAAACAACTAGAGCCGGAAATTGAACTCTCTACATCTTTTTCAGATAATGTTATAATCTCAACACTAAAATAGGCACTCAGCAAATCCTACAGGGAGGAAGAATTGTTTTGAAGGTAAATGAGCATGTTCATATGGCTAAAATGAGGAGATAGAAAAAGAAATTTCTTCCATGCAGTAACGAAAGGGATAAAGGCTATTAACCGAATAAAAACAATTGAAGATGCTGATGGGATCCCAGTTCATGAAGAGGACGAAGTAAGGAATTTTTTTTTCTGATTTCTACCAGGCCTTGTTTGCATCGAATGGGAGTGAGAACTATCAAACTGTGGAGGAAACTATTTCAGAATGCATTTTGGCGGAGATGAATGAATAGCTGTGCAAATTCCAGATGAATAAGAAGTTAAGCTAGCAACCTTCACCATTCACGCAGATAAAGCTCCTGGAGGGGATGGCTTCTCTGCAAGGTTTTACCAGTCATTCTGGAGTCTTATGGGTCATGATATTTACCGAGATATTCAGAACTTCTTCACTTCGAGCATGATGAACCCAATTCCAAATAAGACCCATGTCTGTTTAATAACAAAGGTAACAGCTCCTAAAGAATCATCAGATTATCGCCCCATACTTCTTTGTAACGTCCAGTACAAGATTATCGCTAAGATCCTCACGAACCGACTACAAAAATTGCTAACAAAGTTGATATCAAAGCATCAAATTGCTTTTGTTATGGGGCGAGCCATTGGAGACAATGTGATAATTACTCATGAGACTCTACACTATCTTAAAATTCCAGTGCAACTAAGATGCTCAATTGTTGTCAAAGCTGACATGAGCAATGCATATGACCACATCGAATGAGGCTACTTGAAGGAGGTGATGAGGACGATGGGTTTTGATAGTATTTGGATAAATTGGATTATGGAATGTGTCACCACAGTCACCTATTCCTTTCTAATCAATGGAGCCCCGAAGTAAATGTAACCTCATCCCGGGGACTTCGACTGGGAGATCTCCTTTCCTCTTACCTTTTCATTCTTTGTATTGACGTTCTGTCGGGTTTGTGTAAAAACGCACAAGACAGTGGCAAACTCAAGGGAATCCATGTGGCGCGGAAGAGTCTTCTTGTGAATCCACAAGACAATGGCAGACTCAAGGGACTCCATGTGGAGCGGAAGAGCCTTTTTGTTAATCACCTCCTTTTCGCAGACGACATGATGTTTTCCTACAAAACAAATGATCAAAACTATGAGACTCTGGGTAGGATTCTTCGAAGATATGAGATCAGTTCAAGACAGTGCATGAATCTAAAAAAAATCAACGATCACCTTCTCAGCAAAAACCCCAGAGGATATTAGAACTCGAATGAAATTAGCGCTGGGGATTAATCAAGTGGGAGGAATGAGGAAGTACCTTGGACTGCCTAAGACTTTTGGTTGGCGAAGAGTGATGTGTTCACGGGTTTAGGGGACAAAATCAGACATAGATCTCAGTCTTGGATAACCCGCTTTCTCTCTGGGCAGGAAAACACATCATATTGCAGTCAGTGCTGACCTCCCTACCAACCTACTCAATGTCAAGTTTTAAGATATCAATCTCTCTGTGTAAGAGAATTCAGTCCATCCTCACTCGCTTTTGGTGGGACAGTGCACCTAATAAGAGAAATATAGCTTGGGTTGCTTGGAGCATAATGGCACAACCTAAACGTTTGGGAGGTTTAGGTTTCAAGAACATTGAAGATTATAATGATTCACTGCTAGTGAAGCTTAGCTGGCATATTCTCTCTAACCCATATTCAGTTTCTTTGTTCTCTCAAGTGATGAAAGGAAAATACTTCCTGATTGCTCCTTTATGGAAAGCTTCAAAAAGACATGGTCCTCCCATGGTTGGACAAGCATTTTTGCTGGAAAGGCGGTATTGGAGAAAGGTCTTGGTTACATTGTGGGGAATGGAATGGATATAAAATTCTGGTCCGACCCTTGTCTCTCTACGTCAGAATCTTCGATTCCGATTGTACCACCAACCTTCTCCAACCAAAACATGTTATTTAAGAATCTGCTTGACCAGCATTCAAACGAGTGGAATTTTGAAAAGATTCATCTCCATTTACCTTAGTATAAGGAAAAAAATCAGGCTCCTCATCTCGAGTTCTACAAAACCTCGAGATATACTAGCTTGGCTATTTGACCTTTCATGATAGTATACATCAAAATCAGGTTATAAGACAATATTTGAAAAATGGCTATGTTACATGTTTCTTTTGATTGGATGTGTGTTGTTTGGAAGTTACATGTGCCACCACAATTTCAACACTTATTATGGAGAATGCTAAACAATGCATTATCGGTGGGTTCTCTACTGTGCCATAAAGGGGTGTACACTCTGATTTGCAGTTCAAGAGATGCAGAGAGAATGAAACTCTAGAGAATATGTTTCTCTCTTGTCCTTTTAGAGCTCTGGGCGAAATCTCCTATTGGAATTTGAAGACTGCAAGGAATAAACTGGTTTTTCAAGGAAAACATTTTCAGGTGGAAGACATTCTATCTAAGACTGTGGTAGAAGCTCGAGCTTGGGAGGCAGAAAATGTTCAGCAAGGTTTGAAGCAAGTCAAACTCCTCTTGGGAAGTAACCGAATCAAAGCAGTCCCTTCTTGCTGGACGGATAGGGCTTGGCAGGAAAGCACAAAAGTAGGAGGAATGGGCTAGATTATAAAGAACAAAGAGGGAGAAATGCTTTGTCGAGGGGCTTTATCTCGCCCCTTTGTAGGCTCTTCTTTAGTGGCAGAAGCACTAGCCATCCATGAAGCTCTCAACAAAGCTAAAGAGCTCAATCTCCTTTATCTACAACTCTTCTCGGACTCTAAGTCATAATATATGCGCTATGTAATGGGTTGGATATGAATAAGATTGCAAGTGTCCTCATTGATATAAGGAGCTTGCCACTCTCTTATGTCATTTATCTTCTCATTTTCTTCTTCATTTAAAAAATCGTCAAGCTGATGCCATGGAAAAATCAGGTCTTAAATGTTTTATAACTAAATATTTTATGACTTTTTAAACTATTTATGTTTAAGTAAACAAGTAGGTTGATAGACAAAAATAATAGATTGAGAAGAAAAGAGAAAGAAAATAGGATTTCTATTGTGAATTAGATTGCACAGACGTTAGACGGTTGAAAGATACGTAATTAACTGAAGATGGAGAAAATGATGAATGATCGTTTAGAGAAGAAGAAAATTATTTTGGGAGATGAATTTATTGATGGAGAAGAAAGATTAGAAGATTCATTTAAGAGATTAGTCAGATTTTAAGAGAATAGATCAATGGTTGAATTTGTAAATAAATATAAGTTGATTGATTAATAGATATTTTTTCTTATTTAATTCATTGAATTTAATTATAAAAGAAATTCAAAAGAAAAATTTGTCAAATCAGAAATTTTGGACCACATGGAGGCCAAACAAAAAAAAATTGGAACTCGTGATGGTCAGATCAGAATTTGATATCAAATCTTAAACCGTGAGGGAGAGTGCAATAGTTAAGAAAGGAATATGGAATTGTCTCCTAAACGACATTTTATTTAGTACTACTTTGCGTCAATATAGAATATCAGGATAGAGTGTTTCAAAAAAAAATGTCAGGATAGTAATAATACTTGGCTTTTGGGTGAGGAAGTTGCCTTACAAATAAAAATAAACAGAGTTATAAAAAAAGAAATTATCTCCAATAGGTTCGTTTTAAGATTGTAACAACTCAATCATTAACTCTCATCATCTATCTAGCCATCAAAACTGTTTTTAATATAGTATTTATGAGTTCCATCGACTACCCTGCTCTTTCATATGACTTCTTGTAAAAGAGAAAGCAGTAGTAAATTGGCGCCCAAAGAAAACGATTGGTGAAACAACTTATCTCATCATGGACAATTCTTATATCTATGATTTTCAATACGAGAATACTTTAAATTCTCACCATCTCCGATCGGTTCTTGGATGAATTTATCGCCTTCTTTGATGTTCAATAAAGAAGGCGAACGAAGCGACCACTACTGCTGGGCTTGTAGAAGTAATAAAACTGGTACCACAAAGAATGTGTTGAGTCTCTTCCTATATTCATTTTCTCTTACCACCCAAAATATCCTCTTCAGCTTCTCAAATATGATAGGGGTATTAGACGTGAATATCTTTCTTGTGGGTTGAAAATTTACGGATTTTTTTATCATTCTATTATTTCTGATCTTTTCATGGATCCTCTTTGTGCAAAAAATGAGAGTTTTCTACTATAAACAATCCAGAAAGGCATGAGCACACCCTCCATTACTTTCCAAGGAAAGCACCACTTACTTGTGATGTTTGTGCATCAAATGATACCAAAAATTGCTTCTACTCTTGTTTTCAATGCAATTTTATTGTTCATGGAAGATTTATTAATTTGCCACACTTCATACGAATATCTTGTCACAACCACCGTCTTTCTTTTACTAGTTCTCTCCCTTTCGGAAATTCTTGGTTTTGTGGAGTTTGTCGCCGGAAGATGGATGAAAACTATGGATCATATTCTTGCACAAAGAGTTGCGCCTATGCAGTGCACACTAACTGTGCTACTTTGCTTGATGTATGGGCTGGTAAAGAACTCAAGGACCAACCAGAGCCGGAGTATGGATCGCTTGAGAAGATAGGTGATGGAATTATTCCCCATGTTTCAACTCGACAATGGATAGTTCAGAGAGGTGTATGGCATGTTGATGACTGCTTGTTATTTGTTTCGCCATGGAAAACAATGAACTCTCTCAAAGTTCCCGAAGTATCTACTATCCTATTTTGGGTAAACCTTAAAAATGTTCGGGACTGTTGTTACTCAAGATTAGGTCTCAGTCACGTAGCATCTGGACTTGGTGAGCTTATGCAAACGCATAAACCTCGTCTTGACCCGACTAGTTTGGGAGAAGCAAAGTTGTTAGTTGAAGTTGAGCTTGACAAATCCTTCCCAAAGCAAAGTGCCTTAGATAATAAACAAGGTAACATATTCTTAGTAGATGTTGAGTACACATGGATTCCGAGTGTATGTGGCAGATGTGGACATTTAGGACACAAAGAAAAAATATGCCTCCTTCCTATTGCCCCAGTGATTGTGGAAAAAAGCTCAAGTCAGGAAGATCTATCTAATGAAGTACCAGAAACTGAAACAGAGAGGGAACAAGCTCATTTTAATATTGCTCCAGATATGGTGTATAAACTGAGAGTTCATAAGTGAGTTTGGTTTCACCTGAAAATGCGCAAGATGAATTTACTGTCCAAAGTTTGGAGCTCACTAATGAAACAAACTTTAAAGAGAACCAAACACAAGAGTGTGTTGAACATAATGGTCTTTCAACGCCATCAAACATTCCTACTTACTCTAAGGTAACAATAGCTAGTGGCTCCAACTCTCATGTCACTTCAATGTCATTAGCAGGTACCCCACTTGCTCCAGTTCGAAATACTTTTATGGAAAGAATTCCATTCCCTATTAATATCTCTGAAACCAATTTGGTTTTAGGAGACAATTCATTGACCTTTAACTCACCTACTCATGACAGCCCTTCTTCCAATCAAATTGATCAAAATGAGCAAGATGATGGAATTGAGATTATGAGTAATGCTACGGCAAACCTCAGCATGTCAAGAGGTGAAAGGCCAATAAAACATTTTCAAAAATATCAAGATATGGACTGTACCCCGACACGAGGGAAAGGTAAACGAGGTCGTCGCGGCCGCAAATACCATAGTCCCTAGTGATTTGCTCCTTCTCTTGATTTACTAAGCATATGTATCATAAGTTTCTTTGTGTTCTAAGTTGTTGCTTAGATGAATATGAGACTTGTCTCATCACACTTTCTTAAACTCTATGGTTGAAAATTTTTTTATGTCTTTAATTTGAATGCCCTCTTTCAAAAAAATATACGCCATTTTATCCATGGACATCAAGACTTATTGAAGGAGTTTTTGATGCAAAACAACAATATTGTCAAGCGTGCATACTTCCTAAGGTTGTACCAATCAATGAAGAATATCATATGCTCATAAAACATGTAAGGGTGAGAACGGAGGAGATATCCGGAATTTGTGGGATATTTTGATTTGTTCCGCTCTGCAAAAATAGTTAATTTTTCAATTCGATTCAGTTTGTAATTTTTCAGATATCCGGTGTTCCGGAAATAAAAAAAATTAGTATTTTTACTGGATATTCGATTTGATCTCTAAAAATTATAATAAACTATTTTTTGAAAAAAAAACTAAAAAGGGTTTTACTATTAAATAACAATTTTTTGCTACAAATTTTTAAAAAACTACATAATTTAAAATTTAATAACTAAATATTTAATGTAATGAATAAAATATTATAAAACTTATATAAAGAGATAAAATTATATAAAATATATACTATATATAACAAATCATATCAGATATCCAATTTTAAAAAATAAGTATTCATTATTTGATTTGTTTTTGATGGATATTAAATTTTATTATTTGTTTTGATTTCTAAATTTACAAATTTTATGGATATTTTGTTCACTCTAAAAACAGGTGGCGTCATCTGACTTCAATCATAGTACGATTTAGGTGTTTGTTCGGTTTAAATGCAACTTATGAATATCGATCGCATTTTTATTGACAACAACAGCAAAAAGACGACTAATAATAATTCATTTTGACGAGGTCAAGAAAAGATTAACTGTAACTTGTTTGACTTTTCTCCATCAAACAACCAACCACAAAAAATCAAATCTTTTCTCCCTTTTCTTTCTGAAAGTTTCTAATTCGCCATTGACAACTGAAGACGACCGTAAAAGTCATAAAGATATGTAGCTTTTTCTTAGAAAGAACATACTCTTCATATGATCTCTATTCATCTCTCTCTCTCTTTCCTCTAAGCTTTTCTCATGGTTTCCTTCTTCCCCACCCTCTTTTCCTTCTTCTTCCTCTGTATCCATGTCTCTTCCGCCGCCGATACGATCTCCGCCAACTTCTCTCTCTCCGGAGATCAGTCACTCGTCTCCTCTAACGGAACTTTCAAAATGGGTTTCTTCCAACCTGGTAATTCTGCAAAGTTCTACATAGGTATGTGGTACCAAGAACTTGCTATACAAACAATCGTCTGGGTAGCTAACCGTGAAAAACCAGTCTCCGACAAGAGCACATCAGTTCTCAAAATGTCCGACGGAAATTTAGTTCTGCTCGACGGAAACAACTTAGTTTGGTCGACCGGTCTCAACTCTTCCTCTGCTCTCGAGGCCGTTTTGCAAGATGACGGCAATCTCGTTCTAAGAGGCGACTCAGGCTCTGTTCTATGGCAAAGCTTCGATCACCCTGGTGCCACGTGGCTTCCCGGTGTCAAAATCCGGTACGACAAACGAACCAAGAAGAGTCAACGTCTCACGTCGTGGACGAGTATTGAAGACCCATCACCAGGTTTGTTCTCTCTCGAGCTAGACGAGTCCACAGCTTACAAGATCCTCTGGAACGGGTCGACTCAGTACTGGTCGAGTGGTCCTTGGAACAATCAGAGCAAGATCTTCGACTCGGTCCCGGAGATGAGACTCAATTACATCTACAACTTCAGCTTTTTCTCCAACCCAACAGAGTCATACTTCACTTACTCCATCTATAACCACGCGAACGTCTCAAGATTCGCCATGGACGTTTCCGGACAGATCAAGCAGTTCACTTGGTTAAACAACAACAACCAGTGGAACCTGTTCTGGTCTCAGCCTCGGCAACAGTGTCAAGTCTACGCTTACTGTGGCTCCTTTGGGATTTGTAATGACAAATCTCAACCTTTTTGTCAATGCCCTCATGGGTTTAGTCCCGTGTCGCAAAAAGATTGGGACTTGAAGGATTACTCTGCAGGCTGCGTCAGAGACACTGAGCTACAATGCTCTCGTGGAGAGATCAACAAGTTTCTGCCTCTTACCAGCGTGAAGTTACCTGAAAACTCAGTGTTATTGGGGGTAACGAGTCTTACTATTTGCGGATCGGCTTGTCTAGGGAACTGTTCTTGTATGGCTTATGCACATGATGAAAGCTCGAATAGATGCTTGATGTGGAGTAAACATGTCTTGAATCTTCAACAACTCGAAGAAGATAACAGTGAGGGGAAAACGTTTTATCTTAGACTCTCTGCTTCCGACATGCCTAGTGGTTCTTCGTCCGGCAAGAATAACAAAGTGATGATACTTGGTGCGGTTCTAGGCTCTTTAGGGGTGCTAGCTCTTGTTATGTTGGCGGTCATATTAATCTTAAGGCACCGTAGGACGAAGAGAATGAGAGGAGAGAAGAGGGATGGTACATTAGCTGCGTTTAGCTATAGAGAGTTACAGAACGCGACTAAGAACTTCTCGGAGAAGCTAGGAGGAGGAGGTTTCGGTTCGGTGTTCAAAGGGGCTTTACAAGATTCTAGTGTCATTGCTGTGAAGAGGCTTGAGGGTATAGGCCAAGGAGAAAAGCAGTTTAGGACGGAAGTAGTGACAATAGGAACAATCCAACACATGAACCTAGTTAGGCTTCGTGGGTTTTGCTCAGAAGGTAACAAGAAACTGCTTGTTTATGATTACATGCCTAACGGTTCTTTGGATTCTCATCTCTTCATCAATGAGACCGAAGAGAAGATTGTCCTCGAGTGGAAAATGCGGTACCAGATCGCGTTAGGGACTGCTAGAGGATTGGCTTACTTGCACGACGAATGTAGAGACTGTATCATTCACTGCGATATCAAGCCCGAAAACATCTTGTTAGATTCGCAGTTCGGTCCCAAAGTTGCTGATTTTGGTTTAGCTAAGCTCGTGGGCCGAGATTTTAGCAGGGTTTTGACGACAATGAGAGGCACTAGAGGCTATCTTGCACCAGAATGGATCTCTGGAGTGGCGATAACAGCGAAAGCCGATGTTTACAGCTACGGGATGATGCTGTTCGAGATTGTTTCAGGGAGAAGAAACACTGAGCAGTCAGAGAACGGGAAGGTCAGATTCTTTCCGAGTTTGGCAGCGACTGTACTCACCAAAGATGAAGACATCCGCTCGCTGCTTGACCCGAGATTAGAAGGCGAGTCCGTGGATACAGAGGAGCTGAAGAGAGCTTGTAAAGTGGCATGTTGGTGCATACAGGACGAGGAGAGTCATAGACCAGCGATGAGTCAAGTTGTTCAGATTCTTGAAGGTGTTTTAGAAGTGAATACGCCGCCGTTTCCGAGATCGATCCAAGCTTTAGTTGAAAACGATGGATCTGTTGTCTTCTTCACTGAGTCGTCATCTTCCTCAAGCCATCATTCTTCACAGAAACAGAGTCATTCTTCTTCTTCTTCGTCTTCTAAGAAAACGACCAACAATAACTCTTCGGCTTAGTTTAGTATTGTAAACGCGTTGTGTTATGAATTGTGTAAGATTTACTATATGTTTAATTATTGTAAAAGGAATCACTTAATTTTTCTTCCATTGTATAATTATTTCCTTGCTACAGATTTATGTAAACTTTCATTTTCTTAAACCTCATCGTTCTGATTTTCAGAGCACACTAGTTACGTGATAAAACACAATGTACAGAGCATTAGATTGTCATCATTTCCATTAGAACCATTACATTCATGACTTGGAGACTGTAAACATCATAAAGCTCTTGTTTCATGTTAAAAATTTGATTTGTGTTTGTTTTCGAGTTGCATCATTGGATTTCAATGGCCACATGTAAGGTCAGCTTTATGAATCTTGAGATGATACTATGATGTTAAAACCTTAATCATGTCATTTGATAATTTTGAATTCTTTTTTGGCATACTTAATTTGTATGAGATTTTGTTTATTATTAGGTCAATGAGTGAGAATTACAATCTAAATCTATGTCCATAGTTCCATTGATAATTTTATAAAACAATTAGGTGTACTTCTGTTTTTGAGAAATAAAAAATGAAGAGTTTACTTCTAATTTGAGTATAGGTCAAAATATTATAGATGTTGATCCAAAATTTTTCCAAATAAGTGTAGTGTCTTTAGGAAAAATCAGTTTTGTGGAAAAGTACTAGCAAGTGAATATGAATTTATAATTAATCTTTTTAGTTGTGGTGGACATGGTCAAGAACATATTTGATCAAATGGTGAATTTTAAAAGTATTGTTCTTATTTGATTTGAGAAAATTAAATGCATGCATTTGATGAAATGACAAACTACAAGAACATTATACTGAATTTTACAAAGCTCACTATGATTTTAGGAAGTTGCCTTGAAACTATGGGTATGCACAAATCAAATATATGGATTTTTTTTTAAGCATTTGGGATTGATTATGTTTTTCGGAATAATCAATTATCTGATTTGATTAAATATGTAGTTATTCGGATATAGGGTATCCAAATATCTGATTTTTTTACATTTTTACTCGATATTCGATTCAATTTGTACAAATAAAATAAAAGTCAAAATAATATAAAACAATAATAATTTCTTACAAAAATATTTTTTTTTACTTTTCAAACATTAATAACTGAAATAATAAATTTATAAATTAAAATATTATAAATACATAAAATATAATTATTATATAATTTATATATAGTTCTTTTTTGGTCAATATATATATATATATATATATATATATATATATATATATTAATATAAGATAATCTATAAAAAATAAACTAAATTACAAATAATAATATTTTACAATTGAATATTTGATCTGATTCTTCATATATATATATATATATATATATATATATATAAAGAATCAGATCAAATATTCAATTGTAAAATATTATTATTTATAATTTAGTTTATTTTTTTATCGATTATCTTATTTTAATATTTGTTTTGCGGGATAGCTGCGTACATGAACTATCTCTCTCTCTTCCCTTCTGTATCCTACCAAGTACTACTTGTGGTATCGTTCAGAGGTTCAGTTGGAAATTTGTAATAGTCGGACGAGAAAATTCACAGTAGGTCCCATCATATTCTTGTTAGTTGTTTGACTTTTCTACACTAAACAAACAATCACACACAAAGAAAAATCAAATCTCCTTTTTCTCTCTGATTTTTATTTTTCTTACAATTCTTCATTGACAAACAAAACCTCACTAGTCAAGGAGCACAACCTTAGACTTATAAAGATTTGTAGCTATATAAAAAATGCAGACTCTTCATATGATCTCTCCCCCCATCTCTAATAAGCTTTTCTAATGGTTTTGTTCTTCTGCGTCCTCTTTTCCTTCTTCTTCCTCTGCACCCATGTTTCTGCCGCCGATACAATCTCCGCTGACTTCACTCTCTCTGGAGACCAAACAATCTTCTCCTCGGGCGGAACTTTCAAACTGGGTTTCTTCCAACCTGGCACCTCTTCAAACTTCTACATCGGTATGTGGTACCAGCAACTTTCTCAGCAAACAATCGTCTGGGTAGCTAATCGAGACAAACCAGTCTCCGACAAGAAAACATCAGTTCTCACAATCTCCAACGGTAACTTAGTTCTGCTCGACGGAAACAGCTTAGTTTGGTCCACCGGTCTCAACTCTTCTTCTGCTCTCGAGGCCGTTTTGCTCGATGACGGCAATCTCGTTCTCAGAGACGAATCAGGCTCTGTTCTATGGCAAAGCTTCGATTATCCCAGTGACACGTGGCTTCCCGGAGCTAAAATCCGTTACGACAAACGAACCAAGAAGAGTCAACGTCTCACGTCGTGGACGAGTGTTGAAGACCCATCACCAGGTTTGTTCTCTCTCGAGCTAGACGAGTCCACAGCTTACAAAATCCTCTGGAACGGGTCGACTCAGTACTGGTCCAGTGGTCCTTGGAACCCTCAGAGCAAGATCTTCGATTCAGTCCCAGAGATGAGACTCAATTACATCTACAACTACAGTTTTTTCTCCAACGCAACAGAGTCATACTTCACTTACTCGATATATAACTCTAGGAACATCTCAAAACTCGTCATGGACATTTCTGGACAGATTAAGCAGACCACTTGGTTACACAACAACAACCAGTGGAACCTGTTCTGGTCTCAGCCTCGGCAACTATGTCAAGTGTACGCTTACTGTGGCTCCTTTGGGATTTGCAGTGACAAGTCTCAACCTTTTTGTCAATGCCCTCATGGGTTTAGGCCCGAGTCGCAAAAAGATTGGGACATGAAGGATTACTCGGCAGGCTGCGTTGGAAAGACTGAGCTACAATGCTCTCGTGGAGTCATTAACCAGTTTCTGCCTCTTACCAACGTGAAACTACCTGACAATTTAGAGGTAGGGGGGATAACGAGTTTTAGTATTTGCGGCTCGACTTGTCTAGGGAACTGTTCTTGTATGGCTTATGCACATGATGAAAGTTCGAATAGATGCTTGATGTGGACTAATGATGTCCTGAATCTTCAACAACTCGAAGAAGATAACAGTGAGGGGAATACACTTTATCTTAGACTCTCTGCTTCCGACATGCCTAGTAGTTCTTCTTCCGGTAAGAGTAACAAAGCTATGATACTTGGCACGGTTCTAGGCTCGTTAGTGGCGGTAGCTCTTGTTCTGTTGGTGGTAATCATAACTTTAAGGTACTGTAGGAGAAAGAAAATGAGAGGAGAGAAGAGTGATGGAACACTGTGATAAGCTACGTAACAGGAAGGAGCAAAAAAGAGGAGGTGTGACTAAGTGAACCAATTGGGAAAGCTGATCTGAAAGAGAGAAACTTATTCATTCTTTTACTTTTTAAGAGGATGATTAATCGGAGTTTCTTAGAATGAAGTTTTTAGCGGAATGTAAGAAACTGTTTTTAATTTTTAACTAAAAAAGTTAAAAACTGTTTTTTTAATTATTTAAAAACTGGTTCTTAATTTTTTTTAGTTAAAAGTTAAAAAAACAGTTTTTTATATTCTGCTAAAAACTTTTTCATAAGAAATTCCGATTAATCATGCTCTAACGTCATTCATTCAAATTAGTATAAAAAGAAAGTTGTTGCTTTCTGTTGAGATTAGCTTTTGAATTCCATGGTGATGAGTTTTCTTTTTGCAAATTAGATCTACCGACAAGGTATCACCAAATTCGTATGGACCAACATATTAACCTATATGATAGTTTGGTTCAATGTAAAATTCGTTATTCTTTTAATAGAGTAGATTAGCAGTAATAGATGTATATTTAAATTTAGTAAAGTAGAATTATCTTACATACCAAACTCACATTAAACACATACAACTTTATATATTAAAATTGACTGACCGTAGACTAGAATCAAAGAACCCACGTAAAAGCTTTTTGGAGTTACTAGTAAACTCATAAACCACAACATCTAAATAATGTAGATGAAGATCTACCAATAAATATAAAAATTTAGACCTGTACCACCGACAAGTAGTTCATCTCGGACGAACTACTTGTGATGCTTGACGCGACAACGTTATCACACTTGGCCGCGGCTCTTACACTCTCTATCAGCTCGTTTGTTCTTCCCTCTTCGGACAATATCTGCAACAGCTCTTCCGTGTTTATGACCAGCTTCACTTTCCATGATACATCACCTTTGTTTCTCGTACGCTTCCTCGTCTTCTTCTCCTTATGTCGGGTCTTTCTTGAAAAGACGTTTGTGTACGATCTCTTCAACACCCTGCGGTTGTAATCCAGAGACGTTCCGTACGGAGTTATCATTGGCAAGGACTCGCTGTTGGATCTCACGTGACAGTTTCCGACAAAAGTCTTCAACTCGTCGGAGCCTGCTGTGACGGGAGAGAAGAACTCTAGAACTCGACCTTCCGGTTTTATGACTTTGATCGGTAAGTACTCTTCCATGTCGCCTAACCCTCCGAATAAACAGTTCCCCATGCCTAATTTTAAACGTCGTTGACGGTGAGAGAGTGAGAGCTTTACGTATAGTGCTTCTTATTTAATAGAAAGATGAGACAGCGTACATCAAAGGAAAAAATACCGTGGAATCTTCTCTGCTTTTGATATTTGAAATACTAGCTTACTGTGTTTCAAAAAGAAGAAGAATACTAGCTTGCTTTTTTGAGTCATCCTATTAGTGTTACTTCTTTTGTTCTTTAATGATGAATATAGTATAACCATAACATAAACCAGCTTCTATATTGGCATCCATATAATATATCTTAAACTCCGTTTCATAAATCCTAAAAAGCAAGAAATAAGCAAATATCTATTGTAAGATGAACGTTTTTAAGTCGATTACTAGACTTTTATTACTGATTTTAATTTACTAGATTAGTTTTGAATAATAAAATTTTTATTCCTTGAAAATTATAATTTACATATTATCTTTAAACCATCTTGTATTTTTAACATGTCTTGCTTTGATATATTATTTTAATATAATAAAAATAAATATATTTATTTATTTTTAAAATAGATACAGAAATGTTTTTACAAAAATGAAATATTTTTAAAAATATTGAAGTATCTTTTAGTTGTTTTCTTTAAAAAATATTCAAATATTTTCATATTTTTCTCCAAAAACTAAAGAAAAAAAATAGTTTTACTAAAATCTATACATGTTTTCGTTTTAATGATATTTTCGTAATTACAACATAAGATTAATGTTATTTTAAGTGTACTTCTATCTTAATAAAATAGATTATATATATCCCAAAAACTATTGAGCTATAAAGAATAGGGAGAGTCATGCTAATTTTATTTATATAGATCAAAGAAGAGAGAAAAAAAAAAGAGAATAAGTGAAAGAGAGGCATCGGTCAGAGTATCTTTCCAACTTTCTCTTTAATAAAACGCATCGATCTCTGACCCTAGTTTGGAGGCCACCTTAAGTTTATACGAATCCAAAAGTCTGATTTTGGCGCCAGAAGCTAAGTCTACAAAGATCCAAAGTGCCATTATATTAAAATTTGAAAATATTAAAGATCCAAAGTGCCATTTTTTTGGAATAAGAAATGCTAAATAATATTTAAAACATTGGATGTAGTTGTTTTAAATTGGAAGTTAAATTTTTACTTCTCGATAATATCTACAAGATATACTATATTCTTAGCGATGAAGTTTCTTATCTAGACAAATATATATATTGAGCACCGAGGTGTAATAGTTTTAGCAATTGATAAGAAAACTATATTATGACTTATGTGAAAATAAAAATATTTAAAATACAAATATTGAAAAGTGGGGGTTATTGGTTCTTGTATTTTAAAAGATTTGAAAATCCAAACTAAATCAAGTGTTATTGGTTTCATAATTTTAAAACTTTTTATTGAAATTTATTGGTTTCACGATTTATAAATTCTAATTTAAATAATGTGTTATTCAATCATCCGCATTTACTAACAAATTTGATTTTATAATAGATTTGAATGGACTTGTATAGATTTTTTTTATTAAAAATACAAATTCGAGGAAAAACCTCTGAATTATAAATAACAATTAAATTTCTATATTAAATTTAAAATCATTATATATTTACATTGATTTCTAAATATTATATGGATTTCTAAATACACTAAAGTACATAAACTAATAACGCCTATTTTAAAATAGGATTTCAGCCTCATGAAAAGTTTATGTGTGATATTGCGGTTAAACACATAATTGAGAATCATAGTTACACTAAAAGTTAAAACACAAAATCTATTTGAGGCATACTTTCTCTTGAGTGATTTTACATTGTTACCTTCTAACCCTAAACTTTAATTTCACTTTTCAGACTAAGAACAAACACAGCTTTTGTCTTCGTCTTGCGAGTCGCAGATTCCATGAAGGTGCACCTCGATACCGTGCTGCATGTTCTCCATCGTTGATCCGCCTCAAGTTCGGATGACAGATATGATATTTGCATACTCTCAACTGAGTTTTCATCCTTATATCAAAATGGTGTTTGATTAATTTGTGAAATGCTGACTTTTTGAAGTTCTTTTTAATTGTTTATATCCTCAAGTTTTGACGAATCAATCCCCTACGATCATAAACCTATTCTCGATACAGATGAAACAAAATCAAGCCCCATCCACGAAGCACCATCCATGCAACACCTATCCACGAAGCACCATCCACACAACACCCATTCACCACACACAAATTGTTGCTTTTATATTGTTGTTACCAAATCCCTAAAAGTATCATGAGTTATGTTCTGTATTTTCCCGATTTAGTTTGATCCCGTTAGTTTTATGGGAAATTTTTGAATCATTTTTATTTAGTTTTTAAGAGATTATTTATTTTATACTTAATAAATTATATATTTGTATAACCACTTAGTTACTAAAAAGGATTGAATTTTTAATGTCAGTGAATCTAAGTAGTTACTTTCTTCATTTCTTCGTGCTCTACAACACCATCGACATTGTATATCTTGTTTCTTTGTAGTCATCTTATCCATTGTCTACAACATATTCATACACCACATACTTGTACATAAGACTCCATCCACTACACTTACATCTACAATACACAAGTCAATGATACACACGTATTGACACATCCATCCACAAACGCTCATCCATGAACAAAAATTTGATTCAAAATATAATGATACTTTAAATATTGAATTACTTTATTAATTATTTTTTAGTATTATTTGGAAATCCAAAATTTTATTTTACATTTTTAGAATAAACAGTAATAGTCAAAGAGTTATCTAGTAATAATGAAAACGAGAGACAACGCTCCCATACAAAAAAAATCAATGCACCCTTCACATCCATGGTTTCCGACGCCATTGAGTATGTAGAGAATTTCCGAAAAGGCACTTTATTTTGAAGTTTGCAAAACTTTATATTTGAAGTTTAAAAGTGATCTTCTTCAGAAAAAAACTTCAAAATGTTTGTATTTTATACTATGGTTTTCATATTAATTTCAATTCATAAAAATAATAAATAAATAGAAAATATATAAAAATAGTACAGAAATATTAATTAATAAAATTACATTAAAATATAAAATTTTACATAGAAATACATAACTAAATATTAAATTACGAACAAAATACGACATTATTCTATAAAAATATTTCCATAATTCTATTATATATGACCAACAAGTGAATTTTAAGTAAAATTTTCTCTCTTTATATTTAATTTGAAGATTACGAAATAAAAATTATTGAAATTGGGTATCCTTATTTTCTGCCATGTTAACATTTGTTTCTGCCACCGAACTTGTATCCCTTATTGGTAACTGCAAGAAATAACCTAGGTAAATTTCAAAACGGATGATGAAACTATCACTCACCACAAATGATTATTATAAAATAATCATTATACAAATTACAATGAGCATTTTCTATGTCACGATGTATAATTGCGTGACCATAAATAGATCGAAGATTGCTTTATTGGGTGAGCTGGTGAATCAGACAATTGTTTTTTGATCTATGAGAATGTCTTCATTATCAATCAATTTAAGTAGTGATGATGGTGGATAAAATTCATTACAACACCTTATTGGACCGAAGATAGTAAAACTCAAAAGAAAGACCACCAGAGGTAATAATTCGGTCGTTGATAGTTTGATATCATAAACAAACAAATCCTTGATTTTCTAAAAGAAATTGCAACAAAAAGGGGAAATAGTTATGAAATGATTGAATTACGAATGAAAAATGAAGCTACAAAGTTAGCTTTTAAAGAAGTCAAAAGAGTAAAATAAACTATAGTAAAATACTTAGATTCTATTGCTGATATTAATGTGCATGAATAAATTCGATATGAACAATAAATACTCGTACTAAAAAGACATCAACAACAACCCACTATTTTCAGTTACAAAAAAATTGTTTGAACTGTTGTGAAACTTAGGGAAAAATAGTTTCTGTATTTCTTATTCATATCATAACATAAGGTGCCCTTTATATATAGGGAATTACAAATAGATAAACCCACATAGAAAAGGAAAAGTACAAACCCAAACCAAGTAGGTTAAGGAAGTCGGCCAAACCCTAAACCGCCTATGATACTAATGGGCCGGTTGGTTTATGGCATCCACCAAATGGTTCATAACACTCCCCATAGGATGTCATAACCATTAAGAGATCATAATACGCTTTGGATGTTGCCTCATTAAAACCTTACCAGTAAAACCCTATGGGATAAAACCACGGTGAAGGAAAAAGAGTACAACCGTATTACTCCCCCTGTTTTGTACCTCACTGAAGGTCTTTCAGTCGACGCATTCCAATTTGATGCGTAAGCTTCTTGAACGTTGAGGTTGGAAGTGATTTGGTAAATAGTTCGGCTGAATTCTCACTTGACCAAACTTGTAGCACTTGGACCTCACCAGTTTTCTGTAACTCGTGTGTAAAGAAGAACTTCGGCAAAATGTGCTTCGTCCTGTCTCCTTTGATGTATCTATCTTTAAGTTGAGCTATGCACGCGGCATTGTCCTCGTACATGATGGTCGGTGCTTCCTTCCCTTCGGACAAACCACAATCCACTCTAATATGTTGGGTCATGGACCGCAACCAAACATATTCTTGGCTGGCTTCATGGATGGCTAAGATTTCGGCATGGTTGGACGATCTGGCTGCAATCGTTTGCCATGAAAAATATGTCTGATTCCATGTAATTTCTTTTACCATCTTATTCTTATCTCCCCCTAATGTTGGATAGTCGGATTCGTCAAAGTGACAATCCGCGTACCTGGCCTTAAACATATCACCCGTGGTCGGCTCAAGGTACTTGATAATCGTGGGAGATTCATATCCAACATATATCCCCATCCTCCTTTGAGCACCCATCTTTGTTCTCTGTGGTGGTGCAATAGGTACATAGACGGCACATCCAAATGTCTTAAGATGGGATATGTCTGGCTCGTGACCTGTAAGTAATTGTGATGGGGGAATATCTATTCTCACTAGATGGCCTGATGCAAATTAATTCAGTTGCATGTAAACTTGCATGTCCCCAAGCTGAGATCGAGAGTTTTGATCTCATAAGTAATGGTCTGGAAATTATTTGTATTCGTTTGATAAATGATTCGGCCAGACCGTTTTGTGTATGTACATGTGCCACAGAATATTCTACACTTACCCCCATGGACATACAATAAGCATTAAACGCTTGGGACGTGAATTCACCAGCATTATCAAGACGTATAGTCTTTAAAGAAAAATCTGGAAAGTGAGCTCTTAAACGTATTATCTGAGCAAGTAACCTCGCAAACGCCAAATTGCGGGTTGATAATAGACATACATGTGACCATCTTGTGGATGCATCAATGGGGACCATAAAATATCTAAACGTCCCACAAGGTGGGTGTATTGGTCCACAGATGTCGCCTTGTATTCTTTCCAGAAAGTTTATTGTTTCCTTAGTCACTTTAACTGGTGATGGCCTAACAATGAGTTTCCCTTGTGAACATGCTACACATGTGAGATCTTTAGGGATAACTCTTCTTTCTTTTAATGTGTGCCCATTTGTATTCAATATCAATTTTTGCATCATGGTCGACCCGGGATGGCCAAGCCGGTCGTGCCAAAGAGTGAAATCGGTGAACACATTGTTTACCGTGGCATTAGCCTCTATCATACTGATCTTGGCATAGTAAAGACCAGTAGAGAATGCAGGTATAGTCTCTAAGACTTTCTTATTGCCTTGGGCGATTTCAAGTATTTGAAGGAACTCTTTGTTTCCTTCGCCCATTGTTTCAATATGGAAACCATTCATTCTAATATCTTTGAAACTCAATAGCCTTCTCTTTGAGCTGGGTGAATATAATGCATCAGATATTTCTAGATGCGTACCCTTAGGCAATAGTACATTAGCCTGGCCGTAGCCTTCTATTAAACTGGCTATACGCGCTATGGTACTTATGTTGGTGTTTTTAAGTGTAAGATTGACAAAGTATCTTTTGTCTCTTAGAATCGTGTGGCTTGATCCACTGTCCTCCACGATTATATCCATGTCATCTTTCATTCTTCAAAACAAGGATCATGACATTTTTTAGGGACTTCATATCAAAATCATTCATTCATTAAGTTTAAGCAGAAAAAGAAACAAATTCAAAGAAATAATGAAGAACAAAGAAAACACAAAAACAAACAAAGCACAAAAGTTTTATGATGTCGAAATCAACTTGATTATTTTAGGCAATCAAACGTTTCATATTCTAAAAGATCGTCTCGTTCATGATCAAAATCATCTTCACCATCTTTATAGATCATATGGGCTTCAAGATTCTTCCCTTTCAAACTCTCTTGGTAGAGGTCAACAAGATGTTTGGGAGTCCTACATGTTTTAGCCCAATGGTTATCCATCCCACACCTATGGCACACGGTTTTGTGGTTTGTGGTCGAGCTTTGTGGTTTACAGGAGATACCACGGCCTTTGCCTCGACCACGGCCAAAGTTGGGTCGGTCTCGACCATAATGGTTTCAGCCATAATTTTTTCGGCCATAATGGTTCCCACGGCCAAATGATTTTCCTTGGCCACGTCCTTGCCATCTTCCACGACTACGTCCGTGTTGGCTATTGTTCTGGATGTGGTTAGATTCTTTCTTTTCTTCTGTGGCCACATTTGATTCAGGTAGTGGGGTTGATCCAGGAGGTCTCAATTCACTGTTTCTCATCAATAATTCATTGTTTTGCTCAGCGAGCAATAGACATGAGATCAGATTTGCATATGTCTTAAAGCCTTTTTCACAATATTGTTGTTGTAACAACACATTACTTGTGTGGAAGGTGGAAAAGGTCTTTTCTAGCATATCCTTATCTGTTATATCCTCACCACACACTTTCAATTTAGAAATTATCTTAAATAGGGCTGAGTTATACTCATCCACGGACTTGTAGTCCTGGATTCTGAGATTCCTCCAATCATACATAGCCTTTGGTAGTATCACCGTTCTTTGGTGATCATATCTTACTTTCAATTCTGTCCAAAGGTCTAGTGGATTCTCAATTGTTAAATATTGATCTTTGAGACTCTTCGCAAGATGATGGCGAATAATCAAGATAGCCCTGTATCTATCTTTTTCACTTGCATTATTATCTTCGGTAATACATTCACCGAGTCCCTTTGATTTCAGGATGATCTTAGTATCAAGTGCCCATTGTAAGTAATTATCTCCATAGAGATTTATGGCAGCAAAGTCCAAGTTGTTGATTTTCGACATCTGACATCATATATTTTATATTTTAGATCTTTAAATGTTTTATGTTCATCAAACAAATCTTACGACCAAAACAAGATATCCCTAACAATCTGTTACTATATGATGCAAGCCATGCGGCCAGTACTGGTATGATGCAAGTCTTAACCTCAATCAAAACAATCATGCAAGCATACAACAACCTAACGGATCATGTAATCGGATCATACTATCAACCTATCGGTTTTAACATAAACAGGCTGGTCGAATTTTGATCAAGTCTAAACATGTGTAAACTATCAACCTAGCATGCGATTTCTATGTGATCATATTCAATCAATCAATCGATTTTTATCCTATGAGACCAAAAGGAAAACAATGTTCGCTAGTCCTATCCAGCATCCTAGCAAGTCTCTAGGTTTTGATTTGATAATTAGGGTTTCGATTTACCTTAACCTCCGATTGGGTTGAGTGGACCACCGAACAAGAGAAGGTTGGAGCTTGCTGAGATCGGGTCACGAACAAGATGAGATCGTTGATTGAATAAGCTTAGGTCGGATTGTTGAACAAGATGAGATTGGATCCTTTGTTATCGTCGAGAGAGAGAGAGAGAGAGAGAGAGAGAGAGAGAGAGAGAGAGAGAGAGAGAGAGTTAGGGTTTTTGTGATCAGATTTCTTAGCTTAGGGTTTTAGAGAATCGTGCTGATAACGTGTTGTGAAACTTAGGGGAGTTTCTGTATTTCTTATTCATATCATAACATAAGGAGTCCTTTATATATAGAGAATTACAAAGAGAAACCCACATAGAAAAGGAAAAGTACAAACCCAAACCAAGTAGGTTAAGGAAGTCGGCCAAACCCTAAACCGCCTATGTTACTAATGGGCCGGTTGGTTTATGGCATCCACCAAATGGTTCATACATGAACAACATTTTGGGATTTTAGAGGTTCTAGATCAAATTTACCTGACTATTAGTGTTGTTGTAGTATATAAATTTGTGAAGTAATTATGTGTTCATGTACTTTTTATAGATTGAAGTTTTGAAATTATTTTTAGAAACCAAAACATCATATTTAAAGTTATAGAATACTTTTTGGTCATTTTTAAGGCTATTTTTGTGACAATTGTTTTAAATTTATCTTAGCGTATTTCTCTATATTAAAAGAGAAGTCAGTTAATTGAATTAATCCTTACATGTCAATCATAGGTGAAGTCTTAAAAATTGTAATAATTGATTAAACGATGATATTTTAATTTCTATTTGCTTTTATTAGATTTAAAAATAAAATTAAGGTTAAACCCAATTAATATAACTTTGCAAATAATCTAAACAGTATTACAAATAATAATTTATGGTAACAAATTGTTGGAATGATAGAAAATGTAACAATGTTTGATAGAAAAGGTAATAATTTTATATTAATAAACTATATAATCTAATGAATGAAATGTTTTATATGGAAATCTATATAATAAATTTATATTTACATAAAAAAATTATCCACATATAAGTATATAATAACTATTAGTATCTTATAAAGTTCATATATATTTTAAAAAATCATTTATAAATATTAAAAACATTTATAAAATTATTTGTATTGGTTTACAAAATCATTTTATCAGAATTTTAAAATTATTTATATGAGTATATACATTTATAAGAGAAAACTAGAAAATTTGGAAACAGTGGGAAACTTACAATATAAAAATGTTATTTATTAATTCAAAAAGAATTAAAAGTAATGTGATAATTACATATCAATATAAATAATGTGATTATTGCAATGTACAGCAAATAATATATATGTTAGGAGTTCAATATACAAGATTTGGAGATTTAACAGATGAAACATATGAGAAAATTGCAATTATAAAATGTTTTATATTTAAGTCAAAGACACCATAGTATAGGTAAGGTAATGTGATGACTGAGAAGAGATTCTAAGATGGATTTTTGGTTCAGTGTTTTGTATGGTTTATGTTACTATTTAGAGATAGGTAGAGATATTTGGTAAAAAAATATGTAGGAAAATTAAGAAGGCATTGGTAGTGCATGTTAAATGTGATAAAAAGGAAAGAAATGATAATGAAAGAAAAAAAGAACATGCCGAAGAAGACGAATACAAAGAATAAGCATAATATGTACTAGACCTTGACCCGCATATCTGCGCAAATATTTATTTAACTATAAATATATATATATATTTCTAAACGCAACAATTCAAAAGTTTCATTTATACTATTTTAGTTTATTTTTGAGATCATATATTGCACTACTCATAACACAAAATAATTTGTTGAGACCATTACATTAATGGATCATTTTATATATATACATATATTATTATCAGATGTGTAGTGGATGAGTTATGTAATTATAAAATTGATTAGATCTATGTATAACTATCAGTGTGTGGAAAACCGGACTGGATTGGCTGATCGGACCATGACTCGCTTCTCTTACCTTCTAGGCTATGTTAAAATCAGATTTTAGTGAAACCGGCAAACCCATCAAAAACAGATCAAACTCTCTAAAATTGGTGATTTGGTTCGATATTTAAACCCATTTTTCAAATTGAAATTTAAAATATAAAAATTTAAAAAGATTAAAATATATCATAGAAAATCATATTAGTTTGATATATATATATATATATAAATAATTTGTCTTCATCATATTTTATATCATTTTGAAAATTTCAGTTTTTTTCCTATCATTTTTATATTCTAACAATTATATAAACTTTATCAAATTTTAATAGTTAAAATATATTTACTTAACTTAAAATTAGATTAAATTTTAAATCCTGGTTGAACGGGTTAGACTGGTCTGACCATTGACGCAACTATAATTTCGAGCCAATGTTCGGTTTTCAAAACATTGATATATCTTATGTTGGGTTAAATTTATATTAAAAACGTTCCTTGTATGGTTTAAATGTATTATTAATATACTATTACTATAGATTATGCTCCTTTGGGACAGATTTAAAATTAGTTAACTACGTGATCAACTTACAAATTCAATATTGTATTTAATATATAAATATGGAGAGATTGTAACCTTAAAATATTTAATTGTTGAAAATATTTATTTAATATACTTAAAATTTATAGTATTTTTTTAAAAAATTATAAAGAATGATGGTTATTTATGAGTGAATCATGTATAGCACATTCAAAGTCCTTCCTTTTATCAGATATAGAATACCTTCCTTTTATCAGATATAGAATATTTAGGTTGATAGTAGATAAATAATGATAATTAATAATAATTTTAAATAAAAATTATTTAATTAAAAGAAGTTGCACAAGTTGGCAAATAATATAAGGAATCAAGAGCGAAGTTAAATTGGTAATTAACTTTAATAAGATAGATGTGTTGGAGAAGTTAATGTAGGCCTTCTCAATATGGAAAAACCGGACCGAACCGAACCGAAATAGACAATATGGTTTGGTTTTGGTATATACCATATCAAACGAATGGATATGGTTTTATGAGACAGTAGGATTTGGATATGGTTAGGTTTATAACCAATTAAACCAAATAAACCAAACAAACAGATCAAAAAAAGAAACATGTGAGTATGTATATATGTTATAACAAAAAATGAAAACCTATTTGTTATATAAGTCAATTTTTTATTAGTAACTATACCATATTTATATAGTAATAAAGAAGCCGTAATTTGAAAAACACGTGAACTATAATTAAGTAACAATTAGGTGTTTGCCCGTAAATTTGCGGATAATTATATTATATGAAGACATATATATATATATATTATGTTTCTACTGTTATAATTTTTGAATAATAATTAGAAATTTTAGAATTTAAATTTTTTCATTTTAAATAGTCGGAGGATCAACAATTTCAGTATATTTTTTAAGAAAATCTGCGAGATTTAAAATAATTCAACAACATAAACCTTAGTCATTAAAAATCTCTTTCTTAGAAAAAAACAACATTATAATTAATTCAGGTAATTGGTTGTAGAATTACTTTATATTTTATTTTAACACTTGAATAACAATAAATACTCTCGCTTCAAGAAAAAGAGAGAGAGAGAGTGTGTGTATTTTTTGTGTAGCTTCAATAGGACCAAAACATTGATTGGATGCTTTTATCATGAATATCTTTTATAAACGTTTTTGTGTGGGTTTTAAAAACATAAAATTTCTAATAATTCCTTAGCTACAAATCTAATTCTTGTATATAAGAATATATAACCATTAAATTTATTTCTATACACAGTAAAGTAGTTTATTTAATTCCTTTTTCCTATTAAAATAGTCATATTAATTTTATTATAATCAAAGCTATATCAATTATATTAGTAGAGTATTAACTCTATGAAAATCTTGTTAAAAATACTTTGATTAATATAATTTGAAATGACTTACCATATAATTTTTATTTCTTAAAATATATAAAAAATAATCATTTCTAAAAGCGATAACTCATCTATGATATCATAGTGTCATTGGAAAATAATTGGCTTTTTACAATTATATATTTGATCGTTTTGCATTCATTAGACACATTTTTAGAATATATATATATATATATATAGTGACTGAGTGGGTTTAATTAATATTATTAGGTTTAGATTAGTTTTCCAAAATATATGATTTATTGTATTCAATACTAATATAAAAAGAAAAACTCTTTTTATAATTGTTTCTATAGTATCACATGTATTTATATGTATATTATCAATTTATATAATGTAATCTATGAAATTTAATAAATAAATTATGTTAATTCATCTATATTTAAGATGTGTAATTGTTTGTTTGAAAACATAGATTAGATTAGGTAGTTCTAGGATTAATTTTCTTTTAAAAACTTTTATTAAATAAATATATAGTTGAAAATCATCAATTAATCAAATTATAACAATTAATTGGAGAACTCTCATATAAGAGATATGTCAACAAAAATCACTAAAATGACTTCTCAATTAATATATAGGATGATTCCTCGCACCCGAAGCTTCTTATTTTCTTAGTCTTTTATTTTAATCTTTTAGCTTTCTTTTAGCATTGACTAAATTGAAGTGAATGTTATAAATTTGATGGATAACAACTAGTGGAAATTTTTACCATTTTTTTCTTATCTATAAACGAACAGAATTACGTGTTCAATAGAAGAAGCATGACTTTAATGAACACTAAATATGAAAAAGTGGAAAAACTTTTCTTTCATGCTTCTGTTTTGTGTTTTATTTAATTTTAAACATTCAGAGCTTTGATTTTAATTTTAGATTTGATTATTCTATTTCATGGTAGAAGCATTTTTATTGTTTTTTACCTTTATTTGAACATATAATATTTTTCTAATAAATGACTGTGTTGATATGACTCTAAAATTCATATAATATGATCACAAATTAAATATTATGTTTTTTGGTATAAAACAAAATAACCAAAAATCGACAGCATATAGACCGAACCGAACCAAAATGAATATGGATTTAGAATGCTAGTTGAATTTATTAATCGAAAAACTGAAAAAACCGAACCAACCGAATTGATATCCAGATTGAACGCCCCTAACTTGATGTGATAATTGGATATGTAAATTTACCAGCATTTGTTATTATTAAACATTCACAAGTTATTTTGCATCAAACTTATGAAAAGTTTGCGACTTAAAAATACTTTGCATCAAAGTGAAATGAGGTGATACATAAGATATTATGATGATTAAAAAAATTTTAAATAAATTTTTGGTTCACTGATCATAAATTTGTTAATCATGTAAAATAAATATTTTAGCTACTTAAATTAATATTATTAAATTATCATTTAATCTCAAGCTTCTAAAAATATAGTACTGATTCTTTTGATTTTCAAACTAGTTGGAATTAAAGTAATTTTTTCTTAAATATTTTTAGTTATTTTTCAAAACTATGACATAATATATATAAAAATATTTTATATAATATTTATATTGGCGAATTCGGCGGGCAACCACCTGTTTGTATATAGATGGTTGACGTCTAGATTGAACTGAAATCTTTTTGGTTTAAATCTTTTATGTTGAATTACTTCCTCGACTTTATATATATATGCTTTGTTTTCTGTAGTATGAATGGTCACCTCAGTTAATGACGAGATTTTCAAGAAAACCTTTAGTAGTCCAAGAAGAAATTTTTTATAGTCCTCTAAATTGTTTGTGTGTTTTCAGCTGTAGAAGGTGTATGAGCCGGGTTTTCACTCCCTTCAGACCCGGTCCGAGATCTTAAACCATGTAAAGAAAAAGTTCAACATAAATTAACATTGGAAACCCATTAGAGGAATAAATACATGTCAAGTTTTCGTCCACCTAAAAATTTTTGAAGTCGGGAGAGTCATAACATAAAAAGAAAGAGTCAAAATCTCTAAAGACCACCATAAAAAAAAGATTCATGTCGTAAAAAGCACACTTCCATTACAATTCACCAGAAAGACCTATAAAAATAAGAGGAAGACTAAGAAAGGGCAAGTTCTCCATAGCAAAACTATGCTCTAAATTCATTCGATTCTCCATACTTTTTGTACTTATATTCGATATAATCTATAAACATCCATGTTCCATTGATTTTAAGAACCTAACCTTTCTATTTTAAGCGTTTTTGTAAATTAAGATTCAATTGATACAAAACCCTATTTTTGAGTGAATTTTAGGATTTATCGTTTGCGCTAGAAGGAGCGGAAAATTTTATTTTAAACATCCATATGAAACCGATGTGAAATCACGGATCGCAGATCACAATGACTCTACCAACACTTGAAACGCCGATCTTAACGGATCCAACCATCAGAAACAAAAACCCGCAAATCGACGCCTATGGAAATCCAATCTTAGGACCTCAAACCCGCTTGGAAGATACTCCACCATCACCGGTGACTCAACCAATCAACTTGCAAGTCTTTCTGTAAGGAGTTCCCGAAAACGTATGTGATGTTTATGTTATTTTGCTTCAAAATGTAGGGAAACAAGTCACGACGGTACAACAAATCTTACAACGGATGGTAGAAGTGGTCCAGATCCAAGAATAACCGCAAACTCGGATCAACGAGTTACTAGCTCAGTCACCACGGACCCCGCGAGATACACCATTAGGAAGAATTGTGACATTTGTAAGGCACAACGAAACAAGTAGAAACAGCGAGTTAATCCAGATCAAGGACACAACAGTACCAGAGGGAGAGATCGGAGACATCAGGCGCGATCTATCATGATACAAAGCCGAGCTTCAAACGGTGCGATCTCAGATTCACAGAGCTACAAGTTGGCCCCAGAGGTCGATCGCGTGATTGAAGAGACTCAAAAAACACCCTTAACAAGGAACATCACCAGGATCACAGTTCTAAACATTAAAATCAAGATCCTACTCTATGAAGGAAAGTCGGACCCCCAAGCTCATATGATGGCATTTTTCATCGCAATAGGACGAACTAAATTCAACGAGGAATAATGGGACATATGATACTGCCAACTGTTCGTTGAGAATCTAGCATGAGCTGACCTCAATTAATTTTTTAGTTTAGAAGCCAATACCATCAATGACTTCAACCAGTTCTCCACCATGTTCATGAAGCACTATTCCATGTTCATAGAGAGGAAGGATCATCAGAGAACGGATGGTAGAACAAAACAGTGCTCTAAAAAATCTTCGTTGACGATAGCGTTGGGATTTCGGCACTACGCGATACGCTATAACACGAGTCACGATATAGACATGAGCTTCTGTTGAACAAGCCGGAGACTCTAGAAGATGCTCTCCATCGAGCGTCAAGATACATGGAGATAGAAGAAGAAAAGAAAGCACTCGCCGAGAAACACGCATCAATGTCTAGATCAAAGGAGAGAGCTTACGAAAACAGTGGAGATTGACTGAAAGGCAGAGGTCCACAGAATAACATGGATCGTTCCATTAAAGTAAGTGAAGACGGAGATTCTGACGATGAAGAAAGAAGTGAATCAAGACCACCGCGCTCGGCAAAACCTAGGCCAAATGTAGACAAAAAGAATAAGGGGTGCAGCTATCACCAGCAAGAAGGGAACACCACACATGAATTCTTTGGGTTCAAGAATTATCTCATCAATCAGTACCAGAAAGAAGGATTGACGCAATTCAAAGAAGATATGAAGAAGGAAAAGGAGGATAAGGAAGCTAAGGAGACAAAAGTTGAACCAGCCAAATGAGATCGGGACACCAAGAGCTCGGAAGCGGCAATGCTGCTGACCTCAAGAAAGAATGTGAACATAATAATAGGGGGGAACCCTTATTGCAACGACACTGTCAGGTCCCTTAAAGGATATGGAATACAGGTGAACCTCGCCAAAATAAATCCGGAGGACAACGTAGTTATAGAGTTCAACGAGCAAGAAATGGCAGCCATAGACTGGCCACATAACGACTCACTGGTTATAGAGATAATGTTAGCGGACTGCAAGATATCCGTATCGCTCGTGGGCACATGAAGCTCGGTGAACGTAATATACAAGGATACCTTGGACAAAATGAAGCTCACCGACCCGAATATAAAACCGTCAAGACAAACTTTAATAGGCTTTAACAGATTGTCACAAAACTCCCTATGAACTATACGGCTACCAACTTAGGTCGGGGGAATCATGTTGAACACCAATTTCACTATCATTGACTCACCAGACATGTACAACATCATCCTAGGGACACCGTGGATAAACGACATGAGAATGGAATTTTTTGGCCTACGCTTTAACTACTGCTGAGGACCTGGAAGTTGATGAACCAAGATCATATGTTGACGCATGAGCAGCAAAAACAGAAAGCTGTGGAAAAAGGTTACACATAAAGAGATGGATTCTCATACAAAGAATATGACCTGAGATTTTATTGACAAACCAAACAAGCATAACTAGTTGGATGCAAGTGAATTTTAAGATCAAACCAGGTATACCAGGGATTGAGAATGAAAAGTATAAGGGAAGGCTGGTAGCAAAAGGGTATTCACAGACTGAGGGAATTGCCTACAATGAGATCTTCTCTCCAGTGGTGAAACACGTCTCCATCATATTCATACTGTCAGTTGTTGTGAATCTGGATTTCGAATTGGAACAGATGGACGTTAAGACTGCTTTTCTACATGGAAGTCTAGAAGAAATGATCTTAATGACTCAGCCATAAGGGTTCATAAAACCAGGAGATGAGAACAAGGTTTGCTTATTGAGAAAGTCTCTTTATGGACTAAATCAATCTCCTAAAGGTGGAATTAACCGTTTGATAGCTTCATAAAAAATCAATTGTTTGACAGAAGCACCAAGGATCCATGCGTGTATATCATGGATGCACAAACTGGTCAAGTTGTCTACTTATTGCTCTATGTCGATGATATGCTCATTGCATCAGGAAATAAGAAGGTGATTAAGAAACTCAAAATTAAGTTTAATGGGGAATTCGAAATGAAGGATATGGGACAAGCTTCGAGAATCCTGGGAATTGATATTCGAAGGGACAACGAGAAAGGTATTGCACTGACATTGTCACAAGATACCTGCATTGAGAAGGTATTGAAAACATTTGGGATGTTAGATACATGTTCATAGATCACGCCAACAACTGCTTACTTCAACCTGAGAAGTTTGACTGAAAAAAATAGAAGCTGGAAGCACCGCACATGGAGAACATTCCATACGCGAGTGTTGTGGGGATCTTAATGTATGCTATGGTCGGCTCAGGGCCAGACCTTGGTTTTTTAGTGGGGTTTATCAGCAGGTTCATGAGTAAACCCAACTGAGAACACTGGGAGGCAGTTAAATGGGTATTAAAGTATCTAAATAGAGCATCTAATATCAACCTAACATTCAAGAAGCATACAAAGTTCATGATTGAAGGTTATGCAACGGACTTGGACAGGCGGAGGTTAGTTACAAGTTATGTTTTAAGGTCGGAGGGAACACATTTCATGGAAATCGTGTCTGCAATCTGTGGTTGCTCCTTCTACCACAGAAGCAGAGTACATGGCTCTAAACGAGGAAGCAAAGGAAGGTGTGTGGTTAAAAGGATTATGTGCAGAGTTAGGTTTCAAGCAAGAAAGTGTTCAACTATATTGTGATTGGCAGAGTGTTATTTCTCTTTCAAAGAATCCAGTTCATCACAAAAGAACCAAGCACATTGATACTAAATTCCATTTTATCAGGGACCTAGTATCAGATGGAGAAGCAATCCTAAAAAAGATCCACACTACAGTTAATCCAGAAGATTTTCTCATTAAGACCGTACCTGGTTAGAAGTTCCAGCTATGTTGCGAGCTTGTGAATCTTCAATGAGAAAGGAACGGCCACGCCAGGTAACTTCAGAGTATACAAGAATACCTCACAAGACACGTCACATAATAGAGGTTTAGCATGTGTCAAGGCAGAGAGGATGGGTTACTCAAAGTGTTTGAGAAAGGACTACCTGGCAAAGGGGATGAACTCGTAGTAACACTCTAGTGTTCAAAGTGGAGCATCTTTCACCAGAGAAGCAAACAGAGAGACAAGTTAGTCACTGTTAAGAAGGCTTAATCAAAGGGAAAATGCAATTCAAGGTTAGACTTAGCTTGAAGATTCTTGTCAGAGGCAGAGGAAAATGCGCAGGCAGAATTTGTTTAACAAGTTGTTATGACTGATTGTAATCCTGAGGTTAAAGGGTATGAGACATCAGTCATTAACACACGATTAAGAAGCATAAAGTCGTTACCACAGCTAGTAGAAGCATGTGTGAGTTATACCTTAGAGGAATCGTCATGAAGTGTTTGAGTCAGAGGTTTCAGTTGAACAGGCTCAAAAGAAGTAAGGGACGCCGGTTTTCTCACGAACATCGTCGCCAAGGTAAAGTTCCGAGTCAACTTGGGTGGACAGGGTCACCTCAAGTAAAAGACTAAAAGACCGAATCTTTTGCAACATCAACCATCATTGGCTGAGGTGGGGTTCCAGATTCGTCATTGGAGCTCGTCAGGAGGAACATGCATCAAGATCCGTGGATAAATTGATCAGTTACCTCTATAGAACCAAAGAAATTTCAAGAGAAATAAGTCAAGGAAGAAGGTCAGAGTTACCTAAGGTTCATCAGATTGAACTGAGATGGTGTTCGAAAAAAAAGTTCACCGAAGGCAAAGCAGTGACTCGGAGATGAGAATGGTAAGGCCCTGGATAGGCTGTAATTCCATGGATCTTTTGTAGGTGGGTAAACGTTTTGATAATCCTTGCAAACAGAGAATCAAGGACTCAGTTTGCTTCAAGGCTTGTGGATTCATGTGGGACACAAGAGAGATGGATCGTCTCCTGATACTCCAACGCTCTGGTCTGGATATGACACATCAAATAAGAGAACCAAAAGGCTGGATATTACACACCAGCAGAATTGAGAGAAAACTCAAAACAAAGAAGATGAAAAAATTGTCGATTGATTGAATAATTCCCAGCTGCGTACAATGATAAATAGAAAATGCCAAATCCCCTAATCCTAAACCAAATTGGTTTACTCTAATTATAATCCTAATCCAAATTGAAATTGGTTTACAAATCCTAATCCTAATTAGCTTGGTTTACCCTAGTTAAATCTAAAACGAATTTGCCTTTGGTTCAAATTAAAAACATTATAATTCCTTAAACAATCAGATATTAAACCAATGGTTTAATTCCCTTTTCTTCATGGTTAACTACTCTTCTCTTTTCCACGCCAAAGCTAAGTGCATAAGAGCTTGTCTCTACGTTTGGACATAGATCTTGTGCTCGGTCCAGTTGAGAAGCTAATGCGTCCTCCATTTAGGCCGCTCTGTCCCTCTACTTGTTGGGGCTGATCCACCTTGCTTCTCTTATGCTCAGTTTGTTCTCCACTCCAAGTTGAGCTTGCAGATTGATCTCCATGCTCAGAACCTGCTCGGATTGTCTTCTGGTTCAACTCCTATCCACGTCCACACTGATTCATGATCATCCCATGACTACCAGAGGCCGCATCAAGTCTCCTATCCTTCTCTCTGTCTATTACTTCATAGACCATTCCAATGAGACATTGAAACTACCCATTCAGCCATTCTTTGATCAGTAGATTAGGTGGCCAATACATTGGATCCCATGCCTTAAGTTTGAGCCTGCTCAGAATCGCAACATACTCTCTCCCTTCAAAAGGATTTGTTCTCAAATCAAAGTTTTGTAAGAGGATAGAACCATGATCATCTCCTGGATCAAATACCCAGCATTTCAATCCTTTTCCATTCCTCAGCAAACTCCTTGAACCTTGTTCAATCAACTCCAAACTCCTTGCTCTTTCAATCACGCTTTGGTTCCTGTTTTTGCACACACACACACCTCTTCTCCTGGCTTGAATACAAAGTGGTGCAAGCCTCTCACATTCCTTAGATGTATCTCATTGCAAACAGAACTTAGAGCAAGTTGTCTTTCCTTTTTATTTAACTCATATCCAGCTGCTGCTGAAGGAGCTTCTCTCCATTTACTCCATAAACACAGAAAAATCATGGTTATCTCAACATGTATTCTATTCTTTCCCTGATAGGATAGGAGAATCAGATCCCCAAAAACATGCAGGAACCTTGATGACTGATCTGGTGGCCGAACTAGTCCCTTATGGCTGCTTAGGAGAATGTCGTTGAGGTCTCTCATATCACCATGACCCCAACTCATCATAGTACGTCCATCATACTCTATCTTTCCTGGTGGGTGAGTACATTGGTCTCCATATTTACTATCAAGCTTTGGTTTCTCCTTAACCACAACACATTCATGCCTTACTCCTCTCAGCTGGTTCTGATCAATTATGGACCTGATCAAGAACGTGTTACCTCCTGACTCTCTTCTCTTATGACAGCAGCTACTTAAGATCACACCATCCTCTCTCCCTTCAAAAATATTTGTCCTCTAATTTTTTTTTTCAGGAGTGAAGAAACCTTGCAGATCAAGCTTGTATGAAACTGTTTTCTGAGCCAGATTGTTGTTGCTCATTCTATTAACACTCAAGCTTCCTCCTGGTTCAAAAACGACTTGCTGCAAGCCCTTAGCAATTCTCAGATGCTCCACTAAGATGGAATAGAAGTCTAAAGTAAACCAGGTCAGTAAACCACAAGATAAAGACCGAAAGCTTTCACCTTGATCAATCAAAGCAGGCGCCAGTTCATGAATTGTAGTTGAATCTCCAAGCACTTTTTCTTCTTGCTTTGTTTGATTAGGCACGTGTAAACACAGCTCTTGTGTTTCTACTTAATGTTCAACAGAAATCATGAAAAATTCTTGTTCAATATCCTCCAAGAGAAAGTCGACAACTGGTTCTTCCTCCTCCCATTGAAAACCAGGTATGTACTTAAAACTCATGATGATTTAAGCTCATCCCAAGTGTATAGTGGTTCTTCGTCGAACCAGGGTGCTTCTTCCTCTACCTTCCACCATGATTTAGCCTCACCTTTCAGTAAGTTAATAGCAAGGGATAGGCTTTCCCATGAGCCTACTGGATTCTGCTCAATGAAACTATCTAGGATATCAGCCCACGCCATGAAAGCTTTTGGACCATATCCTCCACCAAAAACATCATGATAAATCTTAGAAACAAATCCAACAAGTCTCCTAGTTTCTTACTGGTGGTAGTTTCACTTCTCTGTCACTCTTCTCCTCTTCCAAACGAAGTTGGTGGTAGATCAGCTACGAAAGAGACAAAAATCGTGTGCAGTTGATGAAACCAGATTAAGATCTCTTACCCTAACCTTCAAGAGGCTCTGGTACCACTTGGTACGACCCTTGATAGGCTGTAATTCCCTGGATCTCTTGTAGGTGGGTAAACGCTTTGATAATCCTTGCAAGCAGAGAATCAAGGACTCAATCTGCTTCAAGGCCTATGGATTGATGTGGGACAAAGAGAGATGGCTCGTCTCCTGATACTCCAAGCCTCTGTTCTGGATATGACACACCAAATAAGAAACCAAAAGGCTGGATATTACACACCACCAGAATTGAGAGAAAACTCAAAACAAAGAAGATGAAAAAAATTGTCGATTGATTGAATAATTCTTAACTGCGTACAATGATAAATAGAAAACGCCAAATCCCCTAATCCTAAACCAAATTGGTTTACTCTAATTATAATCCTAATCTAATTTGAAATTGTTTTACAAATCCTAATCCCAATTAGCTTTGGTTTACCCTGGTTAAATCCAAAACGAAATTGCCTTTGGTTCAAATTAAAAACATTACAATTCCTTAAACAATCAGAGATTAAACCAATGGTTTAATTCCCTTTTCTTCTTGGTTAACTCCTCTTCTCTTTTCCACGCCAAAATCTAAGTGCATAAGAGCTTGTCTCTACGTTTGGCCATAGATCTTGTGCTCGATCTAGTTGAGAAGCTAATGAGTCCTCCATTTAGGCCGCCTCGTCCATCTGCTTGTTGGAGCTGATCCACCTTGCTTCTCTCCTGCTCAGTTTGTTCTCCACGCCAAGTTGAGCTTGCAGATTGATCTCCATGCTCGGATTGTCTCCTGGTCCAGCTCCTCTCCACGTCCACACTGATTCATGATCATCCATGACTACCAGAGGCCGCATCAAGTCTCTTATCCTTCTCTCTGTCTAATACTTCATAGACCATTCCAATGAGACACTGAAACTGCCCATTCAGCCAAGATTTGATCAGTAGATTAGGTGGCCAATACATTGGATCCCATGCCTTGAGTTTGAGCCTGCTCAGGATCTCACTAGAGAAGAAAGATGAAGAGAAGGTAGTGACTTTCTCTAGTTCGTCACATGTGAGAAGAGACAGAGACTAGGAAGTGTCGGCACAGAAACAAGGGTTATTGGCTTCGGCCAAACAAGTGGAGTTTTGTGAGGTTTGGTCAAAGCCCAATCGGACTTATTCAATATTGGGCCGGCTTGCACAAGTTACGAGCGGATAATCTATGGGCTTAGTCGACGAAGCCCATTAGGTTAAAAGCTAATATAATATGTGCGTTAAGTCAAGTAAAAGACACGGTTCTTCGTCTTGAGCCACAAGATATCAAGCTATAGAAAGAGACAAGCTACACAAGATAGACAAAGACATTATTTTAAGCATAGAGAACTTATTTGAGCTTATATTTTTCTATTTAAAGGTCTTGAGACTAATTGTGTCTTCTTGGTGTTTCTCAATGATATAACCTATTTATAACCAGTTTCAGGACATTTTATAGGCTATATTTAGGGTATATTATTTGTGTCTATGCTATGTTTTAAAGTCTTTACAGGTCCAGGTACGTTTTGGAAATATATGGAGATACTTGGAGATTTTGGAGAATTTATAGGAAAATAATTTGTAGCTGATCAATGAGAGAGTCAAAGTACAAGACTGCCGTCGATCGACGACACTACCTTGGCGTCGACCGATGTTACATGACCAAGATCGATCGTGCTGAACACTTGACATCGATCCATAACCAATTAGCAGACAGCCGATTTCAAGCCCAAGTTAGAGACAAAACACAAGATTACCCCTACACGAGTTTTGACCTAGATTTTAGGGTTTTATATATATACTTTATGTATGACACCATTGACGCAAGTGGCATACAGTGCGAGGTTCTAGAGTTTTTAGTATTCTATTAAGATTTATTTAGGGGAAAAGATTCATAACTCCTTAGGGAGATTTGGATTGGAACTTCAGTATTTTATCTATGCATTATATTAAGATTATTATTCTTACTTTGATTATGTCTGAGTAGTTACCAACTAGATTTAGAGTTGAATGATAGCAATCATGGATTAGTCCAAAAGTAGGATTTCTAGGTTAAGTTAATATCCATCAATTGAGTTGTGCTTAATGCTTGCATTCTAGAGTAGCTAACTAGGATCTCGATAGTACGACATGAACGACTACAAGAGTAGGTTATGTGTCAGAATAGACTCCATTGAACTAGGTTGTTATGCGCATGCGAGAGCTGGTCTAATTAGCTTGGTGAACATATCAAATCTCGTTCACACTTCCTTCTGATCTCACCGTCGATCGACATCAGGCCTTAGTCGTCGATCGATGGTCTTTCCTTTTGCTCGCATACGAGAGTTGGAGTTAAAAGAGTCAAAATAGTTAATATTTGATTTCTATATTATTTACATATGTGCATCTTATTCCCTATAATTCATGAAGCTTGAAACCCTAGATCTAGCATATTTAAATTTGCATCTAGTTAGTATATTATCATATTTCCATATTTACATTATTAACATATTTCCATATTGCATCTACACCTTCTAATAAGGAATATTTCATTAAACTGATTACTTGTTACCAATATATATTAATCACCTAGTTTAGTCTGTAGAAATAAGAAATATATTGTGTGCCATTATTCGTTGTGGATTTGATCCCTAAGTACTACATCTTATCTCTCTTGGCAAGAGTATTGTTTTGTGAGTTATGATTAATGGTTAATTTGACAGTTAATTGTTTAGGATATTTAAACCCTGCTAGAGCAATAAACACATCCCATGTCAAATTTGGCCCCTTTGCCGGAGAACATTGATTGGCATTAGATTTAATTTATAGGATTTAGAAGTTACTGATTTTTCTTTTTCTTTATCTTTTAGGAGTGATATAGCTTATTTATTACCAATTTCAAGCCATGTTATAGACTATATTTAGGGTCTATTATGTGTGTCTAGACTATGTTTTAAATTCTTTACTGGTCCATGCACTTTTTGGAGATACTTGGAGCTTTTGGAGCATTAAGAGGAGAATAATTTGTAGCTAATCATAGTGTGAGTCGAAGTACAAGACTGTCGTCGTTCGACGAAACAACCTTGGTGTCGACCAACATTACATGACAAAGATCGATCGATGTTGTACATCTGACATCGATCGATGACCAATTCACAGACAACAAGATTACAAGATTACAAGATTACCCCTGGACGAGTTTTGACCTAGACTTTAGGGTTTTATATTTATACTTGATGTATTGCACCAAGGTGTGCAGAGTTAGAGTGTTGGGTGATAGTAAGTGTGATTTGTGTGTGTGCACAAGCACTCCATCATAATTGAAGGATTTATTTAGGGAGAAGATTCATAACTCTTTAGGGAGATTTGTATTGGAACCCCATTATTTTATTTATGCATTATATTCAAATTATTATTCTTACTTTGATTATGTCTGAGTAGTTATCCATTAGATTTAGGGTTGAATGGTAACAATCATGGATTAGCCCAAAATTAGGATTGCTAGTTAAGTTAATATCCATCAATTGAGTTATGCTTAATGCTTGCATTCTAGAGTAGCTAACTAAGATCTCGAAAGTAGGACATGGACGACTATGTGAGTAGGTTATGTGCCAGAATAGACTCCATTGAACTAGGTTGTTAGGCGCATGCGAGAGCTGGTCTAGTTAGTTTGGTGAACATATCAAATCTCGTTCACACTTCTTTCTGATTTCACCGTCGATCGACATAAGGCCTTAGTCGTCGATCGATGGTCTTTCCTTTTGCTCGCATACGAGAGTTGGAGTTAAAAGGGTCAGAATAGTTAATATTTTAGTTCTAGAATATTTACATATATGTGCATCTTATCCCCTATAATTCATGAAGCTTGAAACCCTAGATCTAACATATTTACATTTACATCTAGTTAGATTATTAGCATACTTCCATATTTACATCATTAGCATACTCTCATATTTACATTAGTAGCATATTTTCATATTGCATCTACACCTTCTAATAAGAAATATTTCCTTAAACCAATTACTTGTTACCAATATATATAATCACCTCGTTAGTCATTATAAATAAGAAATCTATTGTGTGTCATTGTTCTCTGTGGATTATATCCCTAAGTACTACACCTAATCTCTCTTGGCAAGAGTATTGTTTTGTGTGTTAGAATTAAAGGTTAATTTGACAGTTAATTGTATAGGATATTTATATCCTACTAGAACAATAAACACATCCCATGTCAAGGTGCATGCAAAAGAGTATCAGGAGCAACAAAGGACAAGAATTATTATTCTCAGACCCACAGAAACTCGAGCGTACGATCCGCAAAGAAAGACGACAAGCATTGATCGACGGCATCTACTCAGAGTCGACCGACACTTCTTTACGGACAACATCGATCGACATCAGAACTCTAGCATCTACTGACATTGATCACTTAGCATTGATTGACATCATCTCATCTGCATCGATCGATGACAGAAGACGAGATCAGATGGTTGCACCTATAGTATTGGTTCAGAATTAGAATGGAAACTTGCATGACCTCAATGGTGATCTGCGTAATGCAGCAGGTCAAAAGATAGACGATCAGGGGGACAATAATCCCTGATACAATAGCAAAAGCAGAAGCAGACGCTGCATTAGCTCAACCTGAAGTAAAGCCCAAGCTGCTAGAGGCATGGAGATTTCAAGACCAATCAGAAGATCATGGATCAAATTTATGTTCGACAAAGTATTGGAGGGACAGCAGAAGATGATTGTGGATTTCAATGGGAATTTAGATTTCATGTACCTACACCTAAACACAAAAATTGAATACCTCGACACTCGTGTGGAAAAGATGGAAAATTAGGTGACTCAAACAAGTGAAACCCTTAAGAAATATTAGGCTATGGTTAGGGAGAAAGAAGAATCTTGACAGGAACATCATGTCAATGATGTAATTGATGATGATTTTTGGGTAGAAGTCAAGAAAGAAAAGCCACAAGAGGAAGGTTTCCTAATAGGAAATCTAAGTTCGTTAGGCAGTTTGCACAGGCACTGATCGACACAAGATACACAGAATCGATCAACGGTCCCTATGGAGTCGGCAGAATTGGGAAAATCTTCCAACATCATCCGATGCAGAGATAGTAAAATTGATCGATGGTACCCAAAAAAGCAAAACGAGTTCATCAACCAAACACGAATACAACAACTCCAGAGCATAAGATGGATACATCAGAGCCTATGATGGTTGATAAGGCTACCGAGTGTCATCCTAGGAAAAATCCAAGGATCATTCTGAAGAAATGTGATCCTGGGAAAATGCCATGTCTGATCAAAAGCCAAGAATTCCCTAATTCCCTCAGCTATACTAGATCTTCGGTTAGCATCATACCCAGATCTATAGAAGAGAAGTTGAACTTGAGAGTGGAGCCTTCCATTGATTCTTTCATTTTTGTCGATTGCTCTAGACTAGACTCAGGAGATATTTGTAGAGTACGTCCCACTATAAAATTCAGAACGTCTTGATCCCAATAGACTTTCATGTGATGGACATCATGATAGATTGGAACTCTTCTCTACTACTTGGGGCATTCATGGCTACTGTGGGAGCCATATGCGATATGAAGTTAAATATATGTTTTATCTATCTCTAATTTATCAAAATATTTTTATGAACCTGTCAAGAATAAGAACAAGTATACTCTGATTAAATTGTGCAATGATGCAGAGCTTGTGGCCACATGCTTCTGCGATTACGAGTTTGGTGAGGAATCGGAAGGAGCATTGATGGATACCCCACCCAACACATCGATCGATGGCCTTACAGTTCAACAATCGATCGACACCCACTCGATTGAATCAATCGACACTCAAAGTTCAAACAAGTCAACACCTACCATGGAAATTTCAATTACAACACAACCTACCTCGAGTACGACAAAGACGAAGAAATAATTGAATACCGAGGGATTGCTATGGAAGAGACTGGATACCACCATTCTAGGAGTTCATGAGTTATGTACATCTAACCCATTTAGTTAAGAAACTCCAAGACTGATCAGTTGGATAAATTCCCTACTGATAGACGGTCGCATAGAGTATGGAACGAGAGCTTTTGATGCTGATGGCAGAAGAATTTTCTTTTGGGAAAAAAAGGATGAGTATGGCATCTACAGAGATGAGAATGGCAATGCACGAGCTCTAGACGGAAGAGTTGTGAATGTGTAAAAAGAATATATCAGGGCAGTTCTAGAGAGATCTACTATGTTTGAGTACAATTACATATGTTTACCTGAACATGCAACAAAGATCGGTATGTCTAAGAAGAAACCAAAGACATACAACAGAGCAGAGATTGACGATATGTGCATGAGATCTACAAAGCTCAAGAGATGTCATTAGATGATTTCTACAGGAGGCTTGATGATGTCAACTATCTTATAGACAAATTCCTCACCGGTTTGACTACACTCATTGATGAGATGAAGCAAGATTTGGATACTATTCAAAGACACCATGAGAGTATACCAGATAGAGTGACTTTGATCGATGGCAGCATCATGCCATCGATCGACACTGATTTCGACAGACAGAATTGCGCAGCATAAAAACAATTTGACGATAGGTTCAATGAGATTGCTTTTTTTCAGAGCCTAGTGAAAGAAGATATTTCTCAGAAATTTGAGGATATATCAGAAACTACAGCTGCCAGACTTAGAATGCTACAGCGCAGTATTGAGAACCTACAAAGGAGAATGCATTCAGTGGAGGTTACTAAAGAGATCATAAAGAATGAGAAAGCCAAAGGAGATGAAGCAATGAGAAGCTTTGTTGGTACTTGATTTCAGAAGAACAAAAAGATGTAGACACTTGTTTTCTAAGTGTTGATCCACCTCCATTCTAGTCAGAAAATTCAATAAGTCGAGCTTAATACTATAACCAGGCGCTGAGTGGGAGGCAACTCACAAGAAGCATGCATCAATTGACTCACTGGTAACGGCATTGATCGACAACAAGAAGCAAACGCACGCCTATCCACAATCAAACATCGATCGACTATGCATCGATCGATACCACCATTCCAGGAGTCCTTGAGTTCTGTACATCTAACCCCTTGAGTTCAGAAAATCCAAGACCGATCGGTTGGATAAATCCCCTAGTAATAGATGGTCGCGTAGAGTATGGCACGAGAGCTTATGATGCTGGTGGCAGAAAACTTTTCCATTGGGAAAAGAAAGATGAGAATGGTAATGCACGAGCTATAGACGGAAGAGTTGTGAATGTGCAAGAAGTAGATATCAGAACAGTACTTGAGAGAACTACTATGTTTGAGTACAACTACATATGTTTACCTGAACATGCAGCAAAGATCGCTATGTCTAGGCAGAAACAAAGACATACATCAGAGCAGAGATTGACGATATTGTGAATGAGATCTACAAAGCTCAAGAGATGTCCCTAGATGATTTCTACAGGAGGCTTGATGATGTCTACTATCCTATAGACAAGTGTCTCACCGGTTTGACTACACGCATGGATGAGATGAAACAATATTTGGATACTGTTCAAAGACAGTATGTGAGTGGACTAGATAGAGTGACATCGATCGACGGCAGCATCATGCCATCGATCGATACTGATTTCGACAGACAAAAGTACGCAGCATAAAAACAATTAGAAGACATGTTCAATGAGATTGCTTTTTCTCAAAGCATGATGAAAGAAAATATTTCTCAAAAATTAGAGGATATATCAGAGACTACAGCTGCCAGACTTAGAATGCTACAGTGAAGTATTGAGAATCTACAAAGAAAAATGCATTATGTGGAGGTTACTAAGGAAATCATAAAGAATGAGAAATCCGGAAGAGATGAAGCAATGAAAAACTTCGCTGGTACATTGTTTCAGAAGAGAAAAGAAGATGTAGACACTTGTGTGTTGATCCACCTCCATTCTAGTCAAAAAGTTAAACACATCGAGCTTAAGACTATAACCAAGCGCTGAGTGGGAGGCAACCCACTGTTAGTAAGTTTTTATTTAGTTTTTACTTATACTACTATTTATTTTGAGATTTAATTCGTTTTTACAGACTGTTTAAACCATCATCGATCGACACCATAAAGGCACCATCGGTCGACGATGGATCGCGACCATCGATCGCCCACACCCGCCTACCATCGATCGACACTTTCTTACAGAGAGAGGTATCGAGTTCTATACTTAAGCTATTTACTTATGATTTGATTTTTCCTAACCAATCCGGGGCAGATTACACTCGAGACCGTGTAATTTAAGTCTGGGGGAGGTACGCTAATGCTATTTTATTGTTTTTGAGTTTTATTTACTATCTATATATAAGTTTTTCAAAAAATTTTATTGAGTCAAGAAGAGGACTATGATCAAAAATTTATTATTAACTAACCACACTTAGCACCATTCTTAGAAGGTTGTTTGCAGATATTACTAGAGAGCTGGTCTAATTAGCTTGGTGAACATATCAAATCTCGTTCACACTTCTTTCTGATTGCACTGTCGATCGACATCAGGCCTTAGTCATCGATCGATGGTCTTTCCTTTTGCTCGCATATGAGAGTTGGAGTTAAAAGGGTCATAATAGTTAATATTTGAGTTCTAGAATATTTACATATGTGCATCTTATTCCCTATAATTCATGAAGCTTGAAACCCTAGATCTAGCATATTTACATTATTAGCATATTTCCATATTACATCTACACCTTCTAATAAAAAATATTTTCTTAAATTGATTACTTGTTACCAATATATATATAATCATCTAGCTTACTCTTTAGAAATAAGAAATTTGTTGTGTGCCATTGTTCTCTGTGGATTCGATTTCTAAGTACTACATCTGATCTCTCTTGGCAAGAGTATTGTTTTATGTGTTAGGATTAATAATTAATTTGACAGTTAATTATTTAGGATATATATACCCTGATAGAGCAATAAACAATTACAATTCTATAAGTGATTGGTTCTTGTAACTCTTTATTTACCTAGTGGAGTTTGAGAACAAGAGTGTTCCCACGAGACGTATTGGTTAGAGGCTGTGAACTCGTAAAAATTGCTTGTGTTCATTAGCTAAACGTTAAATTAACAAGTTGGTCGCTTAGGTTGAAAATCATACAAGGTTGAAATCTTAACACATGTAAATATATATATATATGTGGATAATTTGATTTATAATACACAGAATTATGATAAATGATACGGAAAACATCTAAACTGTTTTTTGTTTTACATCTAAAATAATAGAATCTACGGTCTTCAGTAATTTGCTTCTCAAATCTGAATCTGAATCTTGATTTGTAGTAACATCAATGCTTACATATAATTGTCATAGTGCATAAACATAAAATAAGAGCTACATTTGCATCAAGCTGCTAAAAAGAAGCCTCGTACTTATCGGTCAGACTTTTGGGTTTGCTAGGTAGCATGGTTTTTTTCTTAAAAACGTTTTATATTTTAAAATATTTTTCCAAATAAATGTTTATTATTTCCCATTGTGTATAAGTACCATACAAAAGTTTAATTTTGGAACAGTTACATAGATATTATATAATTCTAATTAAGAGAGCCGTTTCAAACTTTATAAATACCATTTTCAAAAAAAAAATTATTATATTTCTAAATTAATATCTAATCTATTAAAATAGAGTCATATTTTTATCTACTGATAAAAAGTCATTTGATTATTTCATTAGTAATTAATTATATTAAAAATAATATTTATATATTAGATCATTTGAATAAAATATACTATCACACATAAAAATATTCTACTATAATACTATTTATTTTTGAATATTTCTTCTTTTAATTTAACAAATATTATAAAATTATTTGATTATAAATTTTAAATAATTTATTAAATTTGTAATTATTATTAAAATGTTAGAATTTACTATTATATATTTAAATAAAAACAATTATTATATATTATTTTAATTTATAAATTTAAATTATAAAGTTAGAAATATAAATTTAAGTTGAATAAAAATAAATTATACAAGATAGAAAGTTATATTATATGATTATGTGATTTTTAGTTAAGAGTTGATGGTTTATGTTTGTAAATTAAATAAAAGAAATATAACTTATTTAAATAACTAAATATTTAAAATAAATTTTAATCAATGAGAATTATAAAAAAATTAATCCATTTTCATTAGAAAATATCAAAAAAATAATGAAATAGGTTAAATAGATAAATTATTCTATTATCATTCTTATATGATTATGTTTATTTAAATTTTTAATATTATATTAAAATAAAAATAAATTATATATTAATATCTGTTGTTTCATAAAAAATGAATAAAATTATATATAATTATATATTAATAATATCGAACAAGACATATTAAGTTACATAATACAAAGCACCAAATAGTAAGAAATATTTTATCAATTTATCATAAAACTTAAATATAAATATCTGCGTGAGTTAAAGTCTAGTTGAATATTAAAGCACACACAAACACATATTTTCTATTTTTATAGAGATATAATCGATATTAATGCTAATTACTTTTAGTTTATTTATTTTTAAATTTATTATGTAAATAAAATCAAAATATTTTTGATTTATATTGACATTTATTGGTTATGAAATGAAAAATTAAATTTGGACATAATTATTCTGATTTTTTCTATAGATTTATGATTATGAATCTAAATTTATTATCAGAACATTATACTTTTTAACATTTTGGACCATGTTAGACATTGCACATACAAATAGACGGCTCTCTAATTAAACATCCATACATTTTTTTGATAAAATGTTAAATATTATTATCATTTTTAAGTTCTTAACAAAAGTATAAAATGAACGAGACGCGGATAAAAAACCAAAATCTAAACACAAAAAAATAGGTAAATGAAACAAAGCTAATGACCTTACCAAGCAAGAGACCACCTAAAACGACACCTAAACTAAATTGAGAGGATAGAAAAGTTATCAATGTTGCCGTTTAAGGGAAGAATCTTGGTTAAAATGTGAGAAGGGACTTGGTAGATATTGGCATTCCCAAAGTCCGCTTGATGTAAGCGTAAGTTATCAAAGATTCACAATATCCTTATATCAAAGATAATGGGTGATCCAACAAGAGGGATGGTGTGTACAGTCGACCTTAAAACCGGTTGGATAGAGAGTTGATGATGATATTGGATAGAACGGCTTGTTGACTGATTCCACAATCAACCACGAAGAAGAACACTTCAATCCACAATCGGTTTCAGTCGCCAATCAAAAAGTCTAGTGATTCCACACAAGACTTGATGATCAAACTCACATAAAGACACAAGACTTTGGAGAAAACTTAAAAGTTTATTGATTTTTGAGTAAAGTTTTTGTGGCAAACAACGAGAGACCTAATGAGCTTATATAATGCTCAGTACAAGACTTACAAAGATAAAAAAAAACAGAAAATTCGATGAAAATAAAAGAAAATTAGCCGTTAGACTTTAAGTGACAAAATATGAAAGAATCTCGGTCAAAGGATAAGCTGCTTGTATCTGGACAACTTTGGGAATATTCTAGGAGCTTTTGGAAGCTTCTGGTTGACAGAACAAATCACCATAATGCTTGCAAGACTGAAGGAATAAAGCCGTTGAAATTTAAAGCAAATCGGATCCGAAAATGGCAAGTTGAAATGGTGAAGAATCCAGCTGAGCCAATGAGTTTTAGTGCATGGTATGAACTCTCCAAGTGGTATTAGATGTAATGAATGATCTCATGGTTTATACACGTGAGTTTGAGTTGCAAACTCCTTAAGCAAATAATTACACTCTTTAAGAAAATAATCTTACGATATCTTTAGAAAAAAACAATTTTACTTTCAAAACTTCATTCATAACTCTAAATCATAAATTTAAATTAGTTAATTCAAACTGTATAAATGTATTTTTACACCTTTTAATAAAGTCCATTTTAGTTCCTTAAATATTATTCAAGTGAAAAAAAATTGAGAAATTGTTAAGAATAACACAAGTTAAGTACCATTTTGCAATAATACCTTCAATAAAAAATATATTAACATTTAGGTTTACAATTTGGTGATTATTGTTTTGGGTTTAGTGTTGAATAGGTGGTTTTGAGTTTCAAAATGTTTCATAAATACTTAAAAAAAATAATTTAGTCTAATTTTATCATAATCTAAATATATTTTTGAAAATTGTTATTTATTAATAAAGTGGTATCTGGTAAAATTGAAATTTTCCCAAAAAAATAGGTATATTTTGTCATATTTCTCTTAAAAGATTACTCTGTTTTTGAACCGAAGAGAGCATTCTTTCTTCTTTTTCTTCTTTCTTCGCCTTGTTGTCTTCTTTCTCCTTAGGTGTACAGAGTCCAAAGTAAGAGAGAGAGAGATCAGAAGAAAAAGAAGAAGAAGAAGAAGAAGAAGAAGAAATAAAATCGTGAAAAGGTGGAAACTTTTTTAATAGTTAGAGATTGAAATTATTCAGAATGATGCGTGAAGATACGACTGTGTAGCTCTCTCAGTTTGTTCGTTTGCTGAAAGTTGGGATCTTTGGGCAGATACAAACAAGCTCGCTGTCTGTTTGACAAGTTTTGATCTTCTCTGCTCTTCTTTTATGTGTGACTTGACTTGCCTGCTTTAGTGCTCCATTTAGGATTTAGGATCAGCGTTTAAAGAGATTTAAGATTTGTGGAAACTATTGACTGAGATGTTGTGTGTTTGTGTGTGTTTTGAATTGGCTACTAGAAGATGTGATGATGGTTTTGACCTTTTTTCCTTAGCATAGACTTTGTTCTGGGTACTAATTTGAATTTGTCCATGTTTGATTCTTCCATCTTTCTGTTGGATTAGTCTCCTTTCTGTAAAATAGGAAACTCAGAGACAAAGGTGAAGCTCTGTTTTCTTTTTTATTCTTCAGGACAGGAACATAACTTATAGATAAACTATTTTTCTTCAAGCTTCTTGGTTTTGTTTCTCACTTATGATTTGATTCATATGTTGCGAAACTTTCAAGGATCAACTTGCATCTTGTGCAGTTTCTCTTTTGTTTCCTTGTGTGTGTTGTCCCTATGGATTTCTGATATTCAAAATGTTTTGTTATTTGTACCTTTTAGGTTTCGACTCGTTCTAGCTGAAGAAGCTTGTTTGTACCTCCAGAGTTGTGCAGTGGGCTAAAAAATATTTGGGGTTGAGGGTGTTGCAGTATGCAATAAAGGTTATGAGATGAAGGCAATTAAAGGGTGGCTTCTAGGCAGAACAAGTTATATGCAGTCTTTGCCTGGTGCTCGCCACCGTTCTCCTACAAAGAAACCACTATGGATCATCGCAGTTGTTTCCCTGATAACAATGTTTGTAATTGGTGCTTACATGTTCCCTCATCACCGCAACACTGCTTGTTATATGATTTCATCTAATGGATGCAAGGCGCTTACTGATTGGCTTCCACCCTCATCAAGGGAGTTTTCTGATGACGAGATCGCAGCTCGTGTAGTGATTAGTGAAATGTTGAGCTCCCCTCAGGTCATAAAGAAGACTTCTAAGATTGCATTTATGTTCTTAACTCCGGGTACATTGCCTTTTGAAAAGCTATGGGACCTCTTTTTTGAGGTAAACTTCATCAGTTGTGTCAGATGTTTTGCTTCTAGCTAAGATGGTACTGTAGGTTGGAAGTACAATGAACTCTTTACGCGGTTTGAAAAATCTTGACAAGCTTGGAGTTTAACATCTTGCAATGTGTTTAGGATCTCTAGGATAATCTGATTCTCTCGTCAACTTATTTCCTTCACCGACGGTTTTGTACTTTTATTACCGCTCGCAGGGTAATGAGGGAAAATTCTCAGTGTATATCCATGCATCAAAGGATACACCGGTTCACACTAGTCGTTACTTTCTTAACCGTGAAATCCGAAGTGACGAGGTCTGTCTCTTTTTCTGTGCATGATGTCTATGTTTGTAGATATTATGTCATGTCGTCTCTCTCTCTAATTGGTCACAAAAAGAAACATCAAGGTCTGGAATGACTACTTTTAGTTGGTGTATCATGAATTTTCTCTTGCTTCTGTAATAATTGTCATGATTGTGGTAATAGAATCATATGTATGGTTTTCTAAAGGTGGTCTGGGGTAGAATATCAATGATTGATGCTGAGAGACGTTTGTTGACCAATGCTCTTAGAGATCCTGAAAATCAGCAATTTGTTTTACTGTCTGATAGGTAATCTCCCAGAGACGTTACTTCTCTTCTCACTGATTGTGCCAGGGTTGCCATAACCACCTTGATTGTTTCTTGTTTTTGTAGTTGTGTGCCACTTCGAAGTTTTGAATACATGTACAACTATATGATCTACAGCAATGTCAGCTATGTTGACTGGTAAAGTCATCTGTTCAAGTTGATGACATCTCAGAATCAAAATTGCACATGTTTCCAGATATCTTCCTGGCTTCTCCATAATATATATGGTTTTCTCTTACTCTTCAGCTTTGACGATCCTGGTCCACATGGAACCGGCAGGCATATGGATCACATGTTGCCGGAAATTCCAAAGGAAGATTTTCGAAAGGGTGCACAGGTAAAACCTATTTCGCTGATCTAGTATTATGTTTGCATCACTCTGAAAATACATGTGAGATCACTAAAATACAAAGACTCAAAATATGCAGAATCATTTCTCTGTCATTGTTGGAACCGGTTTATATTACAGAAGGCTCTTTTAAGTACAGCTATGTTATGTGGTTTAGTTATGGCAATAGCATGTATGCCATAGCGCAATATTTCGATGATATAAGTTCTTACATCTAGGAACTGGGATTTTCTTTTATAGTGCAAAATTTTCGTTGCTAGTGATGAATTGGTACAACCTAGTACTTATATCATCAGTTAAACCTATTTGGTTTCATTCGTCTTCATTGAGAAGCATTTTGCTCAAGTGGCAAAAACTGGCATGAGAGAGTATTTAGCAAGTGTTCATGGCTTAGTCAACTCTATCTCTATATCCGTGCAGTGGTTCTCGATGAAGCGTCAGCATGCTGTAATAACTGTGGCAGACGGTCTTTACTACTCAAAATTCCGGGATTACTGTCGGGTGAGTATGACCTAAGCCTCATAATAGATGCTTCTCAATCTCTTTTCTCGATTTAATGGAAGGCATTACCATTTAAATTTATTGAAATAGCCGCTCATTGATGGTAAGACTTTTGTTTATATTCAGCCAGGTGTAGAGAGCAACAAGAACTGCATAGCGGATGAACACTACTTGCCAACATTCTTCCATGTGAGAATCCATTTTGAGTCTATAACTAAAAGAAATTGTTTCACTTCCTCAAATATATTTCGGTGTGATAAATCTCTCAGATGCTAGATCCTGGTGGCATTGCTAACTGGACTGTAACATATGTTGATTGGTCTGAGAAAAAGTGGCATCCAAGAACATATATGCCCAACGATGTCACGCTCGAGTTACTGAAGAACCTCACAGTATTGTCACTAAACTGCTCTTAAAACTCTTCCTTGACTATTCCCTTTCTTGCTTCCATTGGGATAATGAATTGGTATACCTTTTGAACCATTTGCAGTCCATCGACGCAGTTTCACGGGTAACAAGTGAGGGAACGGTACACGCTTCAAAACCAATTCATCTCCACTTGTAACCAGTTGTAAATCTACTTTTACCGACATTATAGTTCTCCTTTTTGTGTCTGCAAACACAGGGTGAAGTAACATGGACACCATGCATGTGGAACGGAATCAAAAGACCTTGCTATCTCTTTGGAAGGAAATTCCATGCAACTACTCTCCATAAACTAATCGATCTCTTTTCAAACTACACAAGCTTGGCGTAGACCTCAACGAGGCGTTTGGAATGACCGATGAAATGCAGTGCCAAGGAGGTATTCTTTTGACTCGGATTTCTTTGACCAAGTCCCCATTAAATTCTGAGGAACCAAGTTTTGAACTTGAGGAACTATCATAGAATCCCTAGAAGATGTAACTCGCTGCAAAGTCTTTTAGGAGCAGAGACAATCGTTGTGATCTTGGGAAGCATAGGAAGCCTTTAGTGTATTTGGTTTGGTTGAGGACGTTGGGACATTATTAAAACTCATCTGTTTTCACTACATCTCATTGTTATTTATATAAATCTTAGCAGAGTGCTTGATGTTTTATACAATTTAAAGTTCAGCATCTGATCATACCTCACTGAAACTCCAAAAGGTGGAGTATTATATCAAGAACTAATCATACAAATTGCTATTAAGCATTCTCCTTTTTTTCAGTTCTCTAGAACTACATTCTTATTACTGCATATTACAAAAAAGAATATTACAACATTTGTTCAGTGCCGATGTCCCAGAGCCACTACCGGAATCCTCACTGTATGCCCTCGACTACCTTTCAATTTCACCTCTCCAAAGCTGTAAACTCCAGAAACCGATCTCACGGTCAGAGTAACCGAGAAACTTCTAGAAGCGCCAGGTCTGAGAGTCATTGCTGGTGGGTTCACTTCAATGGCAATAGATGGCTGCATCCTAGCTGTTATTGTGTATGTTTCTTCTACCTCTGCAACATTCGTCACTCTCCTTGTTACCTCATGAGTCCCCACAAGATGAGAAATAGCAATAGATGCTGCATTGAAATTTGAAGGATGTTTCATATCATAGTTGCAGGGCGTGTTGGTGTAGTTTCTTATTTCGTGGGCATCGATCCCCGGGGTTGTGCACAAGAATCCTAGATAGTCCTCATAACCTACAAGAGAAAATCTTATTGACCAGAGAGATGAAAGATCTTTGATCAAAAAACAGAGAAACAATACCTGCATCAAAGACAAGACCAGGATCTAGAGCAGCATGTGGATTGACATGACCACTTCCGTAATCAAAGGGAGTTGCTTTAACAAGCGTTACAGCTTCTGTGTCTGAATATTGCTGTGCCTGGAGAAGCCTTCCTGCTCTATCTACGACTTTTGAGGTTGTCATCAAAGCTGATTTGATAGCAGCTGGGCTCCATTGAGGATGCTTCTGCTTCACAAGTGCAGCTATCCCAGCTATGTGTGGTGCAGCCATGCTGGTTCCTGATATTAGCGCAAATCCTTCGCCTGCTCAAGACCCCAAAGTAAGAAACTTTACGTCCGTTCAAAAGAATCTCCACATGTTAGTTTAAGTACGTTGAATGCTACTTACCGACATAATTAGGCTCGTCTGTTCCATTAGGACACCAAGCAGCCCATATTAGATAACCGGGTGCAAGAATATCCGGTTTAAGAAGATCAGCATCTTGAAAGCTGAAATCTTTGGTATTAGGTCCTCTAGCTGAGAACAATGCCACTTGAGGTGCTGATTTGTGATAAACAGGTGCTAAACCATCCCCTATGCTTCCCTCAGCATTAAAGCTTTTTACTCGCCCTGTCCAGTCTCTTGTTGTACTGACATTGTAATAATCGATCAACTCCTAAAGATGCAAAAGACAGCGTTTCAGATTCTGACAAAACTAGGCTGAGGGTAAGTGAAAACATTGAAGCTCTCATTACCATAGACTTAGACACATCTGTAATCAGGATTCCTGGAACCGCAGAAGGAACCGGATCAAATTTTGTTCCTGGAGAAACATTTTCAACAACAAGAACAAAACCAGCAGCTCCTAGATGCTTCACTGTTGCAACAACTTTCTTGATGGAAGCTGTACCAACAACGAAGTTGAAAGAATATCCACAGAGAATAATCTTTCCTTCAACCAGTTTCTTGTTAAAAACTTCTGGTCTCTGGCAATCAGATGGATTATACTTTGACAAAGATGAATCCAGCAGAACATCATTTGCAGAGACCAGAGTGTACAACCGATGAGGCCGAGTTGATGCTGCAGAAGAATGCATAACAATTCATCAGGTACTTTTTATAAGCCAAATGTAACATAACATTTTTTTTTTCTTACGGGATAATCCCATCCCAGCCAGCATTTTTCCATTTCCAAGGGTGAGATGGTTTTTGTATCTGCGATCATCAATTGCAGCTGCTACAGTAGTTATCCAAGGGCTATATGAAACCAAAGTTTTTGGAAATGGGCCTCCGTTTCCAGCGGCTTGAGCAACGAAAACACCAGCTTTCACAGCTCCAAGAAGTGTAGCATCGAATGGATTCAAGAATGTTGTCCTGGTAGTTGTTGGAGGACTGTTGGGACCAACAGAGAGACTCAGAATATCAACTCCATCATGAACAGCCTGCTCATGAAGATCTCTAGTTAGTATCAACTAAGCCATTGCCTATGAAAATTAGCATTTAAGAAGTTACTTGACTCGTGTTGCTGAATAAATCATTTCACTAAGCTGAGATATGTTCCTTGATACCTTGTGGTCAGACCTTTCTAACTTGTGCTAAATTCTTACTCTTACCTGATCAATTGCAGCAACTACATCAGCCACGAAGCCTCCAAAAAGCCGGTAAAGAGCCTTGTAAACAGCAATCCTGAAAGACATTAGCCTTTTAGCGTATGAAGGAGAAGAAAACAACCTTTTATTAAAACTGCCATTTGCGCTAACTATCTATCTACCTTGCACGAGGAGCCATCCCACTTGCTCTTCCGAATTCATAACCGTGCATTCTCAATGGAATACCATTATTTCCAGCTGCAATAGCTGCTGTATGACTGAAAACCAGCAGTACAATAAGAAGAAAAAAAAGAATCAGATTTGCTTATAGTGCAGTGAAAGGCTTCTGAGTAAATATTAAAAACTATAAGAACATAGAGACAACCTTCCATGCCCATCACCATCCATTGGTGATGCATAGTCGATATTTGGGTTAAATGCACCAGCCGCTTTAGCAGCTTCAGCGAAATGTTGGGCACCAACAATCTTCCTGTTGCAGAAGCTCTTCTTGGTATGAGGATCTTCTTCACATTTTCCTTTGTAATGATGAAGAGGACCATAAGGTAATCTTTGGTGAGAGGCAAAACTTGGGTGATGCGGATAAATCCCAGAGTCAACAAAACCAATAACAATATCTTCTCCTGCTCTTTCAAAGCCACCACCTGTAGGCCAAACATCCGTTGGAAGTCCCAGAAACTCTGGTGTATGTGTGGTGAGTCTCCTCACTTTCCAGTCTTTGTTGACAGATTTGACACCTGGGGTGCGACGTAGTGTTTCTGCCTACCAAATACAGTGGAATAGTGTAAGGGAACACCATCGGAGAAAAATGATCTCACAATCTTTTTTTTTCTTTACCTGCTCAGGAGAAACATGAACTGCAAATCCATTTATAAGGTGTTTATAGCTGTAAAGCTTTTTGTATGACCCCTCCTCAAAGAGCATTCCAAGAATCATATCGTGCTTCCTCTCTAAGTGACGAGCATACGATGTCACCAATTCACTGAAAGAGTAACATAGCAAGCAATGTGTAGACAGTCCTTTAATCATCAAGATGATGGTACTACTCCAGTTGAAACTATCTAGTTACCTTGATGTATCAATCTTCTCATCAGATTCGACAGCAGTTGCTTCATAACCATTTTCTCCACCTTGATAACTTATGATTGGATCTCCTTCCATAGTCACAATGTAAACCTCTGCAGTTACAGTAACAAGAAGCGCCGAGAGGACAATGCTTATCAACCACGTATCCATATTGATTCGCACAAGTGAAGCTCCAACTTTAATTTGCTCTAGATTAAACTGCAAAACCAAAATCAAATGAATGCATTAGCATCCTGTGACCAATAGCACTATCAATGGAAACTATCAGTTCACCACATAAATATTGAAAAAGAAGAACATTTATACCTAATCTCATACACTCTTCTCAGAGAGATAGTCTAAAAGGACCAAGCTTTCACAAGACAAACATATAATCAAACAACTGACACAAGAATCATCTCAAGAATATCAAAACTGAAAATCCAGTGACAAAATTTCTTTCTCGCTGTTTCACTTATCAGAGAACCAAACAGATAAAGAACATTAGCATATCCAACCAACCCGAAGAGAAAAAACTTGAAATCTAAATCACAGCTTGAAGACAAAGAAACTACCAGAGAAATTTGACTAAACACAATCATCAAGTAAAGAAAGTTCAGCTCCACCATATGCCATTTATATAAGAGAAGAAAAAGCTAGAAACCGAAAACAGGAAGTACAGTATAACAACTATTGCTCTTCAATTAATGAGACAAACAAAGAAGAGGAAAAAGGATAGGAGAAAGAATCTTTAGTCTCTCAAGCCTACATTTTTTTGTAAAAACTCAAAATAACAAGACTAAGTAAGAATAACCCACTTTCACAAACCATCCAAGCAAAGTATAAACATCAATAAAACCCAGACGAAATTAAGAAAAAAAAGTGTCTACCTTTATCTTTATAAACTGTAGCTTGAACAGAGTAAAATCCAAAAAAGGCAATAATGTGTACGAACTTACATTTGCTTCACGAGACGAATCCAGACGCAACAAACCAACAAAACATACACACAAAAGTAGCTTTTTGAGACAAAGGTTAGAACTTTATTCAGTACATTTGCGGAATGAACAAACCCACAGAAGAAAATGATTTAGATCTTTAATCGAGTGGTCTTGATTCTGGGTTTCTTGGTAGAAGAGAGATCTAGCAAAAGGATCAAAAGGAGACACGAGAGGTCAGTAAATAACTAAGAGTTACTGTGAGTTAGTGATGAATGGAGTGTGTGGGGTAGAAAAGGTTTAATTTTTCTTTACATTGCTTTATAAAAAATAAAGCTGCTATTAAGGAGACAACGAAGCGAAGATGATGGCGACTAATATTAATCGTTAATTTTAATTGTCATGTTTTTTTGTATAATGGTAAAATGTTTTCTAAAAAGTGTTTATGGATTTAACTAAAAATCCAAAAACTTTGGTTTAATAGTGGAATTTACATAAATATCCGATTGTCCGAAGGTGTGAGGAAGGAGAGTGACCATTCGCGCGCGAGATTTGCTGTCAGTTTCTACTAAAATGACGATATTACCCCTCAAAAGTAGATATGGGGAATCAATGTTTTGTGTTTAATCCAGTGGATCGTTATGTGGATTTATTACATGTACCCAAATATATAGAAAACAGGTTAATTTTATTTACTGTTCCATGTAATTAGTGGTGCAATAGTTATTTCACTTTTTTCATTTATAAAGTTTTTTTTAAAGGTGATTCTTTTACCTGAAAAATATTAGCTTTGGCAATCCATACAGAAATATGATGTGGCCTAACAAAGTTATTAAATTGAAAGATTGTTGACAGAAAACAGTGGAAAAAAGTTTGAGAGAGAAACATTGAAAAGCCAAAGAGAAAATTATATTATATATATACATATATATTGTTGACTTAAATTGGTTACAGCCTTATTACAGGTTAAAAGTTGAATATATATATTTTTGCTTGATAAAAGAGAAATATTATATTCATAATTAGAGGGCCAGTGTTATATAACTCAATAATGATGTTTGTTTTTAATCATAAACGTGTCTTTATTCGAAACGGCATAATGAAATCGTAAAATTTACAATAAATAGTTTAAGAGACTACTCAATGTTTTGGAAATCCATACTGAAAGCTAAAGTTGGGGTTTGATCATTCTTTGAGATGATTTCGATGTCTTTAGGCAAATTTAGAAAGTTCTTATAGTTTTGCATTGAGATTTATAAAAATATTACACCAATATATGAGATTTGGAATTTGTATATAATTTTGAAATAACACTATTATATTTTAGATAGTTACAGTTTTCAATAAATAATAGAAAATGTCATATAGTTTGTCATTGAGATTCATATAATTAAATATTACATGACATCATGATTTTGTATATAATTACAAAACAATTCTCTAACACATTCACAGTCATTTGAAAAGTTGATACTTATAGAAAATAAAAAAATATTTAAAAATATATTAAGAAATCGAGATTTCAGTAACCTATTTTTAAGAATAGAAAAGAAAAAATCTATGAAGTTATATTTTAAACAATTGTAGAAGAGAAAAAGAGTACCCAATTGTTATCCATAACTAAAAAGTAAATGCTAAAAATCTATTAAGTTATATTTTAAAAGAGGAAATAATATAAATATATATACCAAAGAAGCCACATGGATAGTAAAACCAATTGTAGAAGACACGCAAAGTTCAAGTTCATTACTTTAGTTTAGAGGAACATATATGAAATCAAAATAAACTACAATTAAATTAGTTTTAAGTTTGGATTATTCATCTGAAACCATTTTAAGGTGTGAGTAGATTTTCTTTGCCATGGACTGATGAATTATATATTATAATCATTTAAATATGTTCCAAAGAGGTATGGATAGTATGAATATGTATGATTATAACAGGGCTGAAATAGTTCATGAAGTGCAACATGAACTATTGCGTAAAGAAAAAATGTGATGTGGAACTGGATGTAGTATTTTTAAAGATGTGAACATTAAAGAAAAAATTACTTTGGAAACAACTGAAGAAAATTGTCGAAGAAAAAGTAATCAATTTTATACAATAATAAAGATTGACTTGTTTGTTGAAGAATACAAAAGGAAAATTTTCTAGATTTTTAGGTCTAAGTTTTTCTCTACATATAAAGAAGGTATAGGTAATGAATGAGCTAAAGGCACACAGATAGAAATTTTAGCTGAGAGATTTTGTGAGTCTTTGTAAGGTGAAACAAAACACTAGGGGTTAAGAGTGCTATTAGTTCAAGAGACTTTGTACAAGTATTTGAACATGAGTCACTAGTTCAACAAGTCAAAGTTTGTCTTGAACTTGGTGAAAAAAAATTTTTGAGTGAAACTTGTAAGTGCATAAACAAGACTTAATCTAGTTGTATTTCTTGGAAATAAATTCTACTATGTTAAAGTGTGTTTTAGTTCCTGTAGCAGATAACTCTAACACTTACAGTTGGTATCAGAGCAAGTACTTATGTTTTTTTCTAAATAGGTAAGGATCATGCATAACACAATGGAGAGCTATCAAGAGATGGCATCATATTCAAAAGTGGTTTTGGATGCTGGAAACTACGGGTTTTGGAAAGCTCGAATGAAGGCTACAATAAGGATATTGATCCACTTGCGTGGAAAGTGATGGAGTGGATAGAAGCAGCGAGTAGCCAAAGATGAGGATGGAACTGATGTGGTCAAGTCAAAAGAAATCTAAATTGACAATGAAAACAAAATGGTGAATACAATGCAAAGGCTCGAGCATTTACTCACTATAGTGTAGCACAAAAGAAGTATGAACTGATTGAGGGTTGTGATGCAACAAAAGATGCATGAGATATTCTCCAGAGGCACTTTGAATGAACACATAAAGTTTTGAGTTTCAGAATGGACACGTTAGCCACCCATTTTAAGGATACAAATATAGAAGAGCATGGATCAATTTTGATTTCAGCTCAAAGCTCAGTTTGTTGGCACAAGAATTCATTATTGGGAAAAAATACAAGGAAAATAAACTAGTGAAGAAATTCCTATGATGTATATCATCGAAATTCATGGCATACAAAACAGCGATGGAGGTTGCTTTGAACATCGATGAAATTGAGTTTATTGAAGTAGTATGAATGCTTCAGAATCATTAGATGGAACTAAATGGTGGAAAGAATATGAAGGGACTAGCACTTACTAGCGTGTAGAAAGAATACACTGATCAAGTAAGTCTCATAGTTCATTGGCTCGACAGAGCACTCCTAAGAGTTGAGGATGGACAACCTCAAAGAAGATTTAACTCAAATTAAGAACTTCAGATGCTGTGAAAGCCACAAAAGACTGATGTGAAATACTTTGAATGCAAAAGGTATGGTCATCTCAAATTTGAGTGTCCCATTGTTAAAAGGAGAGAAATTCAGTATAAAGTTGTAAAGGGGATATTTCAGGCAGAATGTTAAAAATGATATGAATAAGATAAAGGATATATCTATGTTTGATGTTAATGAATATGAATCAGAGAGTAAAGTGAGGAATAAGAGCTAAACAAATTTGTAGTAGTTGTTGGAATCACCGAATTTGAATCAGAATCTGAGATATATGATGAACTATAATAAAAATTGAATGAAAGCTACAAGAAAGTACGAGAGACTCTAGTAAAACTAGGCATGGAAAAACTAGCACTTACCACCGATGAATTGTGGTTTTTGGGTAGACCAATGAAATATATGAAAGTTCCTTAAGGATAAAGTATATTCCGTCAAGAATCCAATGAGAATCCAAAAAAAAAACAGGAAATTAGACTGCCTAAATTTTTGGTTTCCGCGGAAATAATAATCCTGATATTTTTCGTTGAGAATTTTTAATACATATTTTTTAACCACCTCTTCTTCCCCATTAATTTTTCTCTCTCTCTCTCTAAGAGCAAAAAACTCCCTTCTCTCGTCATCTCTCCCAAAATCGCCTCTTTCTCTCCCAAAATCATCCCCAACCCATGTAGATTTCCATTTTAATGAGATTTTTATTTAAAAACATACTAGATTTTGACCCGCGTTTTGAAAGCGCGGAATAATTTTCTGATGAAAATTTTATATAATTGCATTTTCTCTTTCTTTAAAATAGGTTTGAGCATAAAATCCATAACCCGAAGTCTGAACCGAACCCAAACCTAAAAACCCAATTCGTACAGGCCTGAAATGTAAAAAATAACATAATGGGTCTTATAGGGTGGTACAAAACATATCAAAACTTGAAATGTTATTAGCCGAACCTGAATGGGAACCTGGAAAACCAAAAAAAACCCGAAAAACATATCCGAATGTCCAAATTGATCACAAATCTAAATATTTGAAACATAAATATGTACTTCAAATATTCAATTCTATATTTATTTTGAAATGATATCTAAAACTCCAATTATATATAAATGTATTTATTTCTTATGTTTTACTTTTAAATTTTGGATTTAACTTCGAATATATCCGAACCGAACTAATATAACCTGAATCCGAATAATATATTGTTACTTTATAGCTTTTAGAATGTGATACAAATTAGAACCAAAATTGATGTGCTATATCCTAATATGATCTTTACTTATATATGAATTTATTTTTCATTTGTTTATTTGTCATAATTTATTTTATTATAATATAAAGGAAATATTTTATTATAATATAAATTAATTCTATGGCGTTCAACCCGTCTGATACTTGATAATGTTTACATTTTTATGAAATAATCTGCAAGAAACCGTAATTGTAAATCATAATATACAATTCAATATACCATATAATAAAATATATTAAATTATATTTTAATCTTCTAATGATATTATATTAAAAATAGAAAACGATTCATCATTTAAATATATTATTTTAATATTGTGCTTTAATAAATTGAAGTATGTTGTAAGCTGTATGAATATATGTTATAATGTATATGTAACTTTCATTTGTAATTTATAAAATAGTTAGTATATATATTATTTAGTGTAATAAGTTAATTATGAATATGAATTATGAATATATAAATGTTATTTCTTATTCTATAAGTCAAATTGAATTAATATTCTTTTGTAATAAAATTAAATATTAATTACGAATTTTGATTATTTAAAATAAATATTAAAACTATAATTATCAATATTTTAGATAAAAAAGATACTAAAATCTATTGTTAAAATGCAGTATTAGAAAAGATACTTAATAATATTTTTTTGATATCTTATTTTGAATTTATTTAAATAATATGTTAAGATTGTGTGTATATTTAATAATAACTAAGTTTGTGGTATGCAAAATAAAAAAATTAATTAAATAAAATTGTCTAACCTATACTATTTGTAAGTAGATAAAAATTGTTTCTGTTTTAATAGTATTGATTGGTTACTGGTTTTAGTGATTTTGAAGTTAGTTTTTAATGATTTTCAATTTGGATTTAAGATTGAAAGGAAGTTTAAAGATTTTGTTGTTTGTTTTCTTTAGTCTTTGGATTAATACTATGTATTTATAAAATTTTAAAATGTGTTTTTTGAAAAAGTGAATTTTAAGTATATTAGTTTTTTAAAAAATTATAAACATTTTTATATATTTACCACATGAAAAACGTTTTAACAAATGTTTTCAATATACAAAAAAGTTGTAATATTTTATAAATATTGTATTAAAAAAACGTGAAGCAACTACTTTTAATATTGTTTACAAGTTTTAGAAGATTTTTTTAGAATTTTGTCAACTTTAAAATATATTTTTATATGTTAATATGTTTTAAAACTATATTGAAGACGTTTTTGATTGAAAATGTTTTATGCAGGTTTTTTGTTAATTTTACAAAACTTATTTTTTATTTATACAAATTTTCAAGGGGTTTTGCAAAAATGACTCAAAAAAAAAGGCAAATGCAAAGAAATTTCATTATATTTTGGAATTTTCATTTGTCTTATTTACCCCAAAAGTTTGAATTATTAACGAAAATACCATATTTTTTTTGAAAATGCTTGTTTTACTCAATCATCTTCATCTTCCTCTTTTATTTACAACATTCTCATTATCATCAATACAATATTTATAGAATATAATTGTATTATATCATTCATTTGGATTTACTAAAGATCGCTCATGAGTGGTGACCACTAGAAAATATAATAAGTTAAGACCCGTTTTGCGAATTCATTTAAAGCGCTCGCAGAAACCATCTGCATAGGCGTTTTGATTGTTTCAAAAACTCGCTTGAGAAAGCGTCTGTGGGAACCAATCATACATATGACGTTTTAAGCTTTATGTATATAACAAAAAACGTTTTGCAGAGGTGCTTAAAGTAGATCACAAACCCGTTTCAAAATAAAACCAAAAACGTTCTATAAATCCTCGAATAAATCATTTTATAAACTGTAATAAATCAATTTGATTAAAGCTTTAGATAGAAAGTTATTAAGAGTTAAGACTTTAGGAAGCTGATAAACCAAATTGAAACAAACATTAATATATAAAATGGTGTTAAGGAAATCAACGATTAGAAAGACGAAATGAACATGTTTTCGAAAAAAAAACTGTGGAGTTGAGATAAATATCTTTCTTTAACTCTTAATATTCGTCTGTAAGTGTCAAGCCATATGCAAATTATTATCTCATGATAAAACTAGGGTAGATAGTCACACAACACTCGTGAACTATCTCCATCGAATTATAGAACTACGAAACACTCTCGTTTAGAACTTACGCTAAGAGATTTGTTTGTTGTTTTTTTCGTTGAGAAAAAAATGAAAAATGAAAGAAGAGAAGACAAGTTCTTAAAGAGGAGAAGGAGATTTGATTTTTATAACTTTTGCTCATTTTCAGTGAAAATATCTCTGAAACCTCGGGAGTGGAGAGTTGAGAAACTGTTTATGCAATATTTGTAATTTTTTATTATTTTTGATCTTGGTATAATAGACAGACTTCATGTCGTTTTAAGATGTACTACACGTCGTTTAAAAACGAATTGCATATTATTTTTTATTCGAAATGGGCCAAAAGTATTTTGATCCAAAAAAAAGTTTATTGAGCCTATAACCTTCACCAAGACAACGTCGAACCGAGCCAGTCAGACGGTGGTAGCACGCGCATGGGGGCGGGCACAACCTCTCTTATGCGCCATTAGAACAAGGAATATCATGAGCCAAAAGTATTTTGATCCAAAAAAAAAGTTTATTGAGCCTATAACCTTCACCAAGACAACGTCGAACCGAGCCAGCCAGACGGTGGTAGCACGCACATGGGGGCGAGCCCAACCTCTCTTATGCGCCATTAAAACAAGGAATATCATGAGTACATATTTATACTACTCACTCTTGTCTCTCACAACCGATGTGGGATTTTTTCCCTTTTCTTTAGTTAAGCCAAAAGGGTTTTTATTAACATGTAGGTCCATTTATCTTCAACTCTTGCTATTTATTCTTTCAGCCATTTGGCTTAATAAATTGGCTCAACAGATGTAGTTTTGTTCAATTGGAAGTAGTTTAATCAGTTTGTTGTATTGTTTTAAAAAATGTATATTATGTATTGATATCATCATGATACCCAACCTAATTATGTAGAACAAAATGTCTAGAACACAACAATGTCTATATACACAGAATAAGTAAATGATTATAAAGTTTTTTCTATTTCTTTTCTGTTTATGTTCCCCCAAAGTATATGAGAACTCTGCTTGATCTTTGTGAAAGGGACGTTGAATTGTCTTTCGGTTAGAAAAAGACAAATCTGTTATTTGCAAGTTTTCTCAATTTACTTTTCGTGACTCTCTTCGTCTGTTTCGCTTTATTAGGTGTTGTGAAAAAAAAATCTTGAAGTTTCAGTTTGTTAATTACTAGAAAAAACATTTTAAATACCAAAAAAAGTTCTTGAGGTTTCAGTTTCATCACCTCTTACATGAACTCGATGCGTGTTCAAGATAGCTTTAATTGTTTTTTTAGATAGCTTTAATAGTTTCTCTCTATTTTTAATCTTTTGCTATTTAATTTTCAAAAAAAAAAGTATTGTTTAGTCTATACAACTAGTTATAGATTTGTTGATGCTCTTTACACTTCTCGTCTGGCAGCCGATTCGAACAATAAAAGATTAGATGAAATCATGTGAAAGAGATGGCGATTTCCCTTAAACGTGAAGATATCACACAAAAAGGAAAAGCATAATTCCCAAATTTATCGAAGCAATGTTTTCAACTTCATGAAAAACTTCCCTACCTGTTTTGAAAATTCTAACTATGCACGTGTATATATATCATATGGTGTAAATGTCTATCACGATTATTATTACTTTGTATATTCCTCACAATTCTAAAGGTCATTGTCCTTCTATAGGTTTCATTCGAAGTTGTTGGGACCATCAACCGCTTATATCGCTCAAACTGCAATCACAAAAACCGTGTTGTACTATTGTTAACAAAAAGGTCATAGTGTGCTTGATTTTCTTTCAACTTGATCAATTTTCTTAATTTAATTTTTTTTAAAAATTGATTGATATTTTTACTTAGAAACTTATTGTAAGAATGAATAAATAAAAGAAAAGAAGAAGCAAGCTGGCTGAAGATAGAATCTGGATCAAACAGACTTGACTCACAAGGAATTATGAAGGCTGCCCTATACCACTTGACCTAACTTGACTTGCAAGGCAAGGAATAAGTTGGGGAGGACCTTGTGGACGTTCCTCAGCTCCAGAAACCTAAGGATACTCAGTTTGAATTCAAAAGGAAGGATTTGGTTTGGTTTAAGCAAGAAGAAGTCATATGGATGCATAAGAAGTTGTGTAGACCTGTCACTATCACCAAGGAAGGCTGTGCCTCTCCTCCTGTCCCTTTCTACTCTTCCTGGACGTGTCAGACCTTGGTTGTATCCCCTTTGGCCTCTTCTCATTCCATACAGAATTATTTGTTTATGTTTCCATGTTTTAGTAATTGTTTAATCATGTGTATTGCCTATTTAAAGGCTTTCCCCATCACTTGTAACACTACGAGAATCAATAGACAAGTTTCTCTCTCTCTAAACTCGTGGCTCTCTCTCTCTTGCTTGTGTCTAAACAATATTCACAATGTAAGGAGCTAAGCATTATGGTTTAGAGGCTGCCTTAATCTATCTCTCTTAAGGCAGCCTAATACTTGTAAAATTCAGCCTAAACTCTTCTTTATCTCCTCTTAAGCTCTAGATTACTGATTCTAAATTCTCTTCATCTTAGGTACACAAACTCAAAGTGTTGTTTTACTTCAGAAGGATAGATTCAAACTAGAGATTCTTTGCCACACATAACCAGTTTGCTGTCTAGGATCTTGGTTATAGTGTAGGTTGTTTAAGAGGATTCAACCACCAATTGGTTGTGTCTTCCTTTGAATGGTGAGTTCCTGTTGTATGGTTGAAGAGGATTCAGTTACAAGTTAACTGAATACTCTCTTGACATGAGACAAACACTCATGAATTCCAACATGGTATCAGAGCCTAGTTGCTCTCCTTTGGGAAAACTCACCCTATTCTCTGTTTTTTTTCTTGAACCAAATCCTTTCTCTCCCACTTTAATATAGTGTATGCTTGGTCAATACTTGTTAGTACCTTGAAATCAAGCTTGAGGAGGGGAAATGATTCAAAAATGCTTCACAATTATGTTTTATCCATTGGATAATAGATTTCTCTTAATGTAGCATCTCTTTGACCAGTGGACAAACTATTTTGATCCATTGGTGTCATTGTTGACTAAGCCACAGGAAACACTTGTTCATGTGTTATTCTGATGGTTCTCTTGTTGCAAGCCCTAGAAAATATCAGTTCATGAGTTATTCCAGTGGCACATGTCTAAGATTAGTGGATAAATTGATTGTCCAGTGGTCCATTGTGTTCAGCTACTAAAGCACCAACTTTTGATGAGTATTGGATGCTCCTGGCTGTTTAATGCTTCCGCAAAACTCAAGAAAACAGAGCAAAACTCTGTCCATTAGAACTCTTTAGCAAATTCTTGGTTTTCTATTATTCTTTATTCTCTCATTCTCTGATTCTCTGGCTACTTATTCTCCATCATTCTCTGGCTACTTATTCTCCCATTCTCTGACTACTAATACTCTGGTTACATCATTCTTTACTCTCTACTTATTCTCTTGTTACTTAAATTTCTATTCTCATCCTCTTGTTTAGAATCTGCCTAAGGTTGTTAAAACTGTCTTAAAAAAAAAAGATTGTCTAGCTTCTGCCCTTAGGGAAAATGATTGTCTTGTTGCCTGAATGCTTAGTCTTGATGATTAGGATTCAGAGAAGTGTTGCTAGGATAGAATCATGAAGATATTTGTCCACTGCTTGTTGTACTTGTTTGAAATGTGTTTTTAAAGATCAGACTTGGTGAAAACCCATTATCTGATCTCTTGTTGTCTACTGATGCTTGTCTTAGTGTTGGTTTGACATGTTTCCCATTTTAATCAGAGCCTGCACAAGATGCATATTCCTGACCATGGAGATTTGCACATGTTGTTCAGAGCCTACACAAGATGTATATTCCTGAACCATGGAGAGATTACTCCGAAGTGACTTACCTGATGGCAAGAGGGTGGACAAGAAGTACACTTAAGAGAAAAGATCACAATTCAAGCCAAGAGGGTTGTGGTCTCAAGTCATTGGTGATCATCATTGGCTCTCATCTTCCAAGCTTGACCACATACTCTTATTCTCAGGTCAAGCTTGAGGAGGGGGTGTTAAAATGAGAAGCCAATGTCCATTCTTCAGAAACTTATGCAACGGAAGTACCTAAATCTATATTCATTCTTATGATTGAATAGGTTAGCCCCTTGAGAATTGATGCATGTGTTTGTGCATTGTTTGAATCAGGTACTTGGAGCTCATAATAAGAGTCTGGTCGTGGATTAAACCCTTTGATGATGGAAGGGGGAGACAAAGAACCAGCCACATGGAGAGTTTCAAACAGTTTTGAGTGTGAAGCAAGGAAGGCATGGGTGCCTGCTTACCATTAAGAAAAGCCATGATCCAGGGTTTATGAGTTCCTAAACTTGATCATAAGATTCATAAACCCACTGGCCAATCCTCAGGCCTTGTTGAATCTCTACTATTTTCCTTAGCCGGTTTTGTCCCAAATGAGTTTTCTGGCTAAGGTTTTTAATGAGGGAGTTTCTTCAAGGTTCCAAGCTTGTCCAAAGATCTCCTATGGTCAAGCTTGAGGGGGAGTGTAAGAATGAATAAATAAAGAAAAGAAGAAGCAAGCTGGTTGAAGATAGAATCTGGATCAAACATACTTGACTCACAAGGAATTATGAAGGCTGCCATATATCACTTTACCTAAATTGACTTGCAAGGCAAGGAATAAGTTGAGGAGGACCTTGTGGACGTTCCTAGGCTCCAGAAACCTAAGGATACTCAGTTTGAATTCAAAAGGAAGGATCTGGTTTGGTTTAAGCAAGAAGAAGTCACATGGGTGCATAAGAAGTTGTGTAGACCTGTCACTATCACCAAGGAAGGTTGTGCCTCTCCTCCTGTCCCTTTCTACTCTTCCTGGACGTGCCAGACCTTGGTTGTATTCCCTTTGGCCTCTTCTCATTCCATACAGAATTATTTGTTTATGTTTCCATGTTTTAGTAATTGTTTAATCATGTGTATTGTCTATTTAAAGGCTTCCCCATCACTTGTAACACTACCATAATCAATAGACATGTTTCTCTCTCTCTAAACTCGTGGCTCTCTCTCTCTTGATTGTGTCTAAACAATATTCACAATGTAAGGAGCTAAGCATTATGGTTTAGAGGCTGCCTTAACTCTATCTCTCTTAAGGCAGTCTAATACTTGTAAATTTCAGTCTAAACTCTTCTTTATCTCCTCTTAAGCTCTAGATTACTGATTCTAAATCCTCTTCATCTTAGGTACACAAACTCAAAGTGTTGTGTTACTTCAGAAGGATAGATTCAAACTAGAGATTCTTTGCCACACATAACCAGTTTGCTGTCTAGGATCTTCGTTATAGTGTAGGTTGCTTAAGAGGATTCAACCACCAATTGGTTGTGTCTTCCTTTGAATGGTGAGTTCCTGATGTATGGTTGAAGATGATTCAGTTACAAGTTAACTGAATACTCTCTTGATATGAGACAAACACTCATGAATTCCAACACTTATAAAGATCATAATAAAATTAGAGCTTTTATTTTCCAACTATTTGAGATCATAACATATTTAATATTCAAGTATTAGTTGCGTAATTTTTTTCTCAACTAATCGTTGAATGTGTGAATTGAGATAAAAATAGTTAATCTTAAGAATTAGACGAAAATCGTTAATTTTGCCTTTATACTTTAACGGTTTACTATTTCAACCCCAATTTTGTGCAGTCAATAACTAGTTTAAAAATATTTTTTTGCTAGCAATACTTGAGTATTAAATGTACTGATTGCAAATAGTTGAAGAATTAAATACCCATTTTCCCCCAAATATATTTACTTTAGTATTTTTTCCAACAACACTACTTTAGTATTTCTAAACTTATGTTCCATCCTTTAAAATATATCTCTAAAATGATTTTTTATTTTTTGATAATGTAATATGTTTTTTATATTTCGGTGTAATTTTTTTATTAAAAGTATGTAATCAATTATAATTTATAGTTTTCTGTAATTACTTGACTAGTTTTTATTTTATAGTTTAACGATACTTTTAGATTAAAATTTCTTATTATATTTTTTTACCTAAACATTATATTTTAGAATATAGAGAGTAAAAAATAAGGACCAAAGATTGATTTATGGTCGGTTTGGTGTAAAAAGTTTGGTTTCTTATTTATTTATTTATTTATTGGCTCACGGAATATTTATATGATTTGGAACTGATTTTTCTTCTATTGGAGATTGAGAATTCCATCTTGATTTTTTTTTAATGTATTTTTTTCAAAGTTTTCCATATATTACAAAAAATGAACATATTAATTAAATATATTTGAATCTATTAAATATGTTAAGATTTGAAAACAAATAAAATGTTGTTTATTTGATAAGTTGCATTAGATTTTTAATTTTTAATATACCTGTTGATTAGTTTTGAATCGGAATTAATTAGGATCTTTGTCATATCTTTTATAAATAAAGTGAAATAAAAAAGGTGTAGGTACACATACAATACAAACATGCATACAAGAACGACCGCAATGGGAGGGGAAAAAGTAAACTAAAGAAGGAAAAAACATTACCAACTGTAGATGTTCTCTCACGAGCCAGAACCGGGAAAAAAAATATTTCAACCTGAACTTTACGGGTCGTGCCTATTCATTTCTGAACTTTGAAGTAGTGTGTACTCTATACTGAATTAAACAAAAACTCAAAATACTACATGAACTTTATGCGTCGTACTTTTTCATTCCCGAACTTTATAATAGTTCATATTTCATATTGAACTAAACATACTACATGAACTTTCAAAAACATGCTTATATATATTAACCGTAAAAGGTGTTAGTCATCTGTTAATTTCTCAAAATGATGTCATTTTGGATACATCCTGTAAAATTAAATTTTAAAAATACTATATGAATTCTCAAAATTGCGCTTATATATATTGACCGTCAAAGGTGTTAGTCATCCGTTACTTTATCAAAACACATTATTTTGGATAATTCTGTAAAATAAAAATTACTTTTTGGGAAATTCGAACTTTCACATTGGTGGACAACTATAAAGTAGATATTTGAATTAATAATAAATAATTTAAACTTATAAAATAATGATTTCAAAGTTAAATTAAAAAACATAAATAATTATAAATCTATTTGATAAAACTAAAACAAAAAAAATTGATAACATTTATATGATTAAACTAAAGCTTATATATAAGCTAGTGTTTACACAATCAATACGAGAAAGTTATTTTGGTCTAGAATTAATATGCCCTTACTTGCCCACTAGTATGAGAGTTAGAACCTTCCAAAATTCATTTTTAATTTTACATAATTTAACCAAAATGACAATGTTTTATAAATTAACAAATGATTGCACCTTTGACGGTCAATATATATAAGCACGATTTTGAGACTTCATTTATTACTTTTAAAATTTTAATTTTACACAATTTATCTTAAATGACGTTATTTAGATAAACTTAAAGGATGCCTAAGATTTTTTATGATATATATATGCACGATTTTGAGAGTTCATGTAGCATTTTTCTAATTTTGCTTAGTTTAGTATGGAATTTGCACTAATATAAAGTTCGGGAATGAAAATGCAGAATGCATAAAATTCAGGTAGTATTTTTTTTTTAGTTCAGCATGAAATACGCACTACTATAAAATTCAGTAAAGAATAGGCACGACTCGTAAAGTTGATGTCGAAATAGACTTTTTTCAGCCAAAACCTTTGGAGTTCAAGGATTCCATGTAGAAACATAAGCATGCGATCTTTTCACCTTTTTTCTTTCTTGTTCCCTACTAAGGCCTCTGGTCTTCTCTTTAGGATATGTGTTGATGTGGCTTAAATCTGGATGTTATATGTAGACAATAGATGTTCGATCAAGCATATTATACAAATTCAGTTGCATCAAACTATTAGGGATGTACATTTGATCGTAAATTTGGGTTCACGATTTCGTATAGTCTAAGAATTTAGGATGGTGCATACTATTATATAGTTATATCTTGTATTGTAAGTTCAATATCGACTCCAATAATAATATTATTTATTTTCATTAATGTAGCCAAGCCGGTGAACCACGTTAAACCTATGTCACATCGTTTATCCATTTGTTTCCACATCTTTTTCTTTTCTTACAACAAGCTAGTATCAGAACTTCGGGTTTGTGATCTAATGAGAAATTGTCTGAGATAAACGCGAAGATCGACAAGTTTGATGAGAGAAATAACTTCAGTCATTTGTAGATTAAGATGCAAGCGTTTTGAAGCAACATGGCATATGGAAGCATTGTTAGGGAATAAATTTGGTAGTACTGATTTGGAGGCTCTAGAAGAGAAGTCGTTCTCAAAATTTTGTTGTATCTAGCAAACGAGATTATCATCGAAGTGGAAGATGAAAAAACTGCTGCAAGTTTGTGATAAAGTTAGAGAGTTTGTACTTGATGAGATCTCTAGTGAACAAGCTACTTCTGAAGCAATGCCTCTTTCACCTTGCGTATGCAAGAAGATATTGAGCTTCGTGACCTTCTTGAAAAGTTAAATTTTATATTACTGGAGCTGCATAACATATTAAGGTGGAGGATGAAGATACTTCACTAATCATGTTAGTGTCGGTCGACACCCAACCTAAGTCCATAAACCGATGTGCTTTAATGATGTTTCAAGAGATTACAGGTTGGCCCAGAAGTTTTCATGCATTTCCACAAGAGTCTCTATACATGTTTTTGACATATATTTACTATTTCCAGCCATTGTTTAGGCAAAACTCTATTTTAGTTCTTGAGAGAAGATCAGAACTCCTACAATATGAATTGGATCTCCTGTTGATTATTATTTATGTAGTTAATTCAGACCATGATTTTTGTTATTGCTTCCATGCCTGAGCAAACACCTTGTTAGATTTAGGGTTTTCAAAGGTACATGAGGAATTGCTAATTAATAGAATTGCTAGGTTTATCTATAGAATTCATCATCTTGATTGTTTTTAATAACTATATTTGAATTGAAAACCTGAAATCTCGATAGGATAATTGGTAGACACAGCAATGTTAATGTTTACCTAAACTAATCTTGAGGATCTAAATACTTATTTGCAATAATAATTGGTTTAGGGATTTAGTGAACATATTGAACATATTAAATACATATCTTAATACTTATCTAAATACTTATTTGCAACAATAATTTGCAGTAATAATAATGCTTGTCTTAATCAATTGAACTCACAACGAGAGTTGGTATTCTGTGATCTAGGCATATCATAAAAAGTTTATGCAGAGACAACTAATTGACTTTATTACTATGGTTTTAGTTCTTAGAATCATTCGTAATAAAAAGCCTTAGCATCTATTGATTGCAGATCTGAATTGTCTATTTGACTCCCCTGGATCTGGCACTTGCTCTCATCTCGTTTACAACTCGATTTACTTACTTTCTCATTTATTGTCTATCTTAATCAAAAACCGATAGTCTATTCTGTGAAACATAGAGTCCTTGTGGATTCGATCCCTGCTTACTGTATTGCACCTCTGATAATTACGAGTAGCTCAAAGGATAAATTTAAGCATATCAAAAACAAAGCTTCTTCTCCTTGAAAAAAAACCATCATGTTGTTAAAGGCCGAAGGCTCCTTTGGTAGTGTTCGTAAAGAATCTTGAAAATCAAGGTCATTAGCATAAGAATATTTAATATCTCAAAACTCATGATCATAACTTCAATGGTTGAGATGAGGATATGTCTCCTTGAAACTGCATCGACCACTACATGTCTCCTTCTTGTCATCAATCACATATGGGAAAGTATCCACAAACTCCAACCACCTAGCATGTCTTTTCTTGAATTTGGTTTGGCCTCTTAGGTGTTTAAGCGTCTCATGATCTGTATGAATGACAAACTCTTTAGATAGGAGATTCTGGACTGTACTGAAGGTTCGGCTGAGGTTATGATCTGGTTCGACCGGAGCTTTGGTCGAACGTCTGTGGTGGAGTGATGATCCAATTTTCACCTGAAAAAAAATAGATTATGAGATGAAATTTAAACACAAGTAAATATGATGGAAAAACAAGGGTGAGGAGTGATGGTTAGATGTGAATGATGATGGATTGATGGTCGAGTGGTGGATGATATGAATTAGAAATGGATTATAGATCGAGAAAGATATAATGATAGAGATGGAATCAAGTTGCTAGACATGTGTCTCTCTCAACTAGACCTGTGAGTGGAATGATGGTGGGATCAAGCTTGCTGGATATGCATCTCTCTTAAGTTGAATCGGTGGGTGAAGAATGGATCCATAGTTTCTATGGATTTGAACTTGATAAGACAAGAGTTTCTGTCAAGTCAGCTTCTAACAAACTAAAAATGCTTTAGAGTTTTCTCTTTGTAAGAATAGAGAATGTTTGTTCTTTAATAATGTAGGCTAAAAAACAAAACATCTTATAAACTTATATGTTCCGTCCAATAAGGTGTGCCTTTCTAGGGGCTTTGAAGCAAAATGACATACATTTTTAGGACTTACTAGACTCGATCTAAACTTAGGGAAAATAGGCTAAACAATGCTTTGATTTCATAATTCAATTCTAAGAAATAAAAATAAAAGAAACAAACCAAAAACAAGAAACGCACTAGAAATCATAAGGAAATGAGTTTGAATTCTTTCTTTACCTGCTCGGCATGCTCCAAATCTTTAGGCAAGTATATTGAGTGCATTTGGAGAAGAGCATGAACCTGGAAGTTTGTGGAAAAGGTAAGTCCGGTTTGCTCATGAATGCTGGCCGAGAATAAGATTGGACCGGTTTGATCTACAATCTTCCATAGACCCATTTGATCTTCAATCAGCATTTGGTTCATGCTGGTTTCGTCTTAATCCATGATTTCTTGGACTGGATGAATGAATCCTTCACGTATGATTTGAGAACCGGACTGGATGGTCAGACCACATATAACCAGGGTAACTTCAATTTGGATGGCCACATCAGCGCCAACAACGAAAGTTTGAACATCTTATGTCGCTTTGGATAAGATAGGTCAAGAATATCAAATGGAGACGTGCCACCAACTACCGTTTAGACATCTAATGTTTCTTTGGATAAGATAGGCCAGTAGGCTATTCATCCTTTCCGTACTTACATCCATGTTTTTTCTTGTCATGAAAGCCTCTTTTCATTAAGGGTGGCTATTTCGTATCATCCTTGCTTTCATTCATAGTGATATTAACGTTGTTAGAAAATAATAATAATAACAAACAACCCATTGTAATTAAGAACGATGGCCATCTCATGATAGACAAACCATATCCAATGTGATGGGTCATGGCATATAATATGACTTGATAGTGATACAGATACTATAAAATCCATATTCACGTGCATAATACAAACAACATGTTATCAGATTTGGACTTACAGTCTCCATATTCACGTGCATCTATGTATACACCACAAACACAGTTCGGTACACATTTTAGAAATAAGATTAAACTGATCTGCACTTTCAAAACACTCCCATTTTGATAAAATATACATAAACTTATAACTTTTATTAGAAAACAAACTTCTTAAAGTTGTTCTATTATATGTCTTTGTTTCAAGCAGTATTTCCATATGCGATCTAGACTTGTGGCCGAGCCGGTAAATCAAACGATCCCTACATAACATGTATATAGCATATGCTAACATATATAATTTGTTAATATTATTATTTTCTTAAATTTATCTAAATTTCTATATAATCATACATATATGAAAATCAAAATATTATAATTTGTCTATTTAAACTTGTCCTACTTATTTTACATAATTTTGTTTTGACAAATTCCCAACAAATGTTATTGATATGTTAGGTTAAATAATTTTATGCACATTAATAGATTGTTTTATAAGATATTTTTATATAGTTTGGTATTTATGGCATATTGATAATATCAATTTTGTGTATTGAGTTTCATTTTCAAACATTTTAAAGTTAATATTTTTAATTATTATTTTTAATAAAATATAGATAATTTTTAGTTTAGTGTTTATCAAAAAACTCTAAACTTTAAAATAATATTAGCCAACAAAAAAATATATTCTAAAAAGTTGATATATAAATGTTTTATAGTGGGTACGTTTTAAAGAAATTGATGTAAATAATTTTTAAGATAATAAATACAGTGGTGTGTTTTAAAAAAATAAAATAAAGAAAAGAGAGATTATACATGATTATTGTTTTTTTTTAATTTTGAAACATTTTTAAAAATTAGTTGTTGGGTTAATATATACTCTATTAAAATAGAGTCCTATTTTTATCTATTTACAAATAGTGTAGGTTGGACAATTGCATTTAATTAGGTTTCATATTATTTTTACTTTTACTGAACTTAATTATTATTAAATATATACACTAGCCTAAAATTAAGGAACTAAATAACTAATCTTTTATTTTTAAAAAGAATCAATTCAGTTTCTATTAACACTAAATTTGAATAACTAATCAATTATATTTTATTTACTAATATAGAAAATAGTTATATATGCCTACAAATCCATATAAATATAAATTGTACTTTAACTCAAATGCAACAAATAAATTCTTCAAAACTTTTACTAAATACATAATATAACTCTTATAGATAGAGTATTAAAATTAGATATATATATATATATATATATATATATATATATATATATATACATATTTGATAAAATAAATATGAATAATTAGTTACTATGAGTATTTAATGATACAATGGAGCATATTATTATTGATATTTTTATGAGTATATTTTTAGTGACTATTCCAACAAACATGTAAAATCTTTATCAAAATAAAGCTAAGTGAAAAATATAAAACATAGTTTAAGTTATGCTTGGACCTTGGAATACATGTTAGATATTTTGAATTTTGATTCTAATTTATACCGTATCATAGGTCTCATTATGGTAAATTTGTAAGTACGGATCAAATTCACATATAACGTATTGGTTTTGGTTTTAATTTGTATCACATCCTAAAATTCATAAAGTAACCATATATAATTCAAATTTGGGTTATATTGGTTGGGATCAGATATATCCAAAATTAAATCCAAAATTTAAAAGAAAAACATAAGAAGTAAATATTTATTTATATAAAATTGAATATTTAAATTACTTATTTAAAACTTAATACTTATTTTTAGACATTATTTCAAAACATATAGAATTGAATATTTGAAATACATATTTATATTTGTGATTATTTACACATTCAGACTGGTGTTTTGGATTTTTTTGAGTTTTCAACTTTTGGGTTACCCATTCGGATTCGGCTAATAACATTTCGTATCGTATATTTTTTGTATTATCCTACAAGATCCATTATGGTATTTATGATATTTTAGATTATGTATGTACGAAGGAAATTTGTTGTTTGGGTTTGATTTGAACTTCATATTACATATTTTATACCTAAGTTTACTTCAAATAAAAAAAATTATATAAATTTTCATCGAATAATCATCTGCGTTTTAGCGCTAGTTAAATCTAGTTAATTAATTATGAATAATCATTTGCGTTTTAGCGCGGGTTAAATCTAGTTAATTAATTATGATATGGACAGATATAGGAGTGGTACGGTATTGCTATTATCTCACAAAATCGCTTTAATAATAATAATACTATAATAGTATGGATGTCACTGACAGCAATATTAGGGGATAGGGTCAAATCGCATATACTTCCTCACTTGATTAGTCGGCCCATATCAAGCCCAAATAAACAGTTTTCTTTTAATTCTATACCCGGGTCGGATCTAACGAATTCGAATATCTTTTGTACCCGTTTCAGTTGCGCACACCTGAGTCACGTGACTTTCATCCTGTCCTGTCTCTACTTTCTCTCTCTATAAATAAATGTCGAAAGCTGATTTTCTACCGTCTCTCTCTCTCTAAAAACGTCCCGATTGCTGTCAAAACCCCTAATTCCCCACGGGAGATTCTTCCTCCGTCGCTTCAACGAGCCGGCGTTAAGGACAAAGGCGCCAAACGTCGTATGTTTCAGCGGCCGTCCCTATTCCTCAAAGCCGCAGGTAATGGAGATTGATCTCGATTCTTCCTCATCTAAAGCTGAGGCCGAAGCCGCGGTTCTCAAGAAGCTGAATGAGTTTGTTCGGAGGATCGTCGTTCAGAACTCGACTCCTGATTGGTTCCCTTTCGACCCAGGCTCCTCCTTCTGGGTCCCGCCTCATCAGAACACGGCCGTGAAGATCGCGAATTTGGTCGACAAGGTGACGAATCCGTTGACGGAGGAGGAATCTCTCTCTTTGTTGTCTTCTTCTGGTTGGCCTTGTTCCTCTTTCTTCATTCCTCAAGGTAGATAAAGTTTGCACCTTTATTCAATCACTGAGGTAGAAAGCAAAAATTATAAAAGAGCTGGAAAATGAGATCTTTAGGGGTGATATGTTGGGATTACGAAATGGGATTATGTTTTGTCTTCTAGAAGTCTTGTCTAAATGAACATATAGTGTAATGAAGGCTTGGTTTTGTCTATTCTCTAAAGATATTGTTTACTGTTTATGTTATGGCTGTTTCCTGATATTTTTAGTGTTACATTCTGTTTTCCCTTTCAAACGAAATGGAAGATACACAAGAAGTAGATGGTAGCATGGAGTTGAACATTCCGGGGAATGAGATGCTGGAAGTCAAGCTTGCGCATTTTCCAGATCCTTTTTACTCATTTAAAAATGGAGGACACGATGAAGAGTGATTTAACATGTTCATCTCGCGATGAAGTCTGTTCTTGATATGGGCTTGGAAAAAGAGATGGTTTCCGAGACTAATGAGGTTGTATGTGTACAGTTGCAAACCATCCATCGGGGTTATATGATGTTTGGCCATCTTAACGCTTTGTTGACTATTTTTTTATAAAGCGTTATAGATTTAAAGCTTGGTGGGAGTTGCTTATCCACTTTCTAAGCCAGAGTTCATTCATTGTGATGCTCAAGTAATATTAACCATTTAAAGTAACGTTTTTAAAGTCAACTAGATATTGACCCGCGCTTTCAAAACGCGGATTTGTTTTTGAATAAAAATGTTAGTTGATATATTTTTAATTTTTATATACATATTTATGTTAAAAATAGATATTCAGTGTTTTCATATCAGATTCGGACCCGCGGCTGAATTGTAAATCAGGTGATCTATATATATCTAGTTCAAATTTAATGAAAATTTTGTTAATTAAAATTCTGAAAAAATCCGGTAAAAATCTAAACAGTTATCATTAACATGTGAACTAATCCTGGTTGACTCGTTAAAACTCCAAAGAAAAATGACAATATTTCTAAAATTATATTCTTTATACTTTTAAATTGTACATAAAACTCGAAAAAAAACTATTAGATTTTTGTTTTTTTACTTTGATGATTTTTTACTATTCGAAAAATGAAAACTGATATTAGAGAAACAAAAATTATTTATATGAAAGTAGTAGTTTGTTTTTTGTTATTTATATTGTTTGAAAATAAATTTAAAGATGTCGGATCGTATAAGAAATATTTTAACATATTATTTGTTATTTTTTGATATATAAATTTAAATCATTAGGAAAAATTAAGATATGTTAACAACTTATTTAAAAAAAATTGTTTGGTTAAATAAGTTAAGATTTGAAAACATTAATTGTTGTTCCTCTAAAATAATATCACTTTATTAAAAAATTATTAATAATCGCCCCATTTAAATTCTTACCATAAATAAAGAGAGAATTTAAGGTATTTTATTGTAGATATAAATGCATTAGGCTTAAAGATAATGTTGCAAGGGACATTAATTCTATTATATAGTATTTTTAAATTTTTTACCTAGAAACAAGTTAGGTCCAAAATTGTGCTTCTGTTTTAATAGTATTGACTAGATCCTGACCCACCATCTCGAAGGGCGGGTATATGTTTTATATATTAAAAGCTATATATAACTATAAAGTTCTTTCTTGAGTGATATAATTTAAGAATGTATATATCGGATAATTCAAGTATCATTGAACATCGTTAAATCAAAGATGATATTCTATGTATAAGTGTATGAAACTATGAGCTGAATATGTGCTGATTTTATAAGTACGATTTAAATTGATTCACTAAATATAAATTTACACAGACGTGTTGAATCAAAGATAATTTATATGTGTAGTGAAAATTTTAAAAACATAAGTGCCTTATATCTAATGAATAATATTTTTTTTGAGAAATATGTAGAACATGTTTATTTTATGTTTTAAAATATTTTTGAAAAATAAAAATTTATAGTTTTATTATTTTTAATAGAATATATTATTTTTTGGCATTATATTTATGTTAAAAGCTAAGTTTAAATACAATAGATTTCAATATTTTGTTAACTACATGAAATATGTAAAGTTTCATACTATAAAATTGTGCCATATATTTAAACTTAATTTCTTAAATAATACAACTATATTATATTTGTTGTTTAAATACCAAATAATAACATTTATAATTGGTGGAAAAAAACTTCTCTATTGTACATTTGTTGTCTTAATTTCTTTTCAATTCGTTCACCATACCACATTTTGGCACCACAGTAGTCACATATGTAAGTAGGATCACCCTCATCTAAATACTCTGTAAGACATTAATCCAAGTAAATTCAGATTGGTAAGGGACTTAAAAGGTTATATTGATTTACATATAAGAAAAAACACTTTTCAGTTACCTGTAGTCTTTAGTTTAGATAGAGAAGGTTTAGTACATGAGGATTGACCTTCTTCAAACATGGTTTTAAATATATTAGCCATAGTTAAAATCCTAGACTTTTGCTCATCTGATACATTCCTTGTATCAGATTTTACTTCTCTGTTACTAGATGAAACTTCATATGAATCACTATCTTCACTACTAACATCATAACTCTGATCACTATAATCTTCACCCTCATCTGTATGTAAAAAAGGATATCAAATTTATGTTGTAAGTAACTAAAATATATTATTAACTATGCATACCAGACAAATTGTGGTTCACAGATGATAGAAAGTCATCTTCTTCCTCTGAGTCGTTCAGTTGAGATGTGGACAACACATTCTCATTAGTTTGCTTGACACTGTCTGACATGGAAAAGTCTTGTAAAAGATTCTTTGGTTGAATTTTGAGACATGTACTTCTTCTTCCTATGTTGTTTGATAAATGAGCAGCCTTATTGGTATAATCACCTCATCACAATCACAAAAATATACAAATAGTGCATTTAGTTGTTAGACATACGTATCTTACAATTTCTGAAGACTTTTATTTTTAAATAATTAGTTACCATTTGGTCGAGACCTCTTATAACACTGAGGTTGTTTTCCTTTAGCTTTGTCTGTAGGTGAAAAAAAAACAGAATATACACATGAAATTTGATAATATTGAATCTTACTGGAATAACACGAAGTTAAATAACATTAAAATGGCTAAAGAGATATCACCAGAGTCTGGATTCCATGAACTGAAGTCAGGTGATGGATGAGTAAAATTCTGAATAGTACCAGAACTTGGTAATGTGGGATTAAAATTTGAAACATCTCTCAAAACTGATCTAATGCCATAATCAGATTTGGTTCCATCAGGCGATATGTAATCTGACGGACTTTGAGAGTAGGTTGATGATTTGTTTTTCTCTTCCTTGTAATGTCTTCTTTGTTCTTCATGTTTTGTTGTGTTGGTAACTGCTTAGATTTCAGAATCCATCGCTTTTTTGTCCTTTGAAGGGGGAGGGGGGGTTATTAGGGTGATATTTCTGTGAACGTGGTTTAGGTTTAGGTTTAATAAATAAATTTATTAATTATAAGGGTAATTTAATTGTTTTTAAGATTTAACCGTAATTTAACTTGATATCTCGGATTAGGTAGTTGTTAAGCACAAGTGTTAGTTAAGTATTAAGAGAAAAAAATAGAATAAAAGCTAGATAAGTTGTGAGACTTACATGTGCATCAGACAATATCATTTCCAATGTTTCTCCTGAAAGTTTTGTATATTGCTTCCAGGTATGGAGAACCTTAACTAGTTCACGCCATTCGGTTTTGAAAGGTCGGATGTCAGCCAAAGGAGTGAATTTGATGCTTAAAGGTAATTTGTGAAGCAGATTAGGTGATTTGATTGTGCTTTTACAATGCAGTTTTAATATAGGATGTAGAAAAAATATTTATAAGAGATAGGCGATGGAAATAAGGTTCCGGATCCATATTATTAGGATAAGGGGTTAGCAAACAAATATTTGAAATTGAGATGAGTATAAAATATTTGATTCTTAGAATGTTCTTGTAGTTAGGTGATATTATCTAGATTTCGGTATAAGAGATAAGCGATGGAAATGAGGTTCCATATTATTAGGATAAGGGGTTAGCAAGCAAATATTTGAAATTGATATGAGTATTAAATATTTGATTCTTAAAATGTTCTTGTTGTTACGTGATATTATCTAAATTTCGGTTTTGTAGGGATATATATTTTGGTCTTGTTTTGTGGAGGGTGAAGTTAGGTGAGTAGCCGAATATTTGATATATCTGCATATATATTTTGGTCTTTGATATATGTTTTATTTCGGTTTTGTTTTATGCAGGGTGAAGATATTATTGTTGCTAAAAAGTGGTCCTTTAAAATAGGAGTAAAGAAATATAAATATATTCAGAGAAGTTGTTAAGGAAAGTTAATATATGCAGTTTACGTGATATATGCAGTTTACGTGATATTATTTTAATATATACTGTTTATTTTATTTCAGTTTTAAGGTTGGACACAACATATATCAACTGGCCATGTTCCAGTTTTAATAGAATACTAGATTTTGACCCGCGCTTTTAAAGCGTGAATTTGTTTTTTATAAAAATGTTAGTTGATATTTTTTTTTTTAATTTTGATATACATATCTATGTTAAAAATAGATATTCAGTGTTTTCATATCAGATTCGGACCCGCGGCTGAACTGTAAATCAGGTGATCCTTATATATCCAGTTCAAATTCAATGAAAATTTTATTAATTAAAATTCTGATAAAATCCGGTAAAAATCTAAACAATTATCATTAACATGTGAACTAATCCTGGTTGACTCATTAAAACTTATTAATATATACATTATTAATTGTGCTTTTGTTTTAATAGTATTGATATTTTATAATAAAAAAAAATTCATCAACAATGTTATAATGTTTTATTAAATTGTAAGAATTATGTCTATTTAATACATTTTTACATTTAAATGAGCGTTTTTAAATCTGATTTGGATCCGCGGTCGAACCGGTAATCCGATATGAAATCCAGTAATCCGACATGAAATCCGTTTTGGATTTAAGAAAATTTCTTATTTAAAACCAATAAAATAGGTTAAACCTCGCTAAATCTCGAGGCTAACTGATTGAACCGATGGGTGACCTATATGTAAATCCAATTTGACTTGACTTGAATTGTAAATTTTAAAGTTAGTTTTAATGTTTTCATTATAGATTAATTATTAGTTTTAATATTATTGTGTTTTTATTATATCTCGTTTAATTCCAACTTGTTAAAAAAATTGAACCTCGACTTAGTTATTTCAGATTAACATGCAGAAACCTTTAAGAAAGTACACAATAACAAAATGACATAAGATATCATAGCAATACGACTAATATATAAAGATATAATCATATAAACCAAATCATGATGTATAAAATTAATGGTCGTTAACAAATGTTTATTTGTTTTTTTTGTGAAATTTGTTAAGAGAGCATTGCTTAATTTTATATTGAATATTCCTTTTTTGATTTTTGAGAAGCATATATGGCGTTTGTTATTGTGCAAGAAGACTTCCGTATCCATCGAATATTCTTTTCTGATTGTTTGGAATTTTACCATAAAAATTGATTTACAGATTTCAGAATTAATAATTGTGATATAAGTACTACCATATAAATAGGCTAGATATTAGGGTTTTTATTATTAAAATAATTACGTTAGGCTTAAGTATAGGATATATTTGATTTAGTGGAATTAATTATAGGGTATAGTAATTTTAAAATATTTTATCTAGAAGCAAGTTGGATCCAATTTTGTCCTTCTGTTTTAATAGTATTGATATAGACGTAGATACTATCGTTTTCGTCTGCGATGTTTGTTTCCACCATTCTCTGGTTATTGATTTACATGGAGCTCAGTAGGAAAGACAGGTTGCATTATTCTCGTGCCTTGGTCTTCTATATACAATACTGCTTTACTGCAGTTATTACATTGAGGCCTGTGATCGATGCCAGCTTGGTTCTTGTAAAAGCGCAAAACTTTTTCATGAAAACTCTGCTTTCTGTTAAGATATGATATTGTACATATATATCTTAATTGATATTCTTTGTATAATTTCTGTTACGATAAAGGAATGTTGTATAATCTAAACAAGGCAACTAGGTCACGTAGAGCTCCATAGAGCGTTGTATATAGGTTGGACGTTAAACTTCAAGGAGAAATAAGAAGAAACTTTATACACCTTGAGTTTCTTGACATGGTATCAGAGCAATAGCCACATACAAAAGGCTTTGTTTGATCCTGATAATCGGTTTGTTTTTCTTTGAAATAGATCTGATAGAACCTAGGAAAGGCACTCGGCCGGTAAGGGGGATATGAACTCGCCAAAAGGAGAACTAGATGGGATGAATGGTGACACAAAGGGTTGCGGAAGGCCCAATGATACTACCAGACTTCAATCGTTGCCGGATGTGACACACCGGTCCAACAAAAGAAGGATCGAAACTTAGAGATAACCTCACCAAGAAACTAAGAAATGTTCTAAGCAAAGAACAAAGAGATAAACTCATAAAAAGGGGAAAACAATCTGATTTATTTCGTGGCTCTTTGGACATATTTATAGGATTACAAGTTGTAGAAATCCAAAGAAGAATGTGCTAAAAACAAGACACTGAAAGTAGAAACAAAGACTTGACTAAATAAAGTCTTTGACTGAAAGTTGGACTGCCTCTTGATATAGCCATGACCAGGACTTTGAAAGGTGAAGAATATGCTCCTGATATGGGCCAAGACATGTCCCCTTGAGGCCTGGTCGAAATCCATATTTTGCCTTAGCCAAAATTTGATCGGTTTCTCCATTTGGCCCAAACAAGTCTGTTTTTGAATCTTTTTGAAAACCATCAAGCCCAAGGATTTCTTGGATAATTAGAACAAGAATAATCACCTTTGTAATTATTGAATTGGTCATTGGATCATCAGAAATAGAGTTAGCCAATTCCAGCTTCTTGGGTGGTCGAACCAGCTCAGAAGATCGAACTAGCTCGCTCAGCTCGTCCAAGTGAGTGTGAATCCAGCTCAGCTCGCTTAGAATAATGTAATTCCAACTCACTTGAGTATTAAGCTCATCCAATATATTTTCCATTAGCTCATCCAGCTCCAAGGCATTGTCGGTCCAGCTCACCTGAATGCGCACATGTATGAATTCGCGAGAACTGAAGATCACCTAGTTTGTAAATGGCATAACTTCCACATATGAACTCCGTTTGATCTGATTCTTCTTCAAGGAGCTCCATAATTGAGTCGAGAACATTCTCCAAGTGATTTCATGCGTAGAAGCCTCATGATTTGGAAGATATGAGTCAAACAATGAACATATATCATTAATGCTTTCCATGATATCTTTAAGGTTAATTGATCGTTGCTTCCACTTAGTAAATCCTTCCTTTTCCAATTTATCTCCTGGCTCAATCATGGTATGATCAGCATGATATGATCGTAAAACCACGGTTGAGTCGAGCTGGTCGACAAGATCACCATCTTGAGCCGTGTCCATGATCCAAGCAGGTCGGTGCTCGAACCGGGGCGCATCATTCCCTCCCTCTTCAAAAGGATTTGACCTCAAATCCATTTTACCTGAAACAAAAGAAAATGAATCAGACAAAAAGAATTTTGAAAACAAGTAAAATTCAATGAAGGATAAATTTGGAGAGAAACTTCCTTGGAGTTTTGAACTTATTTCCCTCAAGTATTTCCAGTTCCATGTTCCAAGAACACAAGTGTGGTGTCGTTCTCCTCTGTTTGCTTCCATCTGAAACTGATCCTTTATATCCTGCACTTTCAAAACAACTAGAGAAACCACATCAAATCTGCGAAAGAAATAATCAAAGGGTTTCTCTATCCTTAAGACATCAAAAACAGGATCCAAGCTCTTAGGATAATCATCAAGCACGTGGGCACGCATCAAGCAAGTAAACTGATCATCAAAGTTTGGTTTATCAAGTTCAAAATTTGGCCAAGGTGTCAAACTGATAGGAAGAGCAAGAGACAATGCCAAATTTAAAAGATTTTCTTCATGAACGAAATCAAAATGATCTTTTGGCCTAAGCAATTTTGGTTCATGCTTGTTCCTACACCAAATCTCTTTCAAAGCACAACTCAATGAAAACAATTCATGAAAAGGTTTGAGCAAAACGTTTTTCAAGCAAGTAAGAATATGTTTTCTCCTTGAAATTCTCGGTTTCAAAACACTTTCATGAAGAGTAGAGACAATCAACTCATGATCCTTACAGTGCTTTTGGTTTAGACAGGAGAATGACTGAGTAAAACACCTTAGGTTCATGGAGGATCGGTTTTGGCTTAGGACGCTTCTTTCTTGGGCCTGAATCTCCTTTAGAAATCTGGTACTCGTGGATAGACGGACTGAAGAACCTATGATTTGGAAATTTCATAACTTCTTCATCCGTGAAGATTTTCATGCGACCAGGCCTCAGTAAATCCCTGTTGAGTTGGCTTTCCGGGAAAATTAGATTCAAGACAAAAGACCTTCTGGTGGCCGAGATATCCTTCTTGGAGTGAACCTCTGTCGCTGACATCTCCAAGGTAGCCGGTTTCAACAAAGCTTCTCCAAAACTCATGTTGGGCACGGTCAATGCTTTCATTTCTCAGAGGCTGAACCTGTCTTTCCTGGATACTCAAAACAAACACTAAAATACCAGGATCAAATGTGCAAGACAAATACTTGTTCAAATCATGAATCAAGATATCTTTTCCAATAACAAGTAGCACACATTTCAGCCCCTCAAGATGCACATCAAAATAAACATTACAGACCAGAATTTTATCAAGATATGAAACAATAGTATTCATCCCCAAGACGGGCATATCCTGCTCAACATCTGAACACACAAGCTTAAGTTCAGATTGAGAATTAACTATCAAAGACTCAAGATATTTTTCAAAGAAAGTGTTGTAAACCACAATATCATCAAGGCTCAAAACAACACAATTATCTCGAAATGATCTCAGAAAATGCCAAGTCTTATCAGTTTCAAAACACACAAGATCAGGCTGCAAAACAAAATCACAAGAATCAAGATCACAAAAATCATTTTCAGTTCTAAGTGATTCATGTTCCACCAACTTCTTAACCAAAATTTCGTTCAAGGCACAAGAGGATGCAAATAAATCATCAGTGATCAATGCATGTCTAGAAGAACTCAGATCAAAACTATTTTCTTTGAAAACAAACGAATCAAAAGATTTTCTAACACAAAAGTCAGTTTGTTTCAAATCAATCTCAAGAGACTTTTCAAAATGATCAAAGCCTTTGCTATGCTTCAAGAACTGATCACAGGTCAAAATAATTCCAGAGTTGATGCCTTTATCATTTTGAAAACGTTTATGATCAAGAAGTTCATCAGGTTTTAAGATTTGAAAAGAATTAATCATGTTATCAAAAACAGAATTTGAAACACAAAATTCTTTCATCTTTTCAAGACCAAAACGAGTTATATCATGAGTACTGATCTTGACAAGCATATCAGGCAGATAATTAATCAAATCAGGTTTCTCACAGTGCTTGTGAAGATCAAGAGGCAAAGGGGCGGGAGATGAAGGAGCCGTAGTTGTGCCGGGGTCAAAGCAAAGATGATTCTCCATAGCAATGGATGTGATGCTTGTTGCTTCTTCATCAAAGACTAGATCAGGTTCGTCCTCCACATCAAAGATAGGATCTGGACCATCATCCAAAGATATCCAAGTGCCAAGACATGGACATTGATGTGGATAGTCCAGTGGCTGTTCCTCAAAAACCTGTGGAGACAAAACAAGACTACTCGGAAGCTCCAGTTGCAAAACAGTTAGTTCTACATTAGCTTGCTCATTCTCAAACACAAACTCAGGTTCAAGAGAAGGAAGATCACATTTATCCTCACAAGTGGTCAAACTTTCAATTAGCTCTTCCTCATATTCATCAAAGGTAGGTAAATGATCTGGAAAAAAAAATTAAACTCTTCAAAATTGTTTTCAGATTTACCTTTGGCTTTCTTGCTGATGAACAAGGATGGCTCAGCTACTGGAGCACGTGTGGAAGTGCTCTTCTTTTGGCTCTTGTTGACGTCCTTGAGGGCTTTGTCCACTTTCTTCACAAAGTTTTCACAAAATTGTTGGACATCAAACTGAAAAGGTTGCCTCTTTGGATCAGTCACATCTCTGGTTATTTTTCTCCTTATAGGTGATTGTTCCTGCACACTAACAAACTCATCAAAATAATTCAAGGGATATTTAAAAGGGGTTTGAGAGTTAGAATTTCGTTGGGGTTTCTCCTTCTTACTCTCCTTGAGAAGACCAAACATCATAACCTGAAAATCTCAACACCAAAAGTTAGGAAATAAATCCTCACACTCTCAATGTGTTTATCCTCACCTACATACGTGTTTCACTCTGATTTTTAAGGTAATCACTCAAGTTTCTTCTCAAAGTTCTAAGAAAGACAATTCAAGTTTCCGATGGGTTTCCCAAGCAAACAAACAATGAGATGAGATAGAAAGATAAGAAAATTTGGATTTGGAATCTGCTTTAACCTCCTCAAAGGCCGGATTTCTCTTCGGCCAGCAGAATTTCTCTTCCACCACCAAACCACAAATCAAACTTTTCGAAATCTTTCAAAATTTTTTTTGTTTTTTTTTCTTTTCTTTTTTTTATATAGTGGATGGTAATGAGGGGCCCAGATTCAAGATAGAAAGAAGAAGAAGAGTTTGAAGAAATTTAAATGAAAGATGAGAATATGAAAAGATAGTACCGGTTGAGTGGCTCTGATACCACTTGATAGAACCTAGGAAAGGCACTCGGCCGGTAAGGGGGATATGAACTCGCCAAAGAGAGAACTAGATGGGATGAATGGTGACACAAAGGGTTGCGGAAGGCCCAATGATACTACCAGACTTCAATCGTTGCCGGATGTAACGCACCGGTCCAACAAAAGAAGGATCGAAACTTAGAGATAACCTCACCAAGAAACTAAGAAATGTTCTAAGCAAAGAACAAAGAGATAAACTCATAAAAGGGGAAAACAATCTGATTTATTTCGTGGCTCTTAGGCCATATTTATAGGATTACAAGTTGTAGAGATCCAAAGAAGAATGTGCTAAAAACAAGACATTGAAAGTAGAAACAAAGACTTGACTAAATAAAGTCTTTGACTGAAAGTTGGAATGCCTCTTGATATAGCCACGACCAGGACTTTGAAAGGTGAAGAATATGCTCCTGATATGGGCCAAGACATGTCCCTTGAGGCCTGGTCGAAATCCATATTTTGCCTTAGCCAAAATTTGATCGGTTTCTCCATTTGGCCCAAACAAGTCTGTTTTTGAATCTTTTTGAAAACCATCAAGCCCAAGGATTTCTTGGACAATTAGAAAATGAATAATCACCTTTGGAATTATTGAATTGTTCGTTGGATCATCAGAAATAGAGTTAGCCAATTCCAGCTTCTTGGGTGGTCGAACCAGCTCAGAAGATCGAACTAGCTCGCTCAGCTCGTCCAAGTGAGTGTGAATCCAGCTCAGCTCGCTTAGAATAATGTAAGTCCAACTCACTTGAGTATTAAGCTCATCCAATATATTTTCCATTAGCTCATCCAGCTCCAAGGCATTGTCGGTCCAGCTCACCTGAATGCGCACATGTCTGAATTCGCGAGAACTGAAGATCACCTGGTTTGTAAATGGCATAACTTCCACATATGAACTCCGTTTGATCTGATTCTTCTTCAAGGAGCTCCATAATTGAGTTTAGAACATTCTCCAAGTGATTTCATGCATAGAAGCCTCATGATTTGGAAGATATGAGTCAAACAATGAACATATATCATTAATGTTTTCCATGATATCTTTAAGGTTAATTGATCGTTGCTTCCACTTAGTAAATCCTTCCTTTTCCAATTTATCTCCTGGCTCAATCATGGTCTGATCAGCATGATATGATCGTAAAACCTCGGTTGAGTCGAGCTGGTCGACAAGATCACCATCTTGAGCCGTGTCCATGATCCAAGCAGGTCGGTGCTTGAACCGGGGCGCATCAAGATCTCTTTGTTCTATTCTTCTCCTTGATCTTGTTACGTCTATTCTATTCTAAAAAGGCGGTTAACTTGTATCAACGATGAGTGATATTGTGAAGGTTGAAACAACCCGGAGAACTATCTCTCCATATGATTTATCGACTGGAGATAATCCAAGATTTGTGATTTCTCAACCAGCGTTGCATGGCCCAAACTATGATGAATGGGCTGCAAGTATTCGCTTGGCTCTCAAAGCTCGAAAGAAATTTGGCTTTGTGGATGGTACTATTGCTCAACCAACAGAGGAATCGGCAGACTATGAAGATTGGTGCGCCAACAATGCGTTGGTCATCTCGTGGATCAAACTGACTGTTGATCCAATCTTGCGTTCAAATCTGACTCATTCGGAGAATGCATCTGAACTTTGGGAACACATTCGCGTCCGCTACTCGATCAAGAACGGACAGCGTGTTCAACGACTGAAGACAGAACTTGCAACATGTCGTCATGGGAAGCTTATGCAGTTGTGGACGTCCTTGAAAGATTACCAACAAGCAAAGACGATGGCTGAGGTGTTGAAGGAGAGGGAGGAAGATAAGTTGCACCAGTTTCTTATGGGTCTTGAGGAGTCACTATATGGGTCTGTAAAATCCAACTTGCTCTCTCGGTCTCCTCTTCCAACACTTGATGAAGCCTATAATGCTGTCACTCAAGATGAGGAATCCAAAATTACGAGAGAAATGATGCATTCAACTGAAGTTAGTTTAGAGTTCTTACCAATTCAAAACAATAGTCCGTTTACTTCGTTACTTGACAACAGTCACAACGCAGCTTTGAAGCTAATACTTAGACGATGTTGTTTTGCTTTCTTTGGCTGTGAGAATTAAAACCTTAGCAGACGCCACACGGTCAAACTTGAGGTAATCTGCTCTTACATATCAATCTTTACTGACAGTGTTTTGGTGAGGAATCTGATGCGTTTGAGTGTTTTGAATATGCAGGTAACTACTTATTTCGACAAGAAGACCCAAGAGAGACCATGAAAAATGATGATTTAACTTTCTTTAGCCACTTTTCATGCTAGTGCCATAGAAGTAGCAATGGTAATTCCCATGTTGAACAAGTGTGCAGTGATCTAGAATTTATAGATGTTACTGTGATATGTTCTTCTGATGGAACAAACGACAACAACTGATCATTGAAATCTTGTTCTGAACTTGCTTCAGGTTCCAGTTAAACTAGGGAAAATGATGCAGCAGTTCTGAACAAACGGATACAGAAGGTAGTAGCAGCTTTTCACACAGTGCAAACATTGTGATAAGCCGGGGAGTGTCCAACAGATGCTGCTAATTTTGTGATGAAATTAAGAAGCATATCATACAAACTGCTGCGCAGAGATTGATGACGGTAGCGGAAATGGAGGGTTACAGTACCACTTTGGAATACGAATTCAAATCGTAAAAGTGTTCCAAGCGGATGTGCCAAATTGGTCAGGTCCAACAATCAACAAAGAAGTGTACCAGGTAAATGCGCGTTTTCATTTCACCAAAATGGCAAAATGAGTGGCCTGTGTTTGGTTTGGTTTGGTTGACATAGAAAGATATTTGGATCTCAATGCAGTGCATATAAGCTCCTAATTTAGTGGATAAGAAGGTGAGTTACGGTTCCAAAGAGTTGAATGGATTTGAAAGAACTGCTTTTCTTCTCTATGTAGGATACAAATATTTTAATGCATCACTATTGGTATAACCGTTTCTTTCTTATGATTTGCCTTGTCTGTCAGGAGGTATTGGGGACGAACTTTTTACATGTGCACACTTTCAACTATGTGAAAAAATAGTTAAGAGGGACGGAGAAATACTATAAGATAGAAATATGAAGATTTTTCAGAGTTCACCGAGGTGCAGTTGGGTTTCTGAAATTTTCTTCCTGTTTTTAATCTCTTATATAGTTTCCTATAAAAGGTATCTTATTGCTTGGTCAAAAGACTGCTTGCATAATGTACTACCAGTAGCATCATCAGGTATCAGCAGAACCATGAGGGGCATGCTTTCATTAGAGTTGGACTTTGAACCAAAGATGGTATATGTGAGAAAGGAACTGTTTTCAATTGGGTATAGGAGTCCAGCATTTAATGCTAGATTGTGTTATAACATCCTCATACAAATAGCTAATAAAACATTTGTTTATCAGTGTTGGTTCTTATTGGTAATGCCATGCTTAAAGTCAGGTCAGAAATGGTGGAATAACATCTGACATTAAGGAGTAAGGTGGGTTCCAATTAAAGGTTTCTGTTAACGGTCTCAGTGACTCATTTTCTTCCTTTAGTCGTAGATTAAAAGACACAGTAGTAACACAACTAGATTAATTTTTCTTCTTTAGGTATATGTCAAAAGTAGAAGTTAAAAGTAATGAATTAGTCCTGCTTTGTGCTATTTCTGACCATTGCCATTAGTAGGCACATGATTTTTGCAACTACGAAACTGTCACATCTTTGTCATTATCGAGTTTTAGGCCTTTGACAAGCTTAAGCAACTTGTATAAGAAAAAGAGGCAAGAGGAGGACGACGACTATGGAGGGTTAAGATTCAATAGTTGTTATGTTGCAGGATCAGATGTAGCTTCGTGCTTTTATGAATGAAGTTCAAGGACACATGTAGCGTTTTACAGCTCCAACACTAGTCTGTGTGTATATAAGATTCTGTGTAATTCCATTCATTCATATTTGCTGTATAACTTTTGTTTCTAAATAATAAACTATTGAATTGAGTGACATTGAATTCTTTGGGTTTCTTATAAGAACGGAGTATGTTTTGTTGTGAACTTCTCAGGCTTAAGTATGATTGAAATATCAAAACTTTGTACATAGATTTCTTCAATTTGCAAGTGAAATTTAGCATAGAATTAGAAATCTGCTTACTGCATAATCGTTTTATGTACCTGATGTTTTAGATTTTTCTTACCTTGAATCAAAAGTGCATATAATCCGTGTGGTAGCTTTGTTAGAATAGCATGGATTTGAGTCGGGTTAGATCCGAAACTTTGTGGTTTTCTAAACTTGGATGCTGGATTTTGTATTGAATATCATCCAAGAACATATATGTGAGATTTGTCTGGGTGGAAAGTTTGCACTTTATCATTAGAGGGATGAACTGGGTGAGACTGGGGATGATTAGTGATATATATGTGGGTTTAGAATGCAATGCCACAAAATTATTCAAGAACGAGCAGCCGTTTGGGCTCTTAAGAGGGTGTCTCTAACAGAACTTATTGGTTTTGTTATGGTAATCATGGAACTTTGTTTTCTTGCATATTGACTATGTTCCATGTTTTGTTTTTGACATTTTAGGAGAACAGAAGGATACTGATTTCCAGAGGGACTACATGAAGAAGAAGTTGACCAACAGACTCATCGGTACTTAGAGAAGTGATGTGCTTTCAGATACTTTTTGGATTTCTCAGGCAAACATGTTGGTGTAAAGTTCCTTCAGTGCTTCCGTTGAAACTACTTTACTGAACACATCTGAATATCAAGACCCATTTTCTGCTTCGCTTGCTGAAACGTATCAGATGATCCACATGACCTTCCGATCAGTCTCTGGTATGCTTTCTTGAAGCTGTTCCAGTCCCTGACGCAATGAATTGAAAGACAAGAGAAGTATGAGAAGAATAATTGTTATTCACATGAGTTACGTACAAGGTTTATATATACATCACGAGAGATAGATTACATACCTACTCATATTTATCTCAATCTAACTCAACAACATATATTATTTTCCTATATATTCTCCAACGTATATGTCGGTTTTAGATCTTCTAGAACCTTAATACTCACCCTCAAATTGGAGCGTGTAAATCGCACACTTCGAACTTGGACAACAAGTAATGAAACGCAAAACTTCCCAAAACTTTTGTTAGAATATCCGCTAGCTGCTCATGTGTCGGGACGTGTCTTGTTTATATAAGCTTACTCAATGCCTTACTCAACCAGCTATGGCGCCAACCATGATATATATGCACTAAAAATGCTATATATTTCTAAGCAGGAGGGTTTAAATCATGAGGAAAATTGTAATGGATTCTACACTCCAGAGGGAGTCTGTTGGACTCGGGCCAAAATATTTACGGACCAGGGTGTTATGAATTTTACAAACCGGAGGTTCTCCAGCCCGTTCATATGCGAGTACCCAACTTTAGAAAAGTATTCAAGCCCAGTGAGGAAGTGGCATGAACCAAAGCCGATCATAGGATTTAATATGGATTTCTCAGCTTTCTAAAAAGCCCAATACGAGGAGAAATGACCACGGAATTATGAAGTTATGATCCAAATTCCAAAAACAGCCAAATCAATTCTACACCTTGCCTCAATTAGAAGCTAACCGATTCAATCAGCTTCAAACCAGACACTGGCGACCATGAGATCAATCAGTACATTCAGGAAGTTCATCCAACCATCCAGAAGAGGAAGACAAGTCCGTTACATGCACCAGCAACAATAGGATCAAGAGGATCCTCATTAACACCTACTTGCCTTATTTGGAGATTCTTGCATTCAAACTCCAACAGCTCTTTTTCCTTGAGTTTATGCACGACATCAGCACCTCCAAGCCATCCAAAAGGTCCCAAGGAAGCTCTCTTATCCCCTTAAATTGTCCAGGTTCAAAAAGAACCAAGTTTCTCACTTGGAGTAAAAAATCCCCAAGATTCTCCTCATTAAGCCTCCAACGGCTAGTTTTTCAATCCTTTTGATTTGTTTGTTTTTCTATTTTTGTTTTATAACGTTAGGATCTTTGTCTCTGAGCATTATATAAACTCATAGACGTGCATTGTAAAGAGCACCTTCAATCATTCAAGAATTTATAAAAGTTATTCAGTTTTTATCAAAGAGTGTTCTTTGTATAAAATGTTGTAAACCAAGTCGTGTGGATGCCATAACCAATATAGGTTTAGCCGACTAAGACAGTTCGACCAGACCGACCAAGAACCGGTGGTTCAACCAAGCTGACATGATCATCCTAATCCTAGTTGGTTTAGGTTTATGTAAACATATTCCTAGTTAGTTTATGAGTTGTACTTATCCTAATCTATGTTGGACTTATCTACTTGTAATTCCCTATATATAAAGGGCACCATTCGATTACATGAATAAGACGAACACATGAGTTTCCTCCAATACATTCACAACACGTTATCAGCACGATTGTTCTCTAAACCTAAGCTAAGAATCCGATCAATACTAAGAACCTAAGAATCCTAATCTCATCGTGATCATACTCATCAAGGCACCTGCAACAAATTGAAGTTTCTGCAATCAACAACAATCCGATCTACTCTTTCTCTCTCTAGAAGCAGCCGATATAAACCCTAAGGTAATCCGGCACACATCCGACCTAGAAACCACACCCGATCAAGCTTGCTCATTCCGATTCAACCCTAAAGCACACCCGACATCAAGAGCATCCAAAATCAATCCGATCTCTGCAACAATCCAACTTGTCTGTGATCAGATCTAAGGAAAGTTCAAACTATTCTAATCTCGGTGGTCCATAAAATCGATTAAAGGTTAAAGGTAACTCGGAAACCCTAATTTTTAAATCTAACCTAGATGATTGCTAAGTTGCTGGTTAGGATATAGAACTTCATCCTGATCATATAGGAAACTAATCCATTGATTTTTTTTTGATTAATTGTTTGAATACAAATCACATAGAAACCGGATGCTAGGTTGTTAATCTACACAAGTATAAACCCTAAACCTAACTCGACAACTAAACCTAATTACAACCTGATTAGGTTTGCTAGTAAGAACCAAAATACTTGCTTGCTTGTTTTGATTGATGATTGCTTGATTGTTTGAATTGAGGTTATAAAACTTGCATCATAATCGTATTGGCCGCATGGCATGCATATACATTTAGAAACCGATTGCTAGGATGTCTTGTGTGATCATAAAACTTATTGAATGAACTTAAAACATATAATGACCTAACTATAAACCTATATGAATGTCAGATGTCGAAAATCAACAATCTGGATTTTGCTGCCCTAAATCTCTCAGGAGACAACTATCTACAATGGGCACTCGATACAAAGATCATACTGAAATCTAAAGGACTCGGTGAATGTATTACCGAGGATAACAATGCTAGTGAAAAGGATAGATACAAGGCTATCCTAATAATACGCCATCATCTTGCGGAGAGTCTAAAAGATCAGTACTTAACAATTGAGAATCCACTCGACCTTTGGACAGAATTAAAAGTAAGATACGATCACCAAAGAACTGTGATCTTACCAAAGGCAATGTACGATTGGAGAAATCTCAGGATCCAGGATTATAAGTCCGTGGATGAATATAACTCGGCCCTATTTAAAATTGTTTCAAAATTGAAACTGTGTGGTGAAGAGATAACAGATAAGGATATGCTAGAAAAAACCTTTTTGACCTTCCACACAAGTAATGTGTTGTTACAACAACAATATAGAGAAAAGGGGTTTAAGACATATGCTAATCTAATATCATGTCTATTGCTTGCTGAGCAAAATAGTGAATTATTAATGAGAAATAAGGAACTGAGACCTCCGGGAGCATCCCCACTACCAGAATCAAACGTGGTCGCGGATGAAAAGAGAGAATCCCACCATGTCCATAATAACGGCCATCACGGCCAAGGTCGTGGTACTTGGTACTTGGTGAGGACGTGGTCGATCATACGGCCGAGGTAATCAATACGGTCGAAGTCCCTATGGCTGAGAAAACTATGGTCGGGGAAACAAGTATGGCCGATCATATGACCAAGACCATAATGGTCGAGATAGAAATAATTACGGCCGTGGTCGAGGTAGAGGCCGTGGTGTCTTTCCTAAACCACATGGCCCGACCACAAATACCAAATCCGTGTGTCACAGGTGCGGGATGGACAACCATTGGGCAAAGACGTGTAGAACACCTACGCATCTCTATGATCTATATCAAGAGAACCTGAAAGGCAAAAACCCTGAAGCCCATATGGTCTACAAAGACGGTGAAGAAGATTTCGACCATGAAAAAGATGATCTATTAGAATATGAAACATCTGATTGTTTAAAAGAATCCAGTTGATTTTGACATCTTAGAACCATTATGTTTCATTTGCTTTTGTGTTTTTCTTTTTGAATTCATTCCATGTCTGCTTGAACTTTATATGAATGAATTTTTTTTAATACAAATGATCTATGTCATGTCATAATCCTTGTTTTAGAAATGAAAGATGACATGGACATAATCATGGTCGACAGTGGATCAAGCCACACGATCCTAAAAGATAAAAGATACTTTATCGACCTAACACACAAAAGCGCCAATATAAGTACAATTGCGGGTATAGCAAATTTGGTTGAGGGCTACGGCCCAACTAACATTATGTTGCCTAATGGCACTCATCTTGAGATATCAGATGCCCTATATTCACCCAGCTCTAAAAGGAGTTTATTAAGTTTCAAAGATATAAGAATGAATGGTTTCAATATTGAAACAAAGGGCGAAGGACATAAAGAGTTCCTTCTGATAATTGATATCGACCAAGGCAATAAGAAAATCGTGGAAACTATACCTGCATACTCTACTGGTCTTTACTATGCCAAGATCAGTATGATAGAGGCAAATGCCACGGTAAAAGAAATGCTTACCGACTTTACTAAATGGCACAAGATGCGAAAACTCATTCTAAATACAAATGGGCACACATTGAAATCAAAGAGAGTTATCCCAAAGAATCTCACTTGTGTAGCATGTACACAAGGGAAGCTCATAATTCGGCCATCACCAGTCAAAGTGACTAAGGAAACGATAAACTTTCTGGAAAGGATTCAAGGTGATATATGCGGACCTATACACCCACCATGTGGGACGTTTAGATATTTTATGGTCCTTATTGATGCATCCACGAGATGGTCACATGTTTGTTTATTATCAACTCGCAATTTGGCGTTTGCGAGATTACTTGCTCAGATAATAAGATTACGAGCACACTTTCCAGACTTTCCATTAAAGACTATACGTCTAGATAATGCTGGTGAATTCACGTCCCAAGCTTTTAATGCTTATTGTATGTCCATGGGGGTAAGTGTTGAACATTCTGTGGCACATGTACATACACAAAACGGTCTGGCCGAATCTTTTATAAAACGAATACAATTAATAGCCAGACCATTGCTTATGAGATCAAAACTCCCGGTCTCAGCTTGGGGACATGCGGTTTTACATGCAGCCGAGTTGATTCGCATCAGGCCATCTAGTGAGCATAGATATTCCCCATCTCAATTACTAACGGGTCATGAGCCAAACATTTCCCATCTTAAGACATTTGGATGTGCCGTTTATATACCAATTGCACCACCACGGAGAACAAAGATGGGACCTCAAAGGAGGATGGGGATATATGTTGGATATGATTCTCCCACGATAATAAATTATCTAGAGCCGACCACGGGTGATATGTTTAAGGCCAGATACGCGGATTGTCATTTCGATGAATCCGACTATCCAACATTAGGAGGAAATGAGAATAAGCTGGTAAAAGAAATAACATGGAATCAGACATCCTTAAATTGGCAAGATCCTCGGACTCAAGAATGTGATTTAGAAGTCCAAAAGATTATTCATTTACAAAAGCTAGCTAACCAATTGCCAGATTCCTTTGCTGACCCGAACAGAGTAACAAAATCGTACATACCAGCTGTTAATGCACCTATACGAATTGATGTCCAAGAAGGGCACAGTCAAGTGGCTACTGAGTCTATGGCACGGTTGAAACGTGGTAGACCTAAAGGTTCCAAAGATAAGAAACCTCGGAAACAAAAGAAAGGTGCTGGAAATGAAACCGAGGAAATGGAAACCACAGACATGGGCGAGCCAAAGGTTCCTAGAAATGATGTTTGGGACGTGAAACTTCTGGTTACCGATGGTCGTGGAAATGATTAGATCTCAATGAACTATATCATGTCTGGAAAGAAATGGAACATAAATGAAGTCGACATTGATGAAATATTTGCATGCAACATAGCACTTGAACTAATGAATGGAAATGAGGATCATGAACCCACGTCTATCTTAGAGTGCACTCGACGATCAAATTGGTTGAAATGGAAAGAAGCAATAAACGTGGAGTTAAATTCTTGTAAGAAAAGAAAGGTTTTTGGTCCTATAATTCGGACACCTTTAGACGTTAAACCAGTTGGATACAAATGGGTCTTTGTGAGAAAGAGAAATAAAAATGGTGAAATCGTGAGATATAAAGCACGGCTAGTAGCACAAGGATTCACCCAAAGACCTGGAATAGATTATGAGGAAACATATTCCCCTGTGGTGGATGCAACAACATTCAGATTCTTAATAAGTCTGGCTGTAAAAGAGAAATTAGATTTGCGGTTAATGGATGTCGTAACTGCATACTTATATGGTCCACTGGATAACGAAATTTATATGAGAATCCCAGAGGGTATAGAATGGCCGAATACAAATGGTTCTCGAGAACAACATTGCATAAGATTGAATAAAGCGCTTTATGGTTTAAAACAATCAGGTCGAATGTGGTACAATAGACTAAGTGAGTACCTAATCAAAGAGGGCTATAAGAATGATCCTATAAGCCCGTGTATATTCATAAAGAAATTCGACCGGGGCTTCGTGATAATAGCAGTGTATGTGGATGATCTAAACATCCTTGGAACCTCTGTGGAAATCACCCAAACAGTCGAATATCTAAAGAAAGAATTCGAAATGAAAGACCTAGGCAAAACAAAATTCTGTTTGGGATTACAACTTGAATACATAAACAATGGAATCCTTGTGCATCAAATGACATATACTGAAAAGGTACTTAAACGTTTTAACATGGACCAATCTCACCCATTGTCGAGCCCCATGGTTGTGAGGTCACTTGGTTTGGACACTGATCCATACGGTCCAAAGAAGGACGATGAAAATGTCCTTGGCCCAGAAGTGCCATACTTAAGTGCCATTGGAGCTTTAATGTATCTGGCGAGCCACACTAGGCCGGATATATGTTTTGCCGTGAACCTATTATCGAGGTTTAGCTCTTGTCTGACCCAAAGACATTGGAACGGAATTAAACACATACTTCGTTATTTACAAGGAACTAAAGATTTAGGTTTGTTTTATACTAACCAAACTAACCAACCCAAAGAGGGGTTAATTGGTTTTGCTGATGCAGGTTTTCTATCTGATCCACATAATGCAAGATCACAAACATGTTATGTGTTTACTTATGGTGGTATAGCCATTTCGTGGAGATCAATGAAGCAGACGATGGCAGCTACATCATCCAACCATTCGGAGATATTGGCAATTCATGAGGCAAGTCGAGAGTGCGTTTGGCTACGGTCGATGACACAACACATTATGGTCGATAGTGGCTTATCCGAAGGCAAAGAGGAACCGACCATCTTATATGAAGACAATGCGGCTTGTATAGCACAACTGAAAGATGGATACATCAAAGGTGATAGGACGAAGCACATACTGCCGAAATTCTTCTTTACCCACGAGTTGCAAAAGGCTAAGGAGGTTCAAGTGTTACAAGTACGGTCAAGTGAGAATTCAGCCGATTTGTTCACCAAGTCTTTACCAACCTCTACGTTCAAGAAATTGGTGCACCAGATAGGAATGCATCGACTCAAAGACATCCAATGAGGCACAAAACAGGGGAGTAATACGGTTGTAATCTTTTTCCGTAACCTTGGTTTATCCCAAAAGGGTTTTACTGGTAAGGTTTTAACGAGGCAACATACCAAATGTATTATGAGCTCTATATGGTTATAACATCCAAGGGAGAGTGTTGTAAAACAAGTCGTGTGGATGCCATAACCAATAGAGGTTCAGCCGACCAAGACGGTTCGACCAGAACGACCAAGAACCGGTGGTTCAACCAAGCCGACATGATCATCCTAATCCTAGTTGGTTTAGGTTTATGTAAACCTATTCCTAGTTAGTTTATGAGTTGTACTTATCCTAATCTATGTTGGACTTATCTACTTGTAATACCCTATATATAAAGGGCACCATTCGATTACATGAATAAGACAATACACGAGTTTCCCCCATACATTCACAACATAAAATACCGGTCTTTAGGAATCAAGGAGAGATTCTTTGTTGTCTTATTGATTTCGTGAGTCTACTTTGTTTGTGCAAATAAAAAAATCTTAGTACACAGGTTGAAAGAGTCAACCACATCATCCCATCATACAATCAGATGAGAGATTCAATCAAACCTTCATCCGCAATTCCACTTCAAGTCTATTCTTTGATCAAGCTGAGAGTGATACACATCCAGCAGCTTGATTCCAAAATATGTATCTTTTTACTCCTTTTTTATTGTTCTTGTTTTATTCATATCGTAAACCACATCTCATATCATTTCCATTTGTTTCAAGTTGCAAGTCAGATTCTAGACATATCGACCAATCACACACTTCTTTGGTTGATCCGATTTCAATTTTCATCAACAACTTGGACAAACCCCACTCTGGGATGTATCATTTGGTATTAGATCTTCAAAAGTTCCTGAATCAGGTTCACTCCATCCATCTCCATTCATAAATCAAAAACTCCATAAAACTGTTTCTTTTGTTTCTCCAAATTTTTGTTCTTGTTGTTCCTCATATTTAAAACCACGAAAAAAGAAAGAAACATGTTTTTGATTCAGTTTGCATCGCCTTTAGTTTTGAAATTTTGTTAGTTGCCTTTTATTTTCTTTCCATTAATTAAAACGGCAAAACAAAATCTGTGTTTAAGTTGATTCCTTTTAATTTCTTTTGCATTGCATATAAAATCAAAAATATAAAAAAAAAACACCTAGTTATTTTATAAGACTGTATTTAGTTTTCCATTTCGTACCTGCATCAGGAAAGAAAAATAAAAATTTTAAGCTTAGTTTTCATTTGCATATTGTTAGTTTAATTATTTGCATCAAAGAAAATCTAAAAAATATAAGTGTTAGTTTAATTTACATATTTTATTTTAAATTGTGTTTAATATCATTTCATATTTTTTCATTTCGAGATTGCATCCAGAAAACCAAAAGAAAATTATTTCAGTTTAGTTTATAGGATTTCGGTTCATTACTTGTATATTTTTCGGTTTTAGTTTAAATTAGTTTTCATTGCTTCATTGTTATTTTAATATACTACAATTTCCCCATAGTTTACTTGATCTTTGAAAGAGTTTTCAGGAAGCAATGGTAGGAGAAACAATTTTCGGGAAACAATTAGCAATTATACAAAAGCTCAATGGTAAGATTGCTCGGGAAACAGCCACAAGGCCGGCGACCACCACATGGAGAAAGAAGATTTGGAGATGCACCATAGGCTGGTTATGTTGAGCCCAAGCCACCGGATCCTTCATGGATCACCCCACACAAATTTCTTACACTCATGAATACATAAGTCATTCTTATCATGATTATAAATATGCTAATGATGCTAAGGTTTATTCTTTTTCAGGAAGCATCTGGCCAGATGACTATCTATCATGGGAAAGAACCATGGATGATTGGTTTTCACACCATGACGTGTCAAAAAATGAAAGAATAGCTCATTCCATCAAAAATTTATTCGGAAGAGCGTACAAATGGTGGAAAGGTGTAGATGGTCCACGGTGGAAGAGTCAAGGAGAGGCTATTAAAATATGGGAAGATCTTAAAGATGCCATAATTACGAAGTATGTATCCTCACTTCCAACACCATAGATTAGAGAAAGGTATCCAAGGAGGTTTTCAAGCCATGGGTCTAAAGAGGCAAATGGAGTTGTACCAAAAGAAGGCCATAGAAGCTTGATTCATAAAGAACAGATTCAGCCAAACCAAAGGTCCACAGTTTATGTGATCAATACCAACCTGATGAGGTCCCAAAGGCATGGAGAAGAAATAACTTTTTCACTCAAGACACGTTGGCTAGACACAGAAAAATCAGACAAATCGATATTTCATTTCTGTCCCAGGCATCAACGGCACAACAAATCCTATTTCAAATCCAGACTATCACACTTGGTTTCAAATGGACCAGGTTATAAATTTTTGGCTCTTAGGGTCTTTTTCAGAAGATATACAGAGTTTGGTTGTGTCATATAACACATCTCATGAGATCTGGGTTGTTATGGCTGATTGAACTCCAATGAAGGCTTAAAACGGTCACAAAACAAGAGAAGTCAATGACAGATTATCTGACAGATATCAAGCTTGTTTGTGACCAGCTCACCTCTATTGGGAGTCCTGTCCCGGAAAGGAGATTTTTGTTGCCTTGCAAGGTTTGGGAAAGAATATGAACCACTCATAACTAGTATTGAAGGTGCGGTGGATATGATGCCAAAGACTTGATTCCACGCCTTCACAATTATGATGCTCGTATACAGAGATACAACATACCATCTGATGTCTCACCACATCTTGCCTTCAATGCTGAGAGAACCAAATATCATACTATCTACTATAACCTAAGAGGAAGAGGTCAGTCCAACAGAAGGTGTGGAAGCAACATAGGCCGTGGTTCATTTTCCACAAGGGGAAGAGGCTTTCATCAGAAACTATCTTCTTCTGGATCTAACTCAAGCTCCTTTGCTTCCTCTGTGTCATTAGATGACAGACCTTCGTGTCAGATCTGTGGAAGATATGGGCATACAGCTCTGATATGTTGGCACATGTTCAATAACAGTTATCAAGAGGGAGATCTACCTACTGCTTTAGCGGCCATGAGAATCACTGATGTTTCAGATCATTCTGGAAATGAATTGATTGCAGACTCTGGAGCCACGACTCACGTTACAAACTCTGCTCAGAATATTGCCTACACTCAGCCTTACAAAGGTAATGATGCAGTTTTGATAGGAGATGAAAAATTCCTTCCCATAACACATGTTGGTTCCACAAACATAGCATCTACTTCAAGTACATCTCTACCTCTTAAGGATGTCTTAGTTTACCCTGGAATATCAAAATCTCTGTTGTCACTTTCAAAACTTACCAATGATTATCCTTGCTCTTTTGAGTTTGATTCTAATCGAGTGTATGTTAAGGAAAAGCAAACCAGAAGTGTGTTGAAGTAAGGAAACACTCTTGACGGTCTTTATAGTCTGCAATCGCAAAGGCCTCAGGTTTTCTTTTCAACAAGACAAGTAGCTGTAAATGATGAAGTGTGGCATAGAAGATTGGGACATCCTCACAGTCAAGCCTTAAGTTTCTGTGTCAAAACAAGTCTGTTAAGGTCAATAAAATTACCTTGGGGATGTGTGAGTCATGTCACTAGGGAAGAGCAGTAGGTTACCCTATGTTGCGTCCTCTTTTTTTGCTTTTAGGCCCTTAGAGAGAGTCCGTTGTGATATTTGAGGTTCATCTCCTTTTATATCTAATAAGGATTCAGATTTTATGTCATATTTATAGACCAATATTCTCGTTTCTACTGGCTTTATCCGCTAAAGAGCAAGTCAGACTTCTTCAACACATTCATTATGTTCCAGAAATTGGTTGAGAATCAATTATCTCAAAAGATTAGTGTGTTGCAATGTGATGGAGGTGGTGAGTTCATTAGAAACAGGTTCCCATCTCATCTCAAAGATTGTGGGATTCAACAGCTTGTGTCATGTCCACACACTCCACAGCAAAACAGCTTGGCAGAACGAAAATACAGACATGTAACAGAACTTGGACTTACAATGATGTTCCAAAGCAGAACTCCTCAAAAGTACTGGGCTGAGGCGTTTTATACTGCCAACTTCCTGAGTAATCTTCTTCCTTCATCTGCGTTGGAGGACAAGAGAAATCCCTTTGAAGTATTACACGGTAAAGCTCCAGACTATTCATTTTTGATATCATTTGGATGTTCTTGCTTTCACATGCTTCGAGATTACGCAGCACCAAAGTTTGATCCCGATCTCTTCATTGTGTCTTTCTCGGATATAATGATAAGTACAAAGGATACCGCTGCTTGTACCCACCTACAGGCCGTGTTTACATCTCTAGACACGTTATTTTTGATGAATCAAGCTTCCCTTTTGGCAGTCTTTATAAGGGTGCTCATTCTCAAGCTTTTACACAGTCATTAGTAGCTTGGCAAAAAAGTTTTATGACTGCTGACTCACAGAAGACGAATAATAATCATGCTGGTAACACTGCTCATGTTGTGTCATCGTCTGTCCAGATATCCTTTCCAACATCTTTCACTCCATCTGAGGAACCTGTATTCAATGAATCAGATTTCCCACCTCTTACAAGGAATGCTGCTTTAATCAGAAGTCCTCAAAGTAGTACATCCACACCTCAGTCAGATAATATTGCAAATAATAACAGTGCGTCAAACACTTCTACTAAAAGGAGTATCAGTCAGAGGTCCGGTTCTACTTACAGTAATGTTCCAGCTTCAACCTCTCAACACTCTATGATCACAAGGGGAAAAGCAGGGATAAGAAATCCTAACCCCAAATACGCTCTTCTGGTCCACATAACTGCAGATCCTACACCTACAACCATAGCAGCAGCTCTTAAGGACCCAAGATGGAACAATGTCATGGGTGAAGAGATTGAGAACTGTGGAATCACTAACACATGGTCATTGGTTCCTCGGAAAAAGGGATGCATGTGCTTGGAAGTAAATGGATATATAGAACTAAATTAAATGCAGACGGGACTGTTGGAGGCTACAGAGACCGCTTAGTAGCTCAAGAAACAACCAAGAAGAAGGAGTGGACTACCTTGAAACATATAGTCTGATAGTTAGCTCTGCCACAGTTCGCATAGTTCTCCATCTTGCAGCCATCATGAAATGGGAAGTGAAGCAAATGGACGTAAAAAACGTTTTTTTACATGGAGACCTCTTGGAAACAGTCTATATGAAACAGCCTACAGGCTTTGTGGATAAGTCTAGGCCAGATCATGTATGTATTCTACACAAATATTTGTATGGCTTAAAAAAGTCCCCTCGAGCTGGGTTCAACAAATTCAGCGACTTCCTTATAGAATTTGGCTTCATCTGTAGTGTCAAAGACCCTTCTCTGTTCATATACTCACATGATGGCAATATAATCATGCTTCTGTTGTATGTAGATGACATGGCTATTACGAGAAACAGTTCTGCAACTCTCACCAGATTGCTTCAAGAGTTAAACTCAAATTTTTGAATGAAAGACCTTGGAAGATTGCATTAATTTCTCGGGATACAAGCTATGTTTCACAACAAAGGAATGTTTCTATCTCAAGGACAGTATGCGATTGATCTTCTTACAGTTGTAGGAATGGAAAATTGTGCTCCAGTAGCTACTCCGCCTCTCTAGCTAAACAAGGTCCCTTACCAAGATGTTCCTTTCTCAAATCCTCATTACTTTCGAAGATTGGCAGGAAAATTGCAGTACCCTTAACGAGACCAGACATTTAGTCTGCAGTTAACTACGTATGTCAAAAGATGCATGCTCCTTCCGTCTTAGACTTCACCAATCTCAAGAGAATAACTCGCTATGTGAAAAGAACACTCTCTATGGGGATTTCTCTTCTGAATGACACAGATTGCACCTTGCGTGCCTATAATGATAGTGACTGGGCAGAATGTCCTGCAACTCGACGTTCCACAAGTGGTTTTTACACATTTATGGGTCAGAACCTCATCTCCTGGTCGTCCAAGAAGCAACCAATTGTCTCCAAAATTTCAAATGAGGCAGAATATAGAGCACTGTCTGAAACAACATCTGAATTGGCGTGGATAAGTATGCTTCTCAAAGAACTAGGATATCTCTTCCTGTAACAGCATAATTGTTCGGGGATAATATCTATTCAGTCTACTTAACTGCAAATCCTACTTTTCACAAACGGACTAAACATTTTGAAACGGACTATCATTACGTCCGTGAGAGGATGGCTTTGGGGTCCCTCGTGGTCAGACACATTCCTACTCATCTTCAGATCGCTGACATCTTCATGAAGTCACTCCCAACAACTCTGTTCCGAAGACTCAAGTTCAAACTAGGCGTTGACGTTCCTCCCACGCATAGTTTGAGAGGGGGTATCAACAGAACAAGTCTGATCCATTCTACGCAGTAAAACGCCGCATTTCTATCAGACATAACGGACTAGCCCAAGACAAATCAGGCCCAGTTAGACAAGCCCATTCAGTCACCTCCGGTTCAATCCGCGCCAAGTCAGCAAACCTCACCAACGGATACATTGCTAGACGACAAGAATAGAGCAAGATAAGAGAAGAGAAAGGGAAAGCAAATAGCGACCGCGAGTACGAAACCGTGTTGTGGTCCAGAGCTCTACAACTCATTTGTAGCCCTCAGATCGTTGAATGAAGAAGGATGGTGACAAGTGGAAGCAACATTAGGGTTTTAGATTTCTCTATATAAAGTTGTAACTCGCCACTGTAAAAACCTTAAGATTCAAGAAATAGAATAGTTTCAGTATCTTATTTCTTCAACTTTCACTTTGTTCATCATTAGCTAGTGTCGAAGACGTTCTTGTTAATCAAAAGCAGCTTATGTTGAGATAATCTAGGTGATTACTTAGTCCATGCTTCTTGCTTGTGTGTGTGTTTGATGAATGTATAGGCTTGTTTGTTCATGAAGAACATGTATTAGAGTTTCTATAATTAGCTGGTTTTTATCTTTGTTCTAGTGGAACTCTCTCTAACAAGTCACTAGGAGGCATGGTACTTGCCTCTGTGTGTTTTGCAATACATAGTGATCTTCTCTGCTTGCCTGGAAGTTCTGCATCAGATTTGTTACCATTGCAAGACACAGTCGCTTGTTTCTCATTTACTCATCAATAAAGTGTAGTGTTCGTGTCTCCTTTCTTAATTAACAAAAACACTGAAGACGTGTAAATCAAGTGGGTTGTAGGTAGTCATGTAGAATTGTAAAACAAAGAATACTGCTTTTTTTTGTTCTTCTATTTCAAGAAAGTTTATTCGTACTAATCATTTACCAAAGACTTGTTAGATATTTAAGTGAATCCTTGCAACCATTAAAGTGAAGCATTGCAATTGTTTAGATGGAACAAATGTAACTTTTTGTGATTGTAACTATTAGTAATGAACGGTTGCAACCTTTGGTGATAAACCATTGCAACCGTTGATGATTAAAACCTTTGGTAAAGAATCATTGTGATTTTTAGCCAACCATTACAATTGTTGGTGTTAATAGTTGCAAATATTGGTGCTAACCATTTCAACCCTTCATACTATATATAAGGAGTTTTTGGCAGTGGCAAATGATACTTGAATCACAACTTGTACAACTTGAACAAGAGAGAACATCAAAAACTAATAGATAGAAAGAGAGAGAGATTTATTGTTCAAAGATCATCAAAGATCTTTGAAGAAACACATATAAGCATAAAGCTCCATTTGTTATTCTTGTATCTTAGCCTAGAACAAGAATGTGACTTTGATTGTCTTATCCTACAAAGGGATTTTGTGTAACCCAAAGGCTTGGAATAAGGTCGAAATACTCTTTAAGGAAAGCATGGCGATTCAATCATTATCCAAGTATATAATTCACAACATTCCAGGTTACAACCCAAATTAACTAACAATCTTAAAGAGTATTTTCTTGTGAACTATGATTGTTGTATTAGTGAGAGAGAATACATCAAAGTTTGGAAAGTTGTAAATGCTTGAGAGAGTATACTTTCGAAGATAGAGCAAGAAGATGAAATAATGGAGAATAATACATCGTTGCTATATTCTCAAAGGTATATTAGTTTCATTTTAAATAATATTGCTAATGATGATCGAAGATGTCATCATCAAAGAGATGCAAATGGTTCGACACCCTAAACATGTTGTGTATCAGAGCATTTGGATTCGGTTCTGGCATATTAACATTTTTAGTAATCAAGAATGAAAAGTAATATGGGTTACTTGAATTAAGAAAAATGGTTAATGATTAAATAATTAATAATGGTGAATTCATGAATACAAAATGAAATCAGTTGAAATTTTACATATGTGTTTATCATAATGTCATGAATTCTTCTGGAAATTATTGCATTTAGAACCAGAATATATTGCATGAATAGAGAGAAATAGTAAGTAAACTGAAAATATTGTTTTAATCATATCTCTTTAAGTATATATCAAAATCGCACAATTTTTATATCATTGCGTAAAATAATATTGCGTATTCTGAGAGATATAAGGGTTGAAAGTTTCGTCCGTGTTGCAGAAAAGAAAAAGAAATGAAAAAGATGAACAATAACGTGTCGCGTTCGGATTTGTCTGAAAAATGCATTTTTTGTTTTGGTCATATCTCTCTGGTTATAGATCGGAATTGCATAATTTTTACGTCCATGCATAGCTGTTGAATATATATTTTATTTGATATATTGTACGTATAATTTGGACACTAAAGGATGCGAACATGCCGTGTCCGAAGGAATGCGAACGCACTATGACCCAAGGGGTACCAATGTATCATGATCCAGAGGTGTGAACGGGTTGTGACCCAAGGGGTGTGAACGGGTCGTGACCTAACATGATCCAACGGATGTGAACGGGTCGTGACCGAAAGGGTGTGAACGTTTCGAGACCAAAAGGGTGCGAACGTAACATCACCGAAAGAGTGGGAATGTAAAGTCACCGAAAAAGTGCAAATATAGCGTCACCGAAATGGTGCGAAAATAATGTCACCGAAAGAGTGCGAACATAATGTTACCAAAAGGGTGAAAACATGATGTTACTAAAAGAGTGCAAGACAATATTACTGAGAAGGTGCGAATGTAATTTCACCAAAATAAAGTGACTTACATCATGCAAGTTATTGATCCTTATGGATGCAAGTGCCTTAGGGTTAAGGCCGAGCCATCATGAGTGGTAAACATATTGTTCATGGTTGGTGCTATGGAATATGATCCATAGGTATGGATCGATGGCTCAGAAAGAAGTGTATCTGAAGTAACCTTAAGGTTTTATTGTACCTTGTAAAAAGTATGAAGTGTATACATTTATTGTATGAGTAAAGAAAGCACCAAGACAGTAACATCAAATGTTTAATGAGATTTTCTTATCAAGTAGTTTGAGTTAAACTATTAGGATATGTTTTTATATAACAAATTGATAAGTCCAATAATGGAACAATCATCTGCTTATATGTTGATGACATATTGATGTTTGGCACTGGTCAAAGATAAGTAGATCTTACAAAAGCATTATTGTCATCAAGTTTAGCAATGAAAGACATGGGGGAGGTTGATGTGATTCTATAATTTAAATCACACATGCAAGTAAATCAATATATTAGACATATTCTCTTTATATTGATAAAGTTATTAATGGGTTCAATTGTGATATTGTTTGCCAATGAGGACTCCCATGGAATGCGAGTGTGAAATGTGTGCCTTATAAAGGACAAGAAATATCACAACTCGAGTACTTGAATGAAACCATAGATTATGGTTTGTTATATGTCAGATTTCCTTCGATGGTAGAAGGGTATTTAGATGCAAGTTTGGTTATCAATATAGAAGATCAATCTTCTATACGTGGTTGAGTTTTTTGCCTGGGGAGGTTCCATTTCATGGGTTTCTAAGGAGCAAAGTTGCATGAAAATTTGACTATATAATAGGAATTCGTAGTATTAGCATATGCTGGTAAATAAGCGTATTGGCTAGAGAATTTAATTTACGAGATTCCGTTGTGACCGAAATAGTATCACCAGTTTTTATCTATGATAGTGAAGAAGTTTTAGTTAAGATTTATAAATAAGTGTATAATGGTAAGTCGCGACACTTGACGTTAGATATAGTGTAGTATGTGAGCAGATCACTCACAGGGTGATTACCAAATAATTTGTTCGGTTTGAAAGAAATGTAGCATATCATTTGACGAAATGATTAGCTAAAGACTTGGTAATTGAGTCTATTAAAGGGATGAGTTTAAAGTCCATTTGAAATCTTTAATCGTAGGATACCCAATTCTCCTCTAATACGACGTTAGAGACTGAATTCAATGTGGAAAGCATACATTTAAAGACTGAAGTAATTTTTTTTGTATCATCCCAAGGTATGTGCTTGGACCTGCAAGAAGGGATATGTTGAAATATTATTCTTAATAAATACTTTGAAAAAGTGCATTTGCAGGTGCATGACTGAAAGTATTTACCTATATGAGTGTGAAGTGATGCCGCTTCAATAAGCTGGGACTTGGCTTTGTATGCATTCATGAATGGATTGGGACACATGGCTTATAATAGTGTCAGGTAAACACTTAGAGTAGTGTAGAAACACGTGTGTATATTATCTTCATGTGCTCAAAATGGGTTGAGGGATTCAATCCGTAGGACATCCTGATTCTCGAACATTTGGAATGTGTAATACACTAAAATGAAAATTCAATTCTTAGTAATATTTTCATTTATGCATGAGTTTGATATATGTGTTAATTATTTAATAAATCTATGATTACACTTAAATGGGGGAGGAATGTTAGATATTTAAGTGAATCCTTGCAACCATTAAAGTGAAGCATTGCAATTGTTTAGATGGAACAAATGCAATTATTTGTGATTGTAACTATTAGTAATGAACGGTTGCAACCTTCGGTGATAAACCATTGCAACCGTTGATGATTAAAACCTTTGGTAAAGAATCATTGTGATTTTTAGCCAACCATTGCAATTGTTGGTGTTAATAGTTGCAAATATTGGTGCTACCCATTGCAACCCTTCATACTCTATATAAGGAGTTGTTGGCAGTGACAAATGATACTTGAATCACAACGTGTACAACTTGAACAAGAGAGAACATCAAAAACTAATAGATAGAAAGAGAGATAGAGATTCATTGTTCAAAGATCATCAAAGATCTTTGAAGAAACACATATAAGCATAAAACTCTATTTGTTATTCTTGTATCTTAGCCTAGAATAAGAATGTGACTTTGATTGTCTTATTCTACAAAAGGATTTCGTGTAACCCAAATGCTTGGAATATGGTCGAAATACTCTTTAAGGAAAGCATGGCGATTCAATCATTATCGAGGTATATAATTCACAACTTTCCGGGTTACAACCCAAATTAACCAGCAAGACTCACTCCTCTCTTTCTTCTTCTTGTATGATTGAATTTGATGGTGGTGAAACAGGTGTTTTCTTCATTGTACTGGGGTGTCTTGTGTTTATCCCGGGGTTTTATTATACACGGATTGCATATTACGCTTACAAAGGACATAAAGGCTTCTCCGCCTCCAGCATACCATCCGTTTAACCCTTATGAATCTCGGTGTCTTCTCTCCCTCACTCAGTTTATATTTTTTGTTGTTTCTAGTGGTAGGTTCTGTATTGCTTAATGGCTTCTTCTCTTTAGTGTGATGTTTATGATATCCATGTTTGATATGTATCTTTTTTTATTTCTCATTCTCTATGATAGGTCATTAATCTTAAGATTGCCGTCTAAGAAATACATCCACCCATCTAACATTATGCTACCTGAGAGGATTCTCTAATGACTTTTAATCTTTCTTAAAACAATTTGTATATTTTTTGTAGCTGTATATGAAACTCTTGAAAAATGGAAATGGAATATCCAAATCTTGGTATATTTGCAAGTTGTAACTATTATTGGTGCTCGTTAATCACGACAAAACACACATTTTAAACTTGGATGTATTCCATATACTTGATGGTTCTTGGACGGTTTGGGCCCACATATTAACATGAAAACAATTTGTATAAGCTGTTGCCTCAAGGTATAATTCTATGGCATATGGCGCTGATCCTCTAAGGATAAGGAATGCTACTCCTATAGTCCTATAGTTACACCGATTCAAATTCTTCCTCCTGATACTCCTATTGCAACACCAAGTTCAAATTGCTTATTCGTAGGGTTTAACTAATCTTTGTGTTATTTTTTTACATATATTTTTCTAACGTTAAACTGTATTATTATGCTAATCAGGTAAAGAGTTATAAATAGTAAGAATTAAAACAAACCTAGAAAGGGGATATACCAATAGAAATCCAAAGTAAATAACACATTTTGTGTATGAATGACTAAAGATTTTCATATAAATGCTCTATTTTTACTTTTGGAATATTTGAATTTCAAAGAAAAATATAATTTTATAGTAATCCAAAAACGCCATGCTTTAGATTGAATTGACCAATCACTCTTTATTTTTGCTCAGTAGGAGCCACGGAAACAAGATAACTATTTATATTGCTTCATTAATAAAAACAAAGTCAACAAAATCACAATTTTAAGCAGTCGAGTAATTAGAATTTCAAGCTGCTTTCTAGAGTAACCATAATTTGTAGCAAGATTTCAATTACTATCAAATAAAGAACCATCAATTATTGAAGCCGGTAAAAATTGCTGTCACCATTTACTTTTAGATCAGTTGATTATTTTTTTAAAACGGTTCAACTAAACCAAACCTTCTGAAATCCATTGAAACTTGAAAGAAACACACAGAAAACAATAAAAAAATTGTGAAATTTAAATTGATAATCAAAGATTAAAAAAAGACAAATCTCTCAAATAGTTTTGTCACAAAAGTAGATCTTAAAAAAATTAATCAAAATAATTTTTTTATTTTATTTTTAATTTTAAACATTATCTCCCAAACTACATCTTATAACTCTAAACCCTAAGTTTAGATTAGTTAATCTAATGAGTATAAATGTATATTTACATTTTTTAATAAAGTATATTTTAGTTATTTTTTCTTAAAAAATTATTTTAATGGCAAAATCTTCTTAAGTCTATAATAGGATATTCTTCTTAAAAAAAAAATCAAAGAAAAATAAACAAAATAAATCAATAAGTCGGGGTATAGAAACCTCTCAGAAACGGCTTGAAGATACAAAAAATAATGGGAGAATTTGCCAAATAGCTAAATATGGAATGTAAATTAGGTAAATGTCATTGATTTTGACATAATGTAATTTTTAACATTTGTGTCATAAAATACTCGGTTTTGTCCATTCTCTTTACAGGTACCAGGTAGGGAATAATGTGGCCGATAGAACACAAGGTCAATAACACCTAAAAACTATTGTACATGAAAAAAAGAGAAGTCATCCACGTATACGTTTACTGACCACATATATACCGGATGTTCTATTCCATATCGTCGAAATAGTATAAGATTGTAACTCCACCTAAAACCATTAAATACTACATGTAATCCCACTACATATTAGACCCTCCCACATCAGTTAAATTGTATACCCAAACTCCTAATTATTAAAGCTAAACCCTAATCAGTAAAATATAAACCCAAATATAATCTATAAATGTTTTCCTTATATTATTTTAAATGTATCAGCTATAATATTGACCATAAATATTAAACCTTACACACCCTCTTAAATAATGCAACTCAAGATAAACCCCTAACTACTAAATTGTTCCGGAAATAATCAGGAATGCACATTCGCTTGGTTTGTAAAGTTACATGTGTTCTATTCCATATCATTGAAGTAGTATAGTACCCTGACCTGACCTTTAACCCCTAGATATTGAACCTTCCCACAACCGCTAAATACTACACCCAAACTCATAATTAGTAAATCTAAACCCTAATCAGTAAACTATAAACTCAAATATAATCTATAATTGTTTTACTATATTTTTAAAAATTTATCAGCCATAGTATGGAACGGAAATATACAAAAATATTTCACGTAACATCACTGTTTACTATTATATCACATAATGTCCTCCACGTCACACATTTTTTGACCGCATACATATGCACCAGAGTGTTCTATTCTATATTGCCAAAGTAGTATAGAACTCCAACCATACTCAAAACCTTAAATACTAAATCATTCCCCAACTTGTATGATAGACAAATCGTATTGATCTTTGTAATATTTGTCCAACATCTACAGGAAATGAATTTTATATTATAAACAATCACAAAAATGACAAAATGAGAAGTATCAAATCTGAAAATATACTGTTATATTTCAAAGAAATAGTATAGTTCTCGAGTTCATCTTCTTCATCTTGTTTTTTTTCGAGACATGGCGAAGTTCTTCTGAGAAAAAAACAGAGTATAGAAAAAACACACAAGCGACACTAGTCATCAATGGTGATAATCAATCATAGAATCTTATTGGTAACAACGATGATAAACTAACCAAAGAATCTTTTGGGTTGATTCAACTTTAGATATAGAGAAATCTGGGTAAAGCATAATTGATCAATAAAAATTTGAGACTAAAAAGAAAAAATAGAGAAAACAGGTTGAAAAAGTTAAGTCGGTAGATATAAAATGGTATTTTGGAATATAAGATACAAAATACGTTGAATATCACAGTCAAAATTTTTTTTTAGTTATGCAGTGAATTATAAATTGTTTGAAGGCTATTCAGTCCAATTTCCCAAAAATAATCTATCTTTTTTCTCTTAACGGCTAGGGTCTCGGCTTGAGCGCTCTTAAACTAAACTCAGATTAGTTTTGAAAACTGGAAATGGAATATCCAAATCTTGGTATATTTTGCAAGTTGCAACTATTATTTTGTAGTCGTTAATTACGACAAACACATGTTCTAAACTTATTCCATATACTAAATGGTTCTTAGATGGTTTGGGCCCACATATTAGCTACACAGTTAAGTTGAACTTGGCTCTTCCTTCTCTCTATCGTGCCGCCACAAACACTTCTCCCATCTCCCCCTCTCTCAGAAATGACGTCATGCTCTTTCTCCACTTCCTCTCTCTTCTCCTTCAATCTCTCTAATCAAAACTCTCTCCACCGTCGTCCATCAATCCGCCACGGTCACGTCATCGTCTCCTCCACCGTCCAAACCGCAGATGGAAACAGCAACGGTGCTTCTTCTTCGTCTCCGACAGTAGACAACACCCGCCGCTCCACCCCTTTCTCCGCCAAATACGTCCCGTTCAACGCTCCCCTCGGTTCCACCGAGTCTTACTCCCTCGACGAAATCGTCTACCGCAGCAAGTCCGGCGGCTTGCTCGACGTGCAGCACGACATCGACGCCTTGAGGAACTACGACGGAGCTTACTGGCGCCAACTGTTCGACTCACGTGTCGGCAAAACCAAGTGGCCGTACGGTTCTGGTGTCTGGTCCAAGAAAGAGTGGGTCCTTCCCGAGATCGACCACGACGACATCGTTTCAGCTTTCGAAGGAAACTCGAATCTCTTCTGGGCGGAGAGGTTTGGCAAAACGTTTCTTGGAATGAACGATTTGTGGGTGAAACATTGTGGGATTAGCCATACAGGAAGTTTCAAAGATCTTGGCATGACTGTGTTGGTCAGCCAAGTCAATCGTCTAAGGAAGATGAATAAACCAGTGGTTGGAGTCGGATGTGCCTCCACCGGAGACACGTCCGCCGCTCTTTCCGCCTACTGCGCATCCGCCGGTATCCCTTCCATTGTGATCTTACCGGCCAACAAAATCTCCATGGCTCAGCTGGTTCAACCGATAGCTAACGGTGCGTTTGTTCTGAGCATTGACACGGATTTTGACGGATGTATGAAGCTGATCAGAGAGATTACTTCCGAGTTACCGATTTATTTAGCAAACTCGTTGAATAGTTTGAGGTTAGAAGGGCAGAAGACAGCAGCTATAGAGATTCTTCAGCAGTTTAACTGGCAAGTTCCTGATTGGGTGATTGTTCCTGGAGGCAATCTTGGTAACATCTATGCGTTTTACAAGGGTTTTAAAATGTGTCAAGAACTGGGTCTTGTCGATAGGATGCCGAGGCTGGTTTGCGCGCAGGCGGCTAATGCGAATCCGCTTTACTTGCATTACAAGGCAGGGTTGAAAGATTTCAAACCGGTTAAGGCCAATGCTACTTTCGCCTCTGCTATTCAGATTGGTGATCCGGTTTCGATAGACAGAGCGGTGTTTGCTCTTAGAAACTGCGACGGTATTGTGGAAGAAGCCACGGAAGAGGAGCTTATGGATGCCATGGCTCAGGCGGATTCGACAGGGATGTTTGTATGTCCGCACACTGGTGTTGCACTAACCGCTCTGTTTAAACTGAGGAACCAAGGAGTGATTGCACCCACTGATCGGACCGTGGTGGTGAGTACTGCTCACGGACTAAAATTCACCCAGGCTAAGATAGATTACCACTCGAAAGCCATACCAGATATGGCTTGCAGGTTCTCAAATCCACCAGTTGAAGTGACGGCGGATTTTGGAGCTGTCATGGACGTCCTCAAGGGTTACTTGGGGAGTAAGGCACTTAGGTCATAAAAACGGTTGTTATTATTAGCTACTTGTATATCTCTACCTACGTCTGATTTTCTGTTTATACTACTTGTAATATTCTTTTGGTATAAATTTTTATGCGAATTTTAAGAACAATCTTGCCTGCAGATACATCTTGTCGTCTCAGAAAACTATCCCTCGTGCTGATTCAGTTGTGTACAATGCTATTCTTGGTGGTTTATGTTCGAGTGGAATCATGGTAGTGTTAGTTATGGGTTCATGTGTGACATGGTGACGAGAGGAGTAAATCCTAATGTTTTCACAAGCAAGCTCCTTTTGCAAAGCGGAGATGTTTGACGAGGCATGTAATATTCATGGTACCATGCCAAGAATTAGTGTTGCTCCTGATCATATCTTGTACAAGTCATACCTGGAGATGTGACCAGGGTGAACAATTTCCTTTTAAGCATGCTAAAATATTCTCTTCTTCCAGATGTTCTACTATTGATTGTGGTTATTGATGTTAATGGAAGTTAAGGAGTACCAGCAGCCTTTATTTGCTCGAAATCTAATGCTTCCTTACCGAGTTAAACCATAAATTTACATAAACAATGCTCCGCACAATGTTCCTCTTATCTAAGTTAAAGCCTCGTCTTATTCATACTCATATACCAACAGACAGCTAACGGAACTCAAAACTCTACAAAAGCCATATGAAAGGATAATTGCAGTCTTTGGGTATTAAAAGCTGTTTCTTATTCACATGGAAGTGGAAGTTAAACTGTACAGACGACAGAGTAAATTAACAAAGGGTACTCTTGACGATCATGAGTGGCTTTTTTGTAAGCAGAACTTTCTGGTAGTGTTGGTTGGAGCTGTGAAACTCAAGTAATCAGCTTGTTGACTGAAAACATGTCTGTGCAGCTGCTGATTATCTTCTAACAGTTCATCAAGGACTTGATGATTTCACCTGTTTCAGACGATATCAAAGTGAAAGTCCATCCAACATCCGGTCCTAGCCATTCTTCGCACTATCTGGTCTGATAAGGCAAATGTAAGAGATGCCAGTAAACCTCTTCTTTTTTTGAATTATACAGAGGTATCCTGGCCCCACAGAAGTGGGTCCAGATTAGCCCCGCCGAAGCGGGTCCTCTGTCGCCGGCGATGCCCAAATTTTAATCCCTCGGTGGCCAGCGCGGATCGAACCCGGGACCGTATCGAGGCCGAAGCTCCCTCAAGTACCACTAGGCCGTCCTCGCTTGGTTACCAGTAAACCTCTTCTTGTACCACTTCAGCAGCATTTTCCATGTCTGGGCAAAATTAGATCCAAGTGCCATGCCCACAGAACTCCATAAGAGCTTCACTGATACAGTCAAAAAGGAGTTTCCTATCGCTGCAGAAGTTTGTGGAGCAGAAATCCATTTCATCCATGAGAGCTGCTCAAGAACCTGCTCTGAATAAAAGGATCTGGCTAAAAGATCGTCCCAGTTTAAGTCTGAAGATTTCACCACGGCTTGAATGTATGCAAGTGCCAGTTCCGTGTCATCTAGTCTAGTTTTGACATCATTGTCTTTCTCGGATCTGGACAACCAGGTTCGTTGAATCTTATGCACAGTGGTTGCAGCCGCATTTCAACTAACTGAGTCAAGGAAAAAGGTCAGAAACTGAGCTCTGAAAAAAATATTCAGACAAAATACTCAACTGGTGTAGCAAGACATACCTGAAGAGAACCTGGAGCTACTTGGACTTATATCATCATCTGTAAAGAAAGGCTAAAGCACAGACACATAACTTAACTTTCCATATACATCAGTGGCATTGTCTTGGAACTCATACATTTTTACTAAAGAACTTGAGAACACAATCTGATGGTACACTTGAAAAGCTAAACCAGATCAAGTTTGGCATAGCTGTGAATTTGTTACAAACGTTGAAGGATCAACGAGAGGAGTTGCAGACAAAACGTGATAGAGCACTCAGAGAAGCCGAGGAGTTAAGTAGTCACGCTGAGACTTCAACGCTACAGTGGAAGCATCTACATTGGTATACTGCATCATACTCAGGTGCCTATAAAAATATTGAGTTAGAATATCGACAAGAGGTAATGTCTTGACATATAATGTCAATGTCTCTTGAATCTGGATGTTGCATTTATACTATGAATGATGCTTCAAGCACATCATACCAATTAGGTCATCAAATGTCATCAACTTGTTATATACGTTACATCAGATTGTGGGCTTAGGCCATGAGCATGTAAAATCTAGGGGTTTTAGATGTGGTATACTTCTATAAGTTCAATATCGCTTCTAATAATAAGATCTCTCTTTCTTGTGGACGTAGCCAAGTTGGTGAACCATGTTAAACCTCTATGTCCTTGTTACATTGCATTATCCATGTGTTTCTACATATGTTCTTTTCTCACGCCTGTTATAACAAACTGATATCAGAGCATCGAATTTATGATCTGGTGAGAAGATGTTTGAGACAAATGCGAGATCGACAAGTTTAATGGGAGAAATAACTTCAGCCTTTGGCAAATTAAGATGCAAGCTTTGCAAAAACAACATGGCAACTGGGGACCATTGTCAAGGAAGAAATTTGATTATGCTCTAGAAGAGAAGGCGTTCGCAACAATTTTGTTGTGTCTAGAAGATAAGATCATCATTGAAGTGTCGGATAAGAAAATGGCTGCTAGTTTGTGGTAGAAGTTGGAAAGTTTGTACATGACAAAATCTCTGATAAATAAACTAATTATGAAGTAACGCCTCTTTTCCTTGCCTTTTCAGTTTGGAGGCAACAAAGAGTAAGATTAGTTTTTTTTTTTGATGTTCATATCAAGAGAGAGCATATATTGTCTACTTTGTCAAATATAGTGTAAATTTTCCATATTTTCCAAATATGAAAAGAAGACCCTGGTGAGATTTGTGGATATATATATTATATATGTTATGTGTGCGTGTGTATGTATATTATTTGTGTGAGTAGAATTGTCAATATGATTTCTCTCTCTTAGATTAGCCTTGAGATTATGCCATAGCATTTCCCACGGCTTAGTAGGAATAAGAATTTTAACTTGTAATTGTTCATTTTGGTTTATGATGTTAAAATATGTAAGATTTGGTTTTATATGGTTCAATATATAATAATGTTATGCCATAGCATTTCCCACGGCTTAGTAGGAATAAGAATTTTAACTTGTAATTGTTCATTTTGGTTTATGATGTTAAAATATGTAAGATTTTGTTTTATATGGTTCAATGTATAATAATGTTATGTATTTAAATTAAAAAGAAAAATCTCACTGAATTACATTTGATTAAGAATGACTGATTCTTTTTGTGCGAATATAATTTAGCTTTTGTGATACTTTTTTTGAACACAGCTTTTGTGATACTTTTTAAAAACTTGTGATTAATCTTAATTAGTAGTGAGATCAGATTGTAAGGAACTACTTGACATGAGAGTATTCTTCAGAATTTTCTCTTAACTCTTGTCAAGATATCAATTTGACATGCAATAATTTCCAGTATCGAAAAGATCTCATGGACACCAAGGATTTGATGTCAACTAATTTTTGTGCAATTCAAAGCATTTTTGTGCAATTTTTGAGCTTTTTTGTGCTGGTTGTTTTCAATATTTCTTTTTGTCTTCGTCTTCAGGCCTAGCTTAGGTAGAAACTACAATTCCGAAAACACTAAAGACATACTCAAATATAAGCTAATACTCACCATGTGATATAATTACTAAAGTTTAAGTATTGGACTGTGACTAAATTATTTTGATTTTGGCTATTGAGTTGTAGCCATACCATAACTAAGCACTGATACCAAATCAAAAATACCAAATGGAATTCAAGTTGGCTTGTTGGTATTCGTTGAGATGCATGCTTAGCTTTAATGAGTCCATGCATTATTTTCTCTAATTACTTAAGATATACTAACACTGAAGTTGCACAACTTCAAAAAGATTCTCCTACATTTGAACATAATTTGTCTTTTTATGAAATGTTTCTTTCCTTTTTGCCTATCAAAGACCTAACCACAAAGAAGAGAGATAGAGACAAAGAAGAAATAGATAGAGGAAAAAATGAGTTCAATATGTAGATATTTAATTAGTTAAATAAAAATGGATACAAGAGTGTTGTGAAAGAAAAAAATGTTATGGAAGAATATAAGCCATATTACAAAGGAAGCTGATTATGTGAGTTGGCTCCAAAATAGATGTGGAGCATACTTCCGGTGAAGATCACAACATGAACAAGTCTTTCAGCATGTCATACGAACACAAGGTCACAGTGAAGAAGTTATCTACAAAGAGTTAACAACTTATTGTATTTTAAGGAGCACAAACAAAGCTGACCGATGCATTCTCACCATTCGATAGGGAACCCCATGCAGTGTCATGTGATAGCTGAGGTGTTTGCATTAGGAGGATTCTTTAATAAGAAAATCATGACTGATCTTAATTAATATGTTTTAGTTATGTTTCAAAATTTATTTGTAACTTTTCAGAAAAATGATTGTTAACTATCGAACAATACTACACATATACTACACATATAGACATAAATAATATATCAAAAACTACATAAGTTATATAAATCACATGACAATATCCATGAAAATACTACATGTTCTCTAACTAACACCATCATCATAATTTTGAAAACAATAAAAGTGTATTGGGCCCGATATTTTTCCATGATGTTTAACATATTTAATTTGTATTAACTTTTAATCTCATGTTCTTTGATGTAAAATATTGCATTTTAAATGTTTGATCTATGTGCGTTCATTTTTTGGTCATTTGGACATGTATTATGTTCAGTTTCTCAAGGAAATTTTCATTGGTTGATGCCAAATTCCAAATTCGACACATTTTTCTGATATCAAAATCATATTTATGGTCTTAACAAAGTATGTTTTTTATGTGCTTCATATAGCTCATGTGATTTTTAGTACATTATTTTGTCCAGATATGTGATTATGTGGTGGTGTATTTTTTTTTGTAGTTTACAATCAATTGCATCTTTTTAATATGTTTATGTCATATTGTATTTTAATGTAATTTTTATGTTTAAATGAAAAAATGATATTTTTATAAATCTGGTCACACCTTTATATTTAAGTGTTTAATAAAGAGAAATAAGGAAAATTGAAAAAAATGAGAAATAAATATCAATACATATTTAAATGTTATCAAAATAAGATAATGAGCTATTCAAAATTTTGGATAATTTCATAATCGAAATAAAAGCAAAAATAATTCAACAATACTAGTACGTAGATATTGTAATACTCATATCTATCTTTGGAATGCATTTTTTTATAAAATGGTGTGGATTATTTTCCAGTGGTTTCTTTCAGCATTGACATTTAGGCATGATTTAAGAGTAGCATGAGAATGTAAAATAGTGTATCAGTTTGCAAAACTGAAATTGTTTTAATGGGAAATAAAGCTCAAAGGTAATTTGCAAAACTTGTAATGTCCTCAATTTGGTAAGTGTAAGAACTAACAATGTTTCACATTAGATATTTGGGTTTGAGTTTGGATATGATTTTGTTAGTTTATAAATCTTAGTCATAACTATATTTATGTTTGTTTAAACATAAAATGAAAATCCAAATTAAGAAGAAAATTATTATTGTTTCATTTGGTCAAATATATACTATATTTTTATCAAGTCAGAAAATGAATAAAATGGATCAAATTTTCATAACGAAAAAATTATATATGATTAAAAACACTTGATTAAGGCATATGAGCGTTTTGTTTTTGAAGCTACAAAAGTGTCTTAGGCAAACTCATTCTTGGACGGCTACACAAAACCAAAAAGCAATTTCATCACTATTTTTCCTTTGTTTTTTTCTTTTGTAAGTACTAATTTTTTATTTGAGAGTACTATTTTTAATGATAAAAGAAGAAAAAATATGCAATTGTATCATGAGTTTTAGAACGCTATGCAAACTATCACACTACATAATGTTTTCAACTTGACATCGAGCTCTCTCATCCATACCTTCGTTCCGATATCCTCTCCTCCTGTTATTCACAAAGTTGCGAATCTTTTCTAGATTTCCTTGATTTGGTCGAGAACAAAATCGAGGCTTATCATCAAGCTCGACGCCTAAGACTTGATCTCGACCCACTCACTTGTTTCCGAACCCAATTAATGTTGAGAAAAATAACGATACCATCAAACCAATCTTTATGTAATTGATTTGTTTTAGTCAAACTAATTGACTAGTATCCACACCAAAGAAGTTAGGGGTTATTTTAAGCTCCACTATAGAATATTTGAGTTGATAAAGTTCAAGAACATACACCGTTTTCATAAAAATAAGTAAATCTGTTATTTTTTGTGTATAAATTATAAAATGTAATATAAATTTTCCCTCTTACTAAACAGATTTGAAATGAAGTGGTAAATTTATTAAGAAACTATTACATTCTAAGACAGTTTTTAAGTTTTTAATTACATTAAAGAGCACTTTCTACTACTAGGACACTTTTGTCAACTAAAACCTATATAGAAAGTTAATGGTATGCAAATTTAGTATTGGCTGGTTAAATCCTAACCAATTTCATTTTTCTTTTTATATCTTATTTTTCAATAATTAAATTAGAGAGTTCTCGTTCATGCTCCAACCATGTCATCTTCATATCCTTTGCTCGTGCTTTGCTCATGCTCACCGCCGCTTTCTGGCTTGAACCGGTAACTTCAAGCCGTGGTGACCGATTATCCGGCGAGTCCATGCTGTGAGCTACTGTGTGACTTTTAGCATAATCTTTAAAAAATTAGAAACTTCAAAATAATTCATTTTTTTATTTTAAAAGGTTGAAATAGAATGTTTCTTGATGGATCTACATGTTTAAAGCATTAACAGTAAGGAAACCGCAAAATCAAGGAGTTTTGTAAATATGGCAGCCATTGAAATGTTGCAGAAAAGTTAACAGGTTGTTGGGAAAGATGAAAAAAATTACAATAATGCCACTCAACTAAAAAGTGCACACTTGGTAGTTGAACTTGATCGAGAGAGTTATTATAGGTGACCAATTTTCAACTGATGACTTTTAATTACTATTACATCAAATAAAACTTTTTGTATATACTTATATGTATCGAAAAGTTAAGAAAATATAAAAATAAATGGATATATTTTTGAATATAAATGTAATACTAGTTGTAAAACTAGTCTCCAATTAATTTTCATATTATTTAGTTTGGTGATAGGTTTATGGGTAGTTTTTGGATAACCGTTTTTAGATATATTCAGATTTCAAGTTTAGAGATTTAAGCTTCATTCATGTATTTATAAATTTTGGTTCTAGTTTAGCTTAGATATTTGCGGATTTTGGATACCGGTTTAAATTATATAAATAAATGTAAATATCTAAATATACTTTAAAATCCATAAAATCCAAAAAATAAAATAATATACAACATATATTTTGAATAATGTATAACTAAATACTTAAACTAACAAGGTCCATCTATAACTTGTGAATTTCTATGTGACAACTACGACATATAATTTTGTTTTTATGCTATACATGTCCATATAATAAACATGAGTCAGCTCACTGACAAGGTCCATATACAACATATAATTTTGTTTTTATGCTATACATGTCAATCTATAACTTGTGAATTTTTATGCGACAGCAAAAATTTGAACTTTATGCTTGTGGCTTGATGTCCTCTGTTCTTAATACATTTTTTTTTGTTTTCATACTATATACAAGATACCTAACTTGTTCGTACAATGTAAATGTTTGTTATAAATTTGTAAATGTCTAACTGAAAATTATACCATGGTAAAATATACATGTCGATATCGGTAAACAAGTGTATATGTAGATATCTTCATTATTGAGTTACTTATAATATTTTGAGATATAATGCAACATTTCAAAATGCTTTCTACATTTGTAGAGCCACACTTGTAAAATGAGTCAACTTTACACAATCTTATGTGCACAATAATATCAGAGTGTACATGATGTTTATATGAACACCATCATCAAAATGTACATGTCTACACGACGTTCATGTGGATACCATCAAAATGTATATGTGTACACGATAAATCCAAATATACGCTAATTCAAAATATTTCCATTCATACGAATTAACAAATATCAACATATGCTCTAGACATACGTGTACACATGTACAACTAAGATAGTGTACACAACCAAGTCGTATACCCTTTCTTTTGTGTACAAAAAAAAAACACATTTTCAAAGTGTATAAATCGTTGTACATGTATATACCTTGATCCAAGTATGGCTTCATACATGTATATATTGCTACATTGATAGCTTGATAAATATACATACAAAAGCTTCTCAAGTTACAAAGCATCTCCTCACAAAAAAATATATTTTACGTTTTTGTGTGTTTGTTTTTTTACTTGACATCGCTTTATAGATTTAAAGTTCTTCCATTTATTATTGTACACAACACATGCTTTCATTTTCGTTATAAACATAGAATTTTCATTTTTTGTAAGTAATTATTATAATGTTGAATTTTAGACGAAACTCACCATGTACATAATTTTCTTGAGTTTTAAAAATGTGTACACATGTACATTATAACTTTCAAGTACACATGTACATCGAATAATATGTACATTATTTTACCAAGACTGCAAAAAGTGGTTTCCTAAGCACTTCCTACTACAATGACATTTTTGTAATTACACTAAAGAGCAATTTCTACTACTAGAACTCTTTTTTCAAAGGATTTACATGAAAATATAGTGAAAATGATGTACATGTAGATATTTTGTGGGCGGTCACAAACTCCAAATTTACAACAATTCTATTTTGCAGTTTTGCCAAAAATGTGTGTTTTCACTGTTTTTGTTTTGCAATGAATTTTTTTTATGTAGTTAGGATAAACAATTTATGGTTTAGACGAGAAAATGGTATCGTGTTTGATGATTGAGGGATATGATTTTTTGGTTTTCTAAAAATATAATTTTGAAGGGAAAATATGCTATGCTAGTTTTTTTTAATTTTAATTTGAAACTGATATTTTGTGGAAATGTGAATTTTAACCGAGAAATGCAATATTAACCAAAAAGACAATTTTTACGTTTTTTTCCATCATATGATTCCAAATCAGTTACGTGATGATTCAAAATTGGATATTGTAATTATTTCAAGTATTTGCGTTTATTCTAAACTTTTCATATGTAATTGGTATTTTAAGTAGTTTTTTGTTTTTCGGTACATTGATATTTTTGTTGAAAATTTTGGTATATTTATAGTTGGAAAATATCTGAATGTTTTTGGTTCTCAAAATTGCTAACCACAATTGTATATTTTTGGTTCCTTAAGAATATTTATACAGACCTAAAACTTCAATTTCTAAAATAATTGGACCAATTATCTGACACATATTAGATATTTGAATTTTCATATTTAAAGACGTTATCTTATGTATCAAATCTTATATTTATGGCATCTATAATTTAACTTTTAGGAAATAAAATATATGTTGGTAGTGGAAGAAGTGACACCAAATATATAAGAAGTATATATATGTCACCCAAATATATAAGTGGTATGTGGTTGAAAGTCAAAGTAAACAAAGTAGAAAATAAAAATAATAAGTGAATGATAATTAAATTTTTGTTTTTTTAATTAGTAATCCAAGTGGAGAATAAAGTGGGATAATGGAAAGAGAAAGATTTAGTTAGTGTGTTTTGTACTTTTAGTTAGAAAAACTATCCTAGTAGTAAAATGTGTCTTAAAGTGTAATAAAAAGTGGAAAAGTGACTAATAATGTTAATCACTCATTTATTAACAAGAGCATAACAATATTTTCAAACCCAACAAAAAAAACAGAAAAGAAGATAGCCACAAAGTCAAGTTAAAATAAATGTTTAAATTATACAATGTAATATAAATTTTCCCTCTTGCTAATCAGATTTGAAATGAAGTGATAAATTTATTAACAAGAGCATAACAATATTTTCAAACCCAACAAAAAAACCAGAAAAGAAGATAGCCACAAAGTCAAAAGTTAAAATAAATGTTTAAAAGAACACAGGTTTTGGATGTCGCTAACAAATAATTAAGTAAATAATGGCGGGAAATAAACGGCTGGAAACTGCCACAAGTTAAACGGCCAGTTCTGGGCAGAGAATTGTTTTGGAGATGAAGAAGAAGATGACTAGGATCGAGTCACTGTAGTGAAGCATCAATTGTAATCGATTGCAGAGTCACCTGAGATTTAAAATGAAGTGAAGGCATGAGAATATTATTTTATGAAGACGAAAACATGTAAGTGGTAACTAACAAGAGGCTTACTTAGGGTGGAGTCAGTTGATGAACGTGGTGGCGAAAGGCTTCCTTTGATATCTGCATTCATTCAATAAACTCTGAGAATCGTAGCTCTCGACAATGACACAAATTAAGAAGAAGAAGAGTTGCACCTAAAGAACGGCGAGAACGGACAGCGTCAAAGTTTCTGTATGTATATCCCACAAAGTTGATGTTTTGAGGGGTTATGCTCACCTAACAAGCAACAAATAAAAAAGACTCAGAATAAGCAAATGCAATTTTCCTTACAACTGTGATACCTTCCATGATGGTCCAGATCCTGTTCTTGTTGGTTTAGGACAGTCCACCTAAGGAAGAACCAGAAGATGAAAGAGGGAATAAGAACTTGATAATTCTTGATATGGTGGTCTTTTTTTTTGTTTTTACCTCATCAAACTTCATAAAATTCTGGGTGTCAAGTTCTCCATTGACAACTGGCTTGAAAGCTGCATCCATCTCGTATAGCTTTTCCCATTCCACATCTTTGAACCAAGGATGAGCCTAGATGATGTGTCTTTGTTTTGTCAATATATAGAAATGGGGGATGGTAACAACAAGAGGAGAGTAAACAACGTTTGTTATTATATTTACATACTTTGATTTGCTCGGCTCCGGCTCCATGAGAACCAAGCCTATGCTCAGAATCACAAAGCAAGCTACAAATGAGATCTCTTGCCTCAGGTGTCAACCTCGCATCCTCAGGGAATACCAAATGAGTTCTCCATCCCACAATCTAAAATCCATCATGCAAAACATTGGGATAATATTGGACAATGGAAATGTGAAACCTACTGTAATTAGTAGCAAAGACTAAAGAGACCTTTCTACAAGTTGTTACGGGGTCATCAGAGTAAAATGGTGGATAACCAACGAGCATCTCATACATAATGGCTCCCAAAGACCACCTGCAGTTAAATGAATGTGTATCCATCAACTGGTAGCTAGCTGATCCTTAAGAAATGAAGCAGGAAGAAAAAGATAACAAGCTGATCATGAAACAACAGTTCTATGGATGACCCACCAGTCACATTCTACACCGTATCCCTTCTTCAGCAACACTTCAGGGGCAATATAATCAGGGGTACCAACAGTTGAATATGCCTGTTTCGAAACAAGAGCTCTTAAAATCACACCCCAAATGTTATAAAAGAGACATATCATAAAACATTTATAAACCAGTTTTCTTCTGTGTATCTGCCAATGTTGCAGCTGTTCCAATGGGCTTTTCCAACGCCTTCCACGGCGTCCGATCGAGCAGTGCTCATCACATTCAATTGATTCATTTGTATTCTCGTCATTCAAAGGTTCATTTACTTTCATTGCCGATATATGTCTACAGTCGAGAGGCTTACAAAGACCAAAATCTGACAGCTTCATATGACCATTCTTGTCCAACAGAAGATTGTCTGGTTTTATATCCCTACAAATTATCTACCTTCAATATGTGTATATCCATTTTAACACTGCATTCATCTTTAATGAGACCAAACCTGTGAACATAATTATGTTCATGTATCGACTCAATAGCCAAAACACTTTGTGCAATGTAAAACCGAGCTACGGTCTCAGTCAAAGTCTCTTCCCTCATAAGCAAAGTCATCACATCACCACCGGACAAGTACTCCATGATGAGGTACAAGTATTCTGGATCTTGGAACGAATAATAAAGCTTCACAATACAGTCACTAGCAACTTCTGCTAGCAAGTTCCTCTCAGATCTAACATGCTCAACCTATTTAGAAAAATCAACCAAAAACGGTATCTTAGACTTTGTATGAAGAAAATAGTAAAAATGAGATCATTGTAAGACTCACTTGCCCCCTACTAAGCATTTCAGACTTCTTCAGCTTCTTCATGGCATAGATGTTGCCTGTCTTTTTCTCACGGCATAGCCTTACCTAAGAAAGATACCACATTTACAAAACAACCAAAGTGCATGTATCTAAACTTTTATTTTATTTTTAATACTTCGAAGCCAGGACCGAAAACCGTAATCCTTCATCCCCGAAACCACAACATGTATTAGTTTCGTCCCGGCTTTAGCACACATGTTAATTTCAAGTGAAAAAAAAACACCTACAAGACAAAAAAAAAGAGAAGACTAACCTCACCAAAGGCCCCTCTACCAATAATACTGAGAAGATCAAAATCATCAACGCAAAGCCTGTTCCTCATTAATCTAGTATACTCTGTCTCTTTCCTCTGCAGATCCTCAAACAACTCGAGTTGTTCTTTCTCTGATACATCTAAAGATGCTATCTTTTGTTCTAGCACCAATCTCCTACAAATTCAAATGAAGGAAAGCAAAAAAAAAAAAACAATTCTGATTGACAACTCATTAAAAAAAAAATTATAGGTTCTAAACAGATGGTGTGCAGAACAAGTTTCCACCTTTCTTTACGTTGTTGGATGTGTCTCATGCGTTTGTTGTAATGGTCCTCTATATACTTCTTCGCTGCAGCAACTTTCTCCAACGTCGAACTTGAAACTAACCCTTCATCCTCCACAACCTCCAACGTTGGAGATGACGTCATCTTCTCCACCACATCCTCCTCATGATCCGTTTCACAATTCTCCATCTTGTTTCTCTCCCAAGAACCCAAAAAAAAAACTATTCGTTTCTCTCTAAATGCAGAGAAACTTTCGCATCAATTGTGAAAACATTTTGAGTGGGAGAAGGAAACCAAAGGAAAGTCTCTTTTGCATCCATCAATTACAATGTACGTACAAGTTTGGAATTCAGAACAAGGAATCAGTAATTACCTTGCAATTTTTGGTTTTCTATTTTTGCTATATTAGGGAAAAAAGTAAGATAATTTTTTTTTAAAAACAGCTTCCACAAACCACGACCTTACACGTGTATCATTATTACTAAATTATGAAATGTAATTTTTGGCAAACTTTATTAACTAGATTATGTTCCTAATTTTCTTTGAATTTAAACCATTAACTAAAACATTTTCTTAAAATACCTTTAAATTTAATAATTATAAAAGAGGTTGAGATATATTTCAAAAAATGTTTTCATTTTGATTTCGAGGCCTTAATGGTTTGCATAGTTATTAGTTATTAAATTTTAGTTTTGAATTTGTGTGGTTTTTTTTTTCTTTAGATTTTAATTTTGTAAAACCTGAATGTAACTAGAGTTTCACCCCGACATTCGTGTGGATATTTTTTCATTTTATAAATGTATATATTTGATATTAGCGTAAACATTTTAAACATATATATGATTACATTTTAATTATATATTGTGTAACCTTATGATCTTATTGTTTAGGATTTTTATTCAAGATCATCAATATAAAAGGATTTTTTTATACTTTATACTTTTGTTCAAAATTATTAATGTATAATGATTTGATTTAATAATTTTATACATACTAATATATTTTCGGGTACATACGACAAATTCATAATCTGAAATAATCAAATAGATTTTTTTTTTTTAAAATAAAAAATCTATAATTTGCATACATATGTTTAAAATTTATTTAGTTACACTAAAGAAACAATATATCTTTTTAGGATAATTTATATTTCCATGTTGTTTTTAAATATTAACTTTAACATCTAGCATCCTATTATATTGTGAGATCTTATTAATACATATATTTTCTGTTTAATAATTTTTCCAAATTATTTTGCTAAATTATATATATATATATATATTACAATCTATGATATCTTACCGATATAATATATTCTTGGATGCTATGGTATAAAGTTCTCTGATTTGTTTTCTTATTAATTAAAATTTCAGAATATTTTACTAATTTGATTTTTATAATAGTATGTTTTGCGTGTTTTATTTAAAAAATTACACTTTAGTATCTATGATCTTATCTTTTATAAGATTTGGAATATTTTCACTTCATAAATATTTTTGATTTTTGAATATTACATGACTTTGAATTTTTGTTGTTACTAAATTACTGCATTAATTTATAAAAAAATACTGGAATTTTTTCCTAATATTTTTTTATAAGTTTCTAAATAGATTTTGTTATAATTAAAAACATAAATAGAGTTGTAGTTGAAATATCCTTTGAATTATTAAAATTTTCTGATGTCCTATTTTTTATTTCCACAAAAAAGATACCCTATTTTGTAAATAACAAGTGAACTTAAAGTTAGTTAGATAGTATTACAGTTTGTATATTGTCATTTTAGATGATATATTATTGTATGTTTTAAATTAATAAAAATAATAATATATAGTTGTCCATATAAAAGTTTAACATATGCTAACATTTTTTGTATAAATATATGCATAGATATATGAATTTTAACAATGAATGATAGTTTATTTATTTACATAACTGAAAGCAATTTTAATTACCAATTTTATATAATATTTTTTATTTAGTTCATATAGTAATTTTGTTTTAAATATAATATAAATTATTATTATGAAATTTATAAAAATAGCATAAAATTTTTATGATTCTTATAAGAAAACTTTAATTAATATCAATGTTTTATAATATTATATTACTAATTACGAAATTATTTATTGCATTATTCTATTAAAATACTTAAAAAATTTAGTAAGATTTTGTTAGACATTTTTCAACAGATTTTTAATAAGTAAAAATATAATTTAAATTTATTTTTCTCAACAGATTTGTTAAATATTTGATTAACTAATGTAAATATTCAAATTAATCAGATGGTTCAACTAAGACTTGTCTACAATATAGAAAAAGTAAGACTCTAAATTAATAATTAAATTTTAAGGATACTCTCTCGAGAAGCTCTTTTGCGATAAAGACCAAATCCCTATTTTTCTCGTTGACTTGTTCTCTTTTTCAATGGTCGGCTCACAGCTGTCGGTTCCTCAAGCTCTGTCGGACCTCCTCTTCCTCTCTCCATCGTCTGTAGAGTCTTCGTTGGTTCCTGCTGCTCACAAAGTCTAATATATGGAAGTCGGAGTAGCTGTTTATGTCTTTGTTTCAATTACGGAAACCCCCTTGGTTCTTGGGGCTGCATCTCATCTAGTGGTTGCCTCCGCCTCTGAGTTAGGTCCAGTTACCTCCTCAGTCCCTTCTGGTTTGTCGGTGTCTCTCACTCCATTGTCAGGTGCAGTCACAAATTCGTTGGGGGATCCACCTCCATCTATCATCCCTTTTGTCGGAGGGTTTGCTTTATTCATATTCTCAACATCCAGGTAGTACTCCGCATGTGGTAATCCCTGAACATGGTCCAGCTACTACTAGTGCTAGGAAATTTAAGTCAATACTTGCGGCTTGCGGGTCTCGGCCGATTAAAAAAGTTCAACATGCGGATGCGGGTTGAGTCGATTTTAAGCGGAACGGATGCGGATCGACCGAATTTGAATCGCGGGTACCCACCAACCCCCAAAACCAAAAAAAAATTGAAAATTTGTAAAAATAAGAAATATAATTTTTTTAAAAAATTATATTGTTTTAATTATAAATATACAGTTTATATCATTTTTAATATTTTTTATAAAAATAACTATTTTATTAAATTTAATATTACCCACAAATTACCAGCAAATCTCAGTAAGGCGGATGCGAGTATACAATTGTTCTTCGCGGGTTATGCGGATCAGAATTTCGAATAAAAAAGAGAGTCGACCCGCAGGTTGGCGGGTCAAGCAAGACGGGTTGACCCGCGAACCTAGCCCTAGCTAGTACATATAAGCCATCTTCTCCGGCTGATTTTAACTGGGCTGCTAAGGAACGTGCAGCTTCAAAGTTCCTGAAGAGTAACATCCATGTTGTTCTGCCAGATGATGGAACACCGAGGAAAAAAAAACCCAAATGTGGTTTTGAGAGGGGTGCTCAAGCCGACTTGGATTTTTTTTTTGATCAAACCCACTCGGATTTTATCGTGGGTGTTTTCTACAGTAAAGTGCCTTCGTATGGCAAGATCAGGGGCGTTTTAAGCTTGTTGTGGGTTAAGGATAAGTGGGTGACCATTCATAATCGTACGCAAAATGTGTTCTTGTTTCATATACCTTCACATTTGTTAAGAAGGAGGATCTTACATCACTAGCTTTGGCATATGTGTTACTCTCCGTTCTTCGTTACAGCATTGACTCTGTTTCTCTGAACCGTGCTCCAGTGTGGGCGAGGATTTCCCAAGTGCCTTTTGACCTGCTCATGGATGAGGTTCTGGCCATAATCTCCAAGCCTCTTGGTATAATTGTTGATGCTAAACCTTTTAGCAGTATCTCATCTATCGAGTTTAACGTGGTGGTAGATCTTACTGCTTAATTTTGTGGACGTTGAGAGAGAAGATGGAACTGTTGAATCATTTTCGGTCATCTATCCTCTTGTGGTGAATTTTGTCACAAAGCTTCCTTGTGTCCTTCAGTAAAAGCTTCTTATTCAAAGTCAAACATCCCATATTATTCTGATTGTCCTAAAAAGTCTAACTCTGTCCGGACCATGTCTTGGGTTAATGAGACTACAATTGGAACAAAATTCAGGTGAAATCTTCTACTGAGTCAGGTGTTCCTGTCATTTTAAAAAATTTAATTGATGGCTTATCTCCGAGGAAGGGTAGCTCCGCTGATCCAAATCCAAAGGAGGTATTAAGCCTGATTGTCGAGGTGGGTCATCCTTCCAAGCAGGCATCTCTGCCTGAATCACATATTGGGAACAACTCGGGTCCCAGTCTTTCAAGCAATGCGACTGAGGGAACATTTCAATTTACCACTGAAGTACCCTCTGAGACGTGGATTCTGAGATTCTTTTCACTCATGTTTTGAATTCTTTTAAGAATAAGGAAAATAATTTATTCCCCGTGTGGTCAACACGTGTACTTCAAACACTTTTGATACTTAATTCAGTAGTTGAATCTAGTGAAGAGTTGGATTTTCCTGACTCTCTGTCCGAGAGAGAAGAGTTGGATCAGCTGATTCTCCCCTAAGTTCAAGTCTAAAGATCTGGTTATGGTTTCTGACAAGGAGAAATATTATCCACTTTATTACTAACCATTTTCTTTGTTAGGGAAAAATCAGAAAAGAAGAAGTGTATGTTGTTCTAATCAGAATTTTTACCCCCTCCCCATAAAGGGGTCGCCACCTCACCTAATATTTTCTATCTCATATATTTTTTTTTTGAAACGTGCGAGTTATAAATGATTTTGTGTAGCATTGACCTTTCGCTTTGTGGTTAAATAATAAGAGAGTGAGTTTTGGAAACACATGTGCGTGAAGTAAATATATCTACTATTTTATCGGAATTTGGTCCATCTTAGAGTGTTTTGTCTAACTATCGGTTCTCTGAGTTGGGTTGTATTTGGATAATTTTCAAAAATCACATCAGTATGCAGATGATCTTTATGGACTCTCAATTTATCACAGCTTTGGTTTCTTTGGGGGATGGTAAATCTTTTTTCTATTATGCCATATACATATATGCATCAAATGATGCTCAAGAAAGACAAGAGTTATGTTCATCATTAATGGATACCTTCATCTCGTTGGACTGGACACAGAGCCTTGGTTAGTCTCTAGTGACTTTAATAAAATTTTAGGGCCCCATGAAGCTTCAAACTTGAGCTGTATTTCTTCTACTGCCATGTGCTTTTGGTGACTGTATAAGCGACTTGGAGCTCACTGATTTGCCTTTCCAGGGTCCATGATGAAAGTAAAACAAGAACAGAACCAAAGGTGAAGAAAATGCTTTGTTATTTGATTTGTTTTCTTGAGTTCTTACAAAGACTTAGTTCTACTCTTATACAGAGATGATTGAGTGCTGAAACCCTAGTGACACTGTACACATGGCATCATCCAGAGTTGCTTAGTTTATCAAGGGCTGAGAATCGATTGCTGAGAGTTGGACCACTTTCTTTTACCGTACAAACTGTCCTTGCTCTGTTTTTGTCTTCTGCAACACTCCTTTTGTCTGTTGCCGTTGCAGACCGTTGAATCTTCAGATTGGGTTGGGCTGCAGAGAAGTCTTCGAGGCCCAACTGACTGCTTGATGGGTTTACGCTAATACACCCCCTTAAACTTGGCGTGGGAGGAACGTCAACGCCAAGCTTGAACCTGAGATTGCAGAACTCCTTCAACGGTAAAGACTTGGTGAAAATGTCGGCAACTTGCTGATCAGAAGGTATATGTTTAACCAGAAGAGATCCCAATGCAACTCTCTCTCTATGACATAGTGATAGTCGGTCTCAAAGTGCTTCGTTCTTTTGTGAAACGCAGGGTTTGCTGTCAAGTACACTGATGATAGATTGTTCCCAAAGAGTTCCGGTGTGACAGGTTGTGAGATGCCGAGCTCACGAAGGAGAAGGCTTATCCACGTTAGTTCAGATGCCGTTTCAGATAAGGCCTGATACTCTGCTTCTGTTGAACTTTTTGACACTGTAGGTTGTTTCTTTGACGACCAAGAGATGAGGTTCTGGCCGAGGAAAGTGCAGAAGCCTCCGGTGGACCGTCTCGTTTCAGGACAACCTGCCCAGTCACTGTCTGAGTAGGCTCGAAGAGTACAGTCCGAGTTTCTCGTGAAAGAAAGTCCCATACGACAGTTCCTTTGATGTAGCAGAGTATTCTCTTTAGGTTTGTGAAGTCATATACCAAAGGAGCATGCATCTTTTGACATACATAGTTCACTGCAAACTGTATATCAGGCCTGGTGAGAGTAAGGTACTTCAACTTACCAGCTAGACTTTTGAAATATGTATGATCCGCAAAAGGTATGTTTTGGTCTGGCACTTTGTTGAGTTGAAGAGGAAGTGGCGTAGGCATGGGAGCACAATTTTCCAGACCTGCAGCTATCAACAAATCAACCGCATATTGTTCCTAAGACAGAAAAAGACCTTGATCGTGGTTTATGACCTGAATCCCAAGGAAGTAGTGAAGCCTTCCAAGATCTTTCATACGAAAGTTTTAGTCAAACCGAGCTCAGTAATATGGCGATGTTTGCGTTCTGATATACCATTCTGTTGTGGGGTATAAGGACATGAGATAAACTGTTGTATACCGCTTTCCTTTAAGTGCATCAGAAACTTTGTGCTCACGAATTCCCCTCCTCTATCACACTGGAAATTTTTAATCTTTGTTGATAGTTGGTTTTCAACAAGCTTCTGAAACGTCACAAATGTCTGATGAAAATCCGATTTGGCTTTTAAGGGATACAGCCATGAGAAGCGAGAAAAGTTGTCAACAAAGATTACATAAAATCTGAAACCTTGATTTGAAATAACAGGAGAGGGACCCCAAAGATCACAGTGCACTCTTTCTAGAGGTCTAGAAGCTACATAACTAGAAGCAGCAAAAGGTAAACGACTACTTTACCCAAGCTGACATGGTTCACACATCTTCATGGTACTCTTATTGACTAGGATAGACTTGACTTGTTTCAGGTGTTGCAGAACTTGAGCATGAGGGTGTCATAACCTCCTATGCCACACTTCATCACTCGCTGGTACTTGACGTGTAGCGTAGAAGGCTTGAACTGGATGTTTGTTCAGAACATAGAGACCCTCACGGGTGTTTCCTTTGCTCAGAACCCTTTTGGTTACTTTGTCCTTAACACACACATTAGCATCATCAATCTTAACAGAGCACGGATAGTCATTAGTAAGTTTGGAAACCGAAAGTAATGACTTAGTGATGTTAGGACAAACCAAAACATCTTTTAATGGGAGTTTACCTGAGGTTGAAGCCAAGTCTGCAGACCCTACATGAGAAATGGGAAGAAAGCTTCCATCACCAATTAAGACAGCATCATTGCCTTTGTAGGGTTGAGAGTAAGTGAGATTTTGAGGTGAGTTGGTGATGTGAGATGTTGCTCCTGAATCTGGGTACCACTCAGCTCCACCTTGATCTGACACATCTGTGATTCTCATAGCAGCCATGGCCATAGGTAGATCATCATCTTGGAAGCTATTGTTGAACCTATGCCAACATCTCAGGGCACTGTGACCGTAGCGACCACAGATTTGTCAAGATGGTTTATCATCAGATGATGTTGAAGAACCTGAGGAGAGTTGTTGATGAAAGCCTCTCCCTCTAGTAGAGAAGGAGCCTCGTCCTCGAGTACCACCAAATCTGCGGCTGTACTGTCCTCTTCCTCTTGGATTCTGCTGACATGATGCAGTTCGAATGGTGTTGAACGCCAAATGAGGTGTAACTCCGCTGTCAACAGAATACTGTTGGATCCTTGAATCATAGGTGTGAAGTCGAGGTACCAAGTCTTCAAGAGTTGGGTCTTGAGTCATGTCTATTGCACCTTCAATGCTCGTGATGAGTGGCTCATAGTCTTTTCCAAGACCTTGAAGTGTTGCAAATATCTTCATTCTCTCTGGAACTGGATTCCTAATGGAAGCTAACTGATCACAGACAAGTTAAATCTCAGTCAAGTAGTCTGTCATGGATTTGTCAAGCTTTGAGACAGTTTGGAGCCTCCTTTGGAGTTCAAACAAGCGGGAGGAGGTGGGTCTGTTGTAAAACTTGGCGAGAGTCATCCAGATCTGGTGTGATGTTGAACAAGAGACCACCATACTCTGAATATCTTCAGTAAAAGAGCCCAAAAGCCAAGATTTTATGACCTGATCTGTTTGAAACCATGTGTGGAAGTCTGGGTTTGTGGCTGGAGTTGCAGTGCCGTTGATTCCTGGGACCATGATCGTTGCCGGCGGCAGAGGTGTGGCTCCAGTGACAAACCCAAGAAGCCGCTGTCCATTGAGGAAAGCTTCAAACTGGTTTTTCCAGAGTAAGTAATTTTTCTCTGTAAGTTTTATGGTGACTGAATTCACGATGTTGAGTGATGGTGGTGTGTAAAGTTCAACAGCCTCCATGGCTCTGATACCATGAAAGTAGAACAAGAACAGAACCAAAGGTGAAGAAAATGCTTTGTTATTTGATTTGTTTTCTTGAGTTCTTACAAGGACTTGAGTTCTACTCTTATACACATGAGATTGAAAGTTGAAACCCTAGTGACACTGTACACATGTCATCATCCTAAGGTGTTCAAAGTATCAAGGGCTGAGAACCGATTGCTGAGAGTTGGACCACTTTCTTTTACCGTACAAACTGTCCTTGCTCTGTTTTTGTCTTCTGCAACACTCCTTTTGTCTGTTGCCATTGCAGACCGTTGAATCTTCAGATTGGGTTGGGGTGCAGAGAAGTCTTCGAGGCCCAACTGACTGCTTGATGGGTTTACGCTAATACATGATACACTTATTCAAACCATCAACCTTAAGATTCTATCACCAGACGTTTAGAAAGATGTCTAGTTAATGGTGATTGGTTGGCAATGTTCTCGTTCAGTCACTACTCTTTTGAGCCACTAGAATTTTCGGACCACATACAAGAGATTTCATGTTCAAACAGCTCTTATCTCCTTTCCTTCGTTTCTCCCTGTTATGGCTTCAGCTTGGGCAGAATTGGGTCTCGCTAATGGTATTCTTTCAGAGTTGTGCTTTAAGCTCAAAATGATAAAATGACAATCTGTAGTCTTTCTAAATAAAATTCAGTCATATTGAGAAAATGGTTGTTGTCGCAGCTGAGAGTCTCCATGGCTATCAATTAAAATCTGTGAGTGATATGACGCCAGAAAATTTAGAGCGTGAGCAGTTGGCCAAGGTTAACTGGATTTTTCTAGGGTTAGTGGAAGAACGTTTCTTCAGGAAACGTACGTGTATAAAGTGGTTAGTATGTGGGGACCTTAACACAAGATTTTCCCATAGGATTTTGTAATGTCTCTAACGCTATAAAATATCTTCTTCGTGATCTCGTTCATCAACCTTGCAAGAAGTTCACCAGATTGCGGTGAGATACTTTTTTGAATTTCTACAAACGATTAAGGGTGTTTCCTGTGTTTCTCTTCAAGACATCTTGAATCGAATCATGACCCAAAAGTTTTCCAACGCAAAGAGAGTGAACCTCGGAGATGAGGTCTCCTCGGATATTATAAATCTATGATGTTCAAGCTGCCTAGGAACAGGACCCCCAGTCTGGACTGTCTTCGGAATATTTTTAGCTATGTGGCCGATAATTGAGTTTGAAATTCGGGTTGCTATCAAGACTCTAGTAATTATTCCAAAACGGGTGGGAGCTGAGAGAATTAGGAGTTCCGCTATCTCGTGTTTCAATACCTTGTACAACTTATTACTAAAGTTATATCTAGAGGTTATGTTGATATCATTATGCTGAATCAAATGGATTTCTTCAAGTATAGGCCTCTCCAAGAGAATGTTCTATTTGCATCTGTGATTTTGAACTGGCACCACAAATCAAGTTCTTGACCTAGAATTTCCGTGAATTTTGACATCTCTAAGACATTTGATTCTATTAGGCGGGATTTCATCTTATGCGCTCTCCAAGCTTATAGTTTTCCTAAGAATCTCATTGGTTAGTTTAAATCATGCATTTGTACCCCATCGTTTTCCTTATCTATAAACAGCGTGACACCGGTTATTTCAAAGGCTTTTCTGGTGTACGGAAGGGAGATCAGCTTTCTTCTCCTCTATTTGTTATGGTTATGAATGTGCTTTCAGTCATGTGAAACAACGCTGCGAAAGATGGTATTTTTGACCATCAACTGGGCTGCCACCACATCAAGCTTACTCATCTTGCTTTGGCAGATATCAGATTATTTTACCGGATGGGACTGAGAATTCTTTGGATGGAGTTTTCACCATCCTATCTCAATTCGAGAAGTTACTCGGTCTTTCAGTAACTATCCAGAAAACTTTCCTATTTGCGACTGGGCTTTCTCAAGTTCTCTTAAGCAGAATCAGGGAAAAAAAATCTTCTTTCCTCGCATAGCCTCCTGGTATGTAACCTGATCCTCCCACTATGTACCAAGCAGGTCTCAGTAAAGGATTGTGATCCTCTCATCTCTCAGATTCGTAGGAAACTAAATGGTTGGCTACATCGTCGTCTCAGCCTTGCAGGGAGAGTACAACTTATCTCTATGTTCAGATCAGGCATTGCAGGTTTCAGGAATTCTGATTTTCTGCTGCCTAAGCGATCATGATGCTGATCAAGAGCCTTACCACTTTGTTGTTGTGGAAGGTTCCTTGACTTCGCTCATGGGGCTTCTGTTGCTTGGGATGCATTTTTTCGAAGAAAGAAGGGGGGTTAGGGCTGATAACTATCTCATCCTGGAATATTGTGTTCAGTCTCAAGTTAATCTGGTTCTTGTTGTTCATATCAGGGTCGTTGTGGGTCGCATGGTTCAAGGATAAGTACCTTTCTAGGTCTAATTTTTGGGCACTTAGTGAGAAAAGTTATTTCATTTATCGGGTCTTTGGTCGCTTGCTAAAGCAAAAAAATCCTGCTATCTCTTTTCTTCATATCCAAGTGGAACATGGAGACGAAACCTTTATTGGCACGATCCATGGACTTCGTTGGGTCCTCTCACCTTGTATATGGGATTGGTCATGTCTTCTCAAATTGGCATCCATGTAAACTCTCTAGTTTCTGATAGTATTATCAACAGGTTATTGCTTTTACCCCCGATAGATCAGATTGTCATTAGCTGTTATGGCTGCTATTTATGTCGTGTCTCTATCTGCTGCAAAGGGCTCAATTTTTTGGAGGTTTGGAACCACTTTTCAAGATAGTTTTTTTTTTCAAAACAAGTTTCGAAAACTATTTGTAACGCCCCGACCGCCCATGGCTAATGAGCCACCCACGCCCGCTCTCTCAACCTGTGGGCCCATCCCTTTCCAACGGTCGGTGCGTTTTTTTTTCCGAAGGCTTGAAATCATTGTTTACTGACCCTGCAATCACCACCCGACATTTCCCCGTGTTTTGGCCTCACTCACACGGTATCACGAATCACTGCCCGATAGGTCACCCATCATTTCACTACTCCAGCATAAGCATGCTTAACCCTGGAGTTCTAAGCGGATGTGTGACGGAAAAGATAAGTCAACTTTGGTGACATAGGTAGCCAAATCAATTCTCTTAAGCCTTTTCACATATCACAACTCGGGATGTTACAATTCACCCCCTCTCAAAGAACGCAACATCCTCGTTGCGCCCCACGACAGGTCTCAAGACGCCTCTCGGGTCAGAACCGAGATGGCTAACCAGCTTTGATACCACTTGTAACGCCCCGACCGCCCATGGCTAATGGGCCACCCACGCCCGCTCTCTCGGCCCGTGGGCCCCATCCCGTTCCAACGGTCGGTGCGTTATTTTTTCCGAAGGCTCGAAATCATTGTTTACTGACCCTGCAATCACCACCCGACCTTTCCCCGTGTTTTGGCCTCACTCACACGGTATCGCGAATCACTTCCCGATAGGTCACCCATCATTTCACTACTCCAGCATAAGCACGCTTAACCGTGGAGTTCTAAATGGATGTGTGACGGAAAAGGTAAGTCAACTTTGGTGACATAGGTAGCCAAATCAATTCTCTTAAGCCTTTTTCACATATCACAACTCGGGATGTTACAAGAAACCATAATGTCCATTGGGAATGCTATGTATGGAGCCACACAATTTTTCCAAAGCAATCTGTCAACTTTTCTAGATTATCAGGAAACCAACTCTTAACGGAGTTAAGATTTGGGATTAAAATGTGGAGACAGTGTGTCTTTCGTGTGGTTTAGCTGAGAAGACCTGTGACCATTTACTTTTTTGAGTGCACATATTCTTGGAAGTGCTGGTTTGCTTGTGTTTGTAAAGTAACTAAGACACTGATCCCAAGAGATTGGGACATTGTTAACCTATGGTTGCTTTCGCTCCCTCCCAGTTCAACTTCCTCTTGCAATATTTCAGGTCTCAAATGCATTCATTTATGCAGTCTCGAGAGAACGCATCTGCCGACTCCATGATGGCTTGTTTTTGGGTTTTTGGTTTCTTTACTCCCTATTTAAATTCCTCTGTTTTTAACCAACCTTTTAAAAGTTATGTGGATTTTGTGTAGAGTTTTTGAATTTTAAGAGTTGATAGATTTCAAAATTTTATGTGGAATTTGAAACTATATATGCATTGAATTAGAAAATTTGATCATAAATTTTCTTAGATTGGTATAGATTGTTATGAATTTGTATTACCCCTTTTCTATCTTTCTTTTTGTAAAGTAATAAATATATAATTTATATTATTTTAAATTATATAGCATGATTTTTTTTCAAGACATGTTTTTTTGTTAAAAACAAAAATATAGTAACATGATAAGATGAATTTTATATTCAAAATTTTAACTGTATTATGTTTTGTAGTCATTTATGTGTTGTTTTAATCTTTAATAATTAATGATTAAACAATATAAATATAATTATATATTAAAATGAAATTATATAAAATGTAATGTATGAATAATATATAAATATAATCATTTATTAAAAAAATTAAGTATATAAAATATAATTATATATTCAAAAATGTATGACTCAATTTTGGGCATATAATTTGGATTGAAAGTTCAATAGATATTTGGTAAGAATAATTATCTATTTTTTAGTTTTTTATCACATAGATTTTGAAAATCTCATGGATACATATCATATTTTGAAAATTTAGTCCTATGAGTGAAAAAGAATAGAATTCATGTCTCAATAACACTAGTTTAGTTAAAATTAGAGAATAAAAAAAACTAAACTTTTTGAATAACAAGAGATTTGAATGGATTTGAAAATTCTTAAACCAATAAATATGGATTTTATCAAGATTTTTGAAATCTATGAACTAATAACAAGAGAGTCTCAAAATTATAAAAAAATCATGAAAATTCACTTGCCAATAACCTCCCCCTATTATGCAAACCTTTGAAAAAATCTGTTATTTTGGTTTCAGTATACTTAGATAATGACTAATAAACTAGGGACTTTGCAATCTGTATACAAGGATGGAATCTTATTTAGTGATTTGGATATGTAACTGTTTCATTTTTCAATAACCCCAGCTTACCCATATCCTTATATCCGCTATGTTTATGCAAACGAAAACAATCATTCTTTTTTTTTCTTCTCCCAAATTCTTCTCTCTTTCTTGTGATCATATTAATTTTCACTTTCTTTTATTTTTTGGAGAATCATCTTCCATATTATCTCTCTTTTTCCCAGATTCAAATCTTTTGCGATCGTTCTACTCTAGTTTCTTCAGATAATTTTTTTTTCCTTTCTGCAAATGCCAGAAGAATATGCTAAAAATCTCATCTTTGTAAGAATTTTATTTTCGCGTTGGTATAATTGTGATTTTATTGAGTTTGTCTTCTGGCTAATACAATCATTTTCGTGGATCCCATTTTTTCAATTTTAAATCTCAAACTTCATATCTATGAGCTAAAACTCAAATTTCATATCAATGAAAAAAAAAACGTAAACCTCAAATCACAGAGCTATATAATATCCTAAATCTTAGATATGCGAGCTAAATTTCTTGTTTTTCTTATTTTTAAAATACACATAAACATTAACAATATATCCAACTACTATATTTGTTATCTAGGGATGTACATTTCGATTTAATTACGGGTTCGGTTTTGGTTCAGTCCGGTTTGGTTTATTTGGGGCTAAAAAAACTTTAACCAAAGTTAATCCAAACTAGTTTGGTTCGGTTCGGTTCATGTTTGGTACGGTTTTAGTTCAGTATGGTTTGTATTTTGGTTTGGTTTGAACCGGTTTTGTGTGTGTTTGTTCAAAGCAATCGAGTTGATTTTTTATTTTGTTCTATATCAATTACAAAATCTAATTTCTGAAAACATAAATAAATCATCATTTGACACTGAATCATTACCTTTTTCATATTTAAACGTAAAGACAAACATCATAATAAAAGGTAAAAGATGTAATCTAATAAATTTATATTATTATCTTCATATCTAATATAAATATCATAGGTAATTTTTCAGTTTTGATGTTAATGCATGAGATTCTTATTCGTTTATTTTATTTTTAGTGGTTTTTATTCTATTCATTTTTTTTGTCATCGCTCATACAAGCTAAATCAAGTGGAGGTCAAAGTTGAGTGGTTCCAAAGAAGCGCTCAGTCCAGCCGGGTCATATCTACATGGGTAAAGAGAGTAAAATATAGCTTGTTGAGGAGGTTTATTCTATTCATTTAAAAGTAAAATATATAAAATTATGTTTAATTATATAGGTTAAATAGTTAGATATACTACATCTTAATATTATTAGTATATTTAGTTAATCTAATTAAAAATGCTTTGTCTTGGTTCGATTAGATTTAAAACCGAACTATTTGAGTTGATAAAATCTGGACCAAAATCTATTATAGACCAAAAGGACAAAAAGTAATCTATAACCACCAAAATAAATCTATCATGGACCAAAGATTGTAAAAAGACCATTTTACATTTAATGAAGGTTCAATGTGAACCATTGGATCAGATAATGCGAGATGTAATCTAAGCCGTCCAATTTTCTTCATTTCTTCTTCTCTCTCACCTGGGTCCCACCCTAAAATTAACCCCCATCTTCTTCTTCTTCTTCTTTATTACACCATCAACCACCCACGAAAATTCATTTCTTTCACCAACCAAAGTTCTCTTCTTCAAGTTTTCATCTACAGACCTCAAATTTTGTTTCTTAGGGTTCTTTTACAGCTTACAACGCCTTGAAACAACAAATGTGCTTCTTCCTTGGTCTTCAAATCACTTGGTAAGTGTATACTCTCTCCCTCTCCTTCTCTCTCACTCTTCTCTGCCACTTTTTTTCTGTTTCTTTTTAGTCACATAATATGTATGCTAACGTCATGAGTCAGGTTCCAATTTTTGATATAATGTTGTTAAAGTATGAATCATGATATTGTAGATTAAATCGTTTTTGACATTGATATAACTGGTACAAATATTAAGTCGAAATTCATTAAAAAGGGTTACACTGGTACAACTGACATAAAGTAAACTAGTATTAGTGATATTGGTTATATGAAACGTTAAACTAGTAAACATGGTACAACGGACAAAAAATAACACTTGTACAACTAACAAAACTAGTATTAGTGATATTGGTTATACGAAACGTTAAACTAGTAAACCCGGTACAACTCCAAGTAACATTGAATAAGAGTATGGGTACAACTAGTATAACTTAGTAGTCATGTGCTAAGTCAACTTAGTTTAACTAGTATAACTTAGAATTATTGTTACATTTAAACCAGTCTAACTAGTAATACTAGTATAACCAGTATCTTAGTGACATTATAACTCGTATAACTTGTAAGTTTAATGTTGGTTTTAACTCCTTTACAGGAACTATGGATGGTAGTGGAGCTGTGGTGATACATTTTGATCATGGTGGAGACCTAAATATTTATACATTAGTGATGAAAGGAAAATATGAGGAGATTACTTATTCTCGCTTGGTTGATATAATATGCAAGAAAATGAATATCGATGTAGCTGCGACGAAGCTTCAACTGAGTTACTATCCCCTGGTCGTGGATAATAAGAGGCTTTGTTATATTTTGGATGATGAAGATGTTTTAGGATATTTATTGGAGGTGGATAGGAAAAACCGGCGTAGTTTCTTGCATGTGGAGCTTTCCGAAATCATCTAAAAAATTAGAGTAACAAGCAGTTTTTTTATGAATGAGGAAATTCTGAGTGATGTTAGAGCTAATGATGGCATGGTTGGAGTTGAAGAGTTTGCAATTGTTCCTCAAAAACAATCAGATGGGTATGAGCATTAGGATCACAATGAAGAGGGTGATGAAATGGATGATAGGGAGGAGTTGGTGGCTGTTACACCATCTGTAAAAACAATTTTCAATGATGAGTGGGATGATGGTATTGATATGAATTTTCATCAATAATTTGCGAGTAAGGATGAAGTGAGGGATTTAGTGGATAAATGATTGCATTCGAATTGATTTGAGGTTGATATATTGAAGTCGAATCGTGTGATTTACGTATTGAAATGTCGTGGGGCTGGATGCAGATGGTATTTACGAGTTGCAAAGCTGAAAAACTCAGCTTTTTCACTATCAGAACGTATAGAAAGATGCATACGTGTACTCGGGGAGAGGGAAGTGTAACCAAGAGGGGGAAAGACGCACACCAAGCTTGGTCGCATCAGTGGTGCACACTGATTATCCAGGCCAATTAAAGACTCCGGATCCAAAGACTCTCATAGATTTACAAAATAGGTGTCACAGTTTCATATTCTACGGCTTTGAGAGGGAAACACCAAGCTATCAGTGATCTGCGTGGTAACACTGAGGAGAGTTTTGCTAGACTGCCATCTTACTTGTACATGTTAGAAAGGATGAATCATGATACCATCACACGATTAGTAGTGGATGAGACAAAGCAATTTAAGGCGATGAGGAAAGTGATAATAATGGATGGAACTCACCTGAAGGGTGTGCACAAAGGAGTGCTTCTCATTGCCACTGCTCAGGATCCAGATCATCATCATTATCCTCTCGCTTTTGCGGTAGTAGATGGTGAGAAAAATGCAAGCTGGGAGTGGTTTTTGACTATAATGAAAACTTTGATACAAGATGACCCTCAGCTTGTATTTTGTACTGATAGAAACCAAAGCATCATCAAGAAACACGAGGTGTACCCATTGGTGATCCATTGATATTGCAATTATCACTTGTCGAATAATGTCAGCAGAGCATGCAGTAATGTTAACAAGAAAGGAGTTGCCAAAAAGTTTAGAAAAATTGCTCGTATATACACAGAGATAAAGTTCAGAAACTGCTACAATGATTTTAGAAGCATGTATCCTCAAGCCGCCGACTATCTAGATGACAATGTTCATGAGACCAAATGGGCTAGATGTAAATTTCCGGGAGAAAAGTACAACATAGATACAACCAACACTGTTGAATCTATCAATGGTGTTTTAAAGAAACCAAGGAAATATGCGTTGTTGCCAATGATTGATGTGGTGTTAGGGAAGATTATAGAATGGTTTAACAAATATCGACAATTATATTTACGCGTACCAGAGAGGCAGATACTAGTTCCACACGTGCATGGAATATTGCATCACAATTATCCGAAGGCAAAAAAGCTCAAGGTGATGGAGCTAAACAGATTTGAACTTCAGTACAATGTGATTGGTAAGGACGGTCAAGGTTATTTTGTTGATTTGAGCTACAGAACATGCTACTGTAGGTGTTTTGATATTGATCGGTATCCTTGTGTGCATGCACTTGATGTCATCAGGGCGCGTGGAGAAATGGCTGAACATTATTGTTCTAGGTATTACTGGTTGGAGCAGTAGACTTTGGCATATTACATGACAATATATCAAGTGCCTCATCATTCATCATGGGAAAGTTACGAAATTCCTGAGGAAATCCGATCTTAGGTTGTCTTTCCTCCCTATGTTGAGAAAAAGAAAAGAAGACTACAAGTTACTAGATTCTCATCTGCAGGTGAATATCGGAGGAAGAGAAATACGAATTATCCATCATTGGTTGGTGAGAATGAAGGAAATGACAGCAATGAAATTGGCAGCGAGGGAAGTGGATGCGAAGGAAGTGGCGACGAAGGAGGTGACAACAAAGGAAGTGGCAATGAAGGAAATGATGAGTGAGTCTTAACTATGTGTTATTGAACTTATTTATGTGTTCTAGAACTTATTTCTGTGTTGTGAACTTATTTATGTAATGTATTGTTTATATTAGGTAGTACTTCATATAACATAACAATCATGTTTCTGTGTTGTAATACTGGTACTACTGATATAATTATGTATCGTAATACTAGTACAACGAATACATCTACGTTATATATACCATGAAGAACATACTAGTACAAAAGGTACAACTATTTAGATTCTGAAATTTAAATATTCTATTAGATATTGCATACGAAAAAAAATAATCAGCTGGCCAGACTGATAAGTTTTTAGATAAGTTTATGTTAATATGTAATGATTTTTTTTGGCAAATATAACACAATCACATAAGTTTGCATGATTTACCTTATACTTTTAAGGTTTGTTAACTTATTTGTCCACATATTTTTTGGAAAACGTACATCAAATGTGTTTTAACAAAATTGATGATTCATATTATTGGGGAAAATATATGTACAGGTAAAGAAGTGGTACAACTGAGGTAAGTTTAACTTTTATGTGGTACAATTAGTTTTTTCGATTTCACGGCCAAAGTACAACTATGTACAAACCGGTATAACTAAAAAACTAGTACAACTATGCATAATTTTTTCGTTTTCATTTTGTATTTTGTTTAATGTGCATCACGTTTTAAATGTGTTTCACAAAATGAATTTAAACACTAGTTGTACTAGTTTTTCTACTTGTACTAGTTTTATATTTTTTGGTGTAGTTGATGTTGTTTTACTAGTTGTTCCAATTTTTCCCATGTAAATGCAATATGTTTGGCTTAATTCAACTACCAAATCAGATTTAAAACACACACATACATAGGTCATAAGTTTTAATACATAAGTCACAAGTTCTAACTTCAAAATAAACATAGGCCACATGTTTTAATAGAAACATAATTTTAAGCTTTCAAAGCTATTCCAAATAGCTATCAGTTTGGCTGATATGGAGACCTGAGCGGACGAGAAAGTTTATGTGACCTCTTCGGCCTCGTCTACTCCACATAGCCAACCTTATCAGTAAATGCATTTTCAGCAGCAGCCAACTCAGCAGCAGCCAAATGAGCAGCAACTTCTTTCTCGAGTTTCTCCACAGCTTATGTCATCACGTCAAGTGTAGATGATGACTCCTCCGCATCATCATCTACAAGATAAAACAACAAATTAAATTATGTATTAAGGAGATTACATATACAACAGATCCTTACCTTCTATCATCTTATCAGCCTTTGTCTCACCCTCCTTCTCACCTTCTTCACCCTCTCTACCAGCCTCTGTCTCGCCTTCTTTCTCACCATCCTTGGCAGCCTCTGTCTCGGCCTGCTTCTCACCTTCCTCACCATCCTTATCAGCCTTTGTCTCGCCCTCCTTCTCACTTATCTCACTATCCTTATCATCCTCTGTCTCGCCCTCCTTCTCAGCTATCTCACCATCCATGGCAGCCTCTGTCTCGGCCTGCTTCTCACCTTCCTCACCATCCTTATCATCATCTGTCTCACCCTCCTTCTCACTTATCTCACAATCCTTGGCAGCCTCTGTCTCGCCCTCCTTCTCAGCCTCTACAACAACAAAAATTACAACAAAACCAGCACACAACACAAAATTTCTATCACAGAAAATCTAAAAAGATACCACATCAATTAGAAAAACAAGAGTAGTGTCTGCACCTGCAGTGTCTTTATCTGCATCAATTCCTGTCTCGGTAGGAAGAGGATTGTCTACATCTGCAGTGTCTAAATCTGCATCAGCTGGATCTTTTCCTGCATTAGCTGAATCTTTTCCCGCATCACCTAATACACAAAAACATTTACTTCATGCATTAGCTGAATTTTCCTGCATCACCTAATGCACAAAAACTAATTTCAAAAACAATTACCTCTTCCATTGCCTCCTGAAGCATAACCGGTTCCAAGTTCACCAAACTGGAATTACCAACTTTCTCGTTGAATCTTGTCTTGTTCCAACTCTTTTACTCTTGCTGCCAGAAGACGGATTGTTTCGTCTCTCAATGCAAATCCGTCGTCCATTCTCTTGTTCAACTTCAACTCAAATTCTTTTACACTTTCATGACCAGCCTCGCCCCCTGTCACGCCCCCTCCCTCACCCCCTGCCTCGACCTCTGCCTCACCCCCTGCCTCGGGTTCCTGGTGTGTGGTAGGTCGGGTTCTCACATCCATCTCGAATAGATCCGGCCAGAAAATTTTACCCCGTGGTTGTATAAGGATCTTGTTCCAACTATCAACGGTTGCGTTTGGCTTATCCGAATAATCTAGCAGCTCCACGTCTTCGCAAGTTCCTTCATCCATGATTTCATACAAAAGGTCTACTTCATATCCCTGGGGTTTCAAAATACTGGTAATCACCTAAAATATGACCAAATCACACATTTAATTAACTATGAACTTGAATATATTAACATACACAACACTTTAAAAATTAAAATCTTTTACCGTTGTCTTTCCTAGAGTCCGATAAATCTGGTCCAATGGAAATCTTGTTGTCCCGGTCCTCTTGAACTTCCATTTGCACATTCTTGGACAACCATCAGGACAGTCTGGAACAGTGTCTCTGGATCTTTCCCTAAGGACATGGATACATTCAAATGTCAATATATGCACATCATTTCACACAATCATATTAGTTATATTATAACAAATGTGCTTATGAAAAATACAACTCATATACCTCCAATGGGTTGATAATCCCAAGAAATACCCATTGGGACATGTCTGGGATCCCATCACGGAAATGATCTCTCAGGTGAAAAATCTCCTTCATGCAATCATCAAAAGTGTAATGGTCCCATGGAAACGTTTGGCAAAAATCCAGATATCTACTGCTTGGAGAATGAAAGGCTCAATGAAGTATCCTCCTTTTGACCTTCCTCTTATAACTCTGGTCAAAAAGTAAAGAACCGCCATCTTCAGACGCTCATTACTACCATCATACTCCATCTTCAGAAGCTTCTATTTGACATCTACTTATGCCACTCTCAAACCCATGTCATTCCCTTTCTTCTTCTCCGCATTCTTCTTCTCTGCAATCTTCTTCTCCGTAGTCTTCTTCTCTTTCTTCTTAAAATTCTTTGTCGCAAACTTCATTCTTACTATGCTCGGATAGTTTTATGGGTAGCAGTGGCAGTGTAAACCAGGCAGGAGGCTATGTTCCCTGATGGAGTATCTAATTGGAACACCATTTACCACAAACCAAGCTTGTTGATCCTTTCCCGTATGCAAAGTACGAAGTATAGTAACATCCACAATCCCATCACCTTTCTTTTTTCAGAACATTCCACGTGGAATAAATGCTTGAACTATTTCTTGTTAAACAAATTCTTCTCTAACTCATTAAAATATTTGATCGTCTTCAGAAAATCATGTTGGTGGCACCTTGAGGAGAGATTGCAACCCTTCTCATAGTCACTCGGCTTGAAGAAAAAGCCAACAGGTCTGTCAACTTCTACAGTCGTATCGTCCCCCTCAACCTGAAAACACAAATAAAGTACACTGAATAACGAAGTTATATAACACATAATCACTTAGTTGTACTAGTTATACTAATTAAACTAAAAATAATATTATTATTTATACCAGTCAGATACGTATAAGAAGTGTAGTTGTACCAATTAGACAAATTATACATCAATAAAACCATTTACTTAAACAATACTCACTTTTCCTAGTTAAACTAGTTATAATTTTAATAGTTGTACCAATTATATTACTTATAAAAAGCGTGGTCGTACTAGTTATCTTAAATCTGTTTACAACATATTATTACTAGTTACACCTTTTTTCACTCTTTTAGTTGTACTAATTATACAATACTCAGTTGTACTAGTTAAACTAGTTATACTTTTGATAGTTGTACCAATTATATTACTTATAAAAACCGTGGTCGTACTAGTTATACTAGTTATCCTAAATCTGCTTACAACATATTATTACCAGTTGCACCTTTTTCACTCTTTTAGTTGTACTAGCTATTCAATACTCAGTTGTATTAGTTAAAATAGTTATACTTTTGATAGTTGTACCAGTTATATTACTTATAAAAAGTGTGGTTGTACTAGTTATATTGATTATGTTTACAACCTTTTATTACCAGTTGAACTAGTTTCATTCTTTTAGTTGTACTAGTTACACTTCTTATATAATTACTACTTATTTGTTAGTTCAACCCTATGAAAAATATTCCTAAAACCACTTCAAAATGACTTGTTTACCGTTCTTGACGCGTCATTGTCAATGGCAGCATATCCAGTGGCAGCCTCAGGTGCGTTTGAATCTCTATTGTTAGATCCAATCTGCTCACGTTCCTATTTGTTAGTTCAATCTTATCATAAAAATTTCCAAAACCATTTTAAATTGATTTCTTTACCGTTTTTTGCACGTCATTGTTAATGGCAGCCTCGAGTGAGCGTGACTCTCTGTTGTTAGAATTTATTGGAGCTTCTCGTGGATTCTCTGCCTCACTGGGTGTTTGAGTAGCTGATTTTTTTGGCTCAATGGGAAGTGATGGATTTGGCGTACCTTCTCTATCATCCCGAGAAAGCGATTCCGCTGATAGTGCTGGGGAATGATCGGAATCAGCTATGTTCTGGTGGAGATTCGGTCTGAAGTCACTTGATTGGATTCGATGAGGACCCACCGTCTACACCACTGTCTCGTTTCCTCTTCTTCTCTGCGGTTCCAATCTTTTTCTTCTCTGCATCTCTTTTTTTCTTCACGGCTTCTCTCCTCCTTTTCACCGTCGCTTGTTTTTTCTTTAGGGCAGAGTCCTTATTCCTTTCTGCCGCAACTTTCTTCTTCTCTGTTGTAGCTTTCTTCTTCTCCACCATTGACTCGTTCTTTTTCTCCGGCGCACCTTTCTTGTTTGTATTTTCGGCGAAGCGGGTCTTTCGAGCCATACTTTTTCAGTGAGCGACACGAAATAGAGAAATAGATGAGATTCAAGATGATTGTTGCAAAGTTTGATTAGTGAGGGGAGATAGAGGGAGATCGTGATTTGAGATTGTGTGTTTGTTGGTTATATCGAAGACCAAAAAAATAGGGATTTAAGGTTGCTAAAACGCGGGCCGGGTCGGGTTACTAGTAAATAGATGGATAGACTAGTTGGGTTTGTAAATATGTTAAAGTTTTAGGTTTTATGTTATTTTTATTTTACTTCGATTTATTATTAATTCATAAAAATAAAATAAAAGAAGAAGTGTCCTATTCCAGATTTTTTTGTGCCTATATGGTCCATCTTAGCATTTGATTTATAAAATCTTGAACCAAATAGTTTAGATATATACTTTTGTTTGGTTTGGGTCAGTTTGAGCTGGGAAGGGTCGGTTGGGTTTTTCGGCCCAAACATTTTTTGGTTATTAATAGGCCGGTGGGAGTTCAAACCAAAATTTCTCAGTCACACCCAAAATTCAGTCTAGACATCCCAAATCTGGTATGTAAATTTAATATAATTGTGTACATACAGTTTTTTAACTTGAGATCGGATACATAGATTTTTATCCGCATCCATAAATAGTTAACCGAATAAGTCAATATATATATTGTTCTAACTAAGACCAACTACAGAGATTGTTATCCGATTTTATAATTAGGTTACCGCATAAGTTAATTGATATACAATTATTTTAGTTTCTCTATTGTATCAGCCCAATTTCGTGTTGATTCTACAAACAAGTCTGTCTTCTAATACAAATGGTTCAAAAATTACAGATGGGCATCTCGTGCTAATTTGATTGAATGAGATTTTAGGAGTTGAGTAAAAAAGTTGTTATACTTTCTAATGGGGTACTGGTCTGTATCGGTAGCATGAAAAACTCTGAGCTTTCTGGGGCTTCAAGTCTAGACAGAGATGTTTTTGGATAGTCTTAGAGCTGATGGGCTGATTGCCAAGAACATTTATTTAGGAGGCAGTTCTATCGGAAATCTCTATTGACAAAATAATCTCCGTGTTAAAAAAAGAATGGGGGAATTTGTTATTCTTATTCATATATCAATCGATGGTGCCATTTATATATAGGGAGTTACAATAGACCGTCATTAAATAAATGGAAAGATAAAATTCTTAGATAAACACATGAAAAAGGTATTCATTATCCAACAAGGAAAAGGAAAGTCTTGGCTAGTCCTTATCCACTCATGGTCGATGGAATATTCCTTTTGATCGGACCTGATTCCTTTTGGTCGGATCCATCCTATCCCTTGGTCGGATCTGGTTCGGTCTAATCCTCATGGTTATTGCATCCACATCAAATGATTCATAACACTCTCCCTTGGATGTTATAACCATATAGAGCTCATAATACGTTTGGTATGTTGTCTCATTAAAACCTAACCAGTAAAACCCTTTTGGGATAAAACCATAGTTTGGAAAAAGAGTACAACCTTATTACTCCTCCTGTTTTGTGCCTCATTGGATGTCTTTCAATCCTATCTTGTATATTATTCTTCTGACCGTAGAGGTTGGTTGAGATAAATTGGCTGAGCTTATCACTTGACCATACTTGTACTTCTTTGAACTTCCTTTTTGTCGTCTACTTCACAATATGGTCGGATATGTTGATCTATGGTCTTTGACTAACCATCTTCACGGATACCATTTCTTATGATAGGTCACAGACTGTGTTACCATCGACCATTACATGCTAAATTATCAACCGCGGCCAAGCGCATTGTCCACTTGCTTCATGAATAACCAATATCTCGAGAGTGGTTGAATGATGCTGCGGTCATAGTTTATTTCATTGATCTCCACGAAATGGCTGTTCCTCCATTAGTAAATATATATTGTTCGTAATCTTGCATTATGTGTATCAAATAGAAAACCAGAAAAACCTGTATTAGCAAAACCAATTAACCCCTCTTTGGGTTGGTTAGTTTGGTTAGTATAAAATAAACTTAAATCTTTCGTTCCTTAATCATAACGAAGTATATGTTTATGGTTACTATTGGTTCCTTTAATACATTTCCTTACCTTTCTTTATCATCAGCTATATTTTAAACTTATGCATACTTATATGCATGCTGATGGATCATGGTCGTGATCAGTATCTCCATTAGATATAGATATGGTAGGCCATTTGAATCAATGGTTGTCTTATATGGCACCTATGGCCCATGGCTTTGGCATTCGTGGTTGGGCCTTGTGGTTCAGTGAATATACCACGACCCTTTACACTTCCACGATCATAGTTTTATTTCTTGACCGTTATGGTCTTGGTCGTATGATTGACCGTTATTATCTCGACCATTATGGTCTTGCCATATGCATTTCCATTTCGACCATTATGGTCTTGCCACATAATCGGCCGTACTTCGACCATAACTGACTTGTGGTCGTGTTATTTCCTCGACCATAATTTTTTGGGCCATTACGGATAACCGCGGCCATATGATCGACTATGCCCATGCCATTGCTCTCGACCATGGCCATTATGGCCGTTATGGTCGGACATGGTGGGATCTCTTTTCTCTTCGACCATCTTACACTTCATTCTAATATATACTGAATTATAGACCAACCATGAACCATGTAGTACGTAATCTTATGATCCAAATGTTATGATCATAATCAATCGATAACTTATATCATTTGGAACCATTCAACTTTTCCTTAAGTTGGCTTATTATAAACACAAGAAATTTCTTTTATAAGAATATATGAACTGATTTGGATTGTTCTTATAGAACTCCTTTACTGAGTATTACTTAGTAGATTTATATGCAGCTGCTTTGCATCAGTTCATAGACAGCTTAGGAACAAAGCTGTTCTTTGAGAATTTATTTTCTCATCTTTATCTTTATCCAGTGATTAATATATTGCTTACTACATCATCATTTATTTCTATATGTATCCAGACATTATCAATTTCGAATTGTAGTAGCATCCACCACATAGGAGTATATTTCCTTATAATTTGTTCCTTGGTCTCTGTGAGTATCATTGTGTAATCAAGCCATTCTTTAAATGCTTTTAAGTAGGAATATGAATACATTAGACCACGTGGTCATATCTTATATCTCACGATTTCTTTCCTCTCACAAGACCCATTTATCCACTGGTTTATCAGATGACGTTATATGGCCAATACGTCCATCTCTTCTATAGATTCTTTAAATCTTAGTTAAACCCCACATTTTCTTTTAACCTTATATGTATGAGTACTCACACGTGGTTTCATGATCCTCGCTTTATATTTTATATTCAAGTGCTACCTTGTGTGCGCTATGTAAATATATCATTGGTATCGATACTCTTTATGCGTTCCATTGTATTCCAGACATAACATAGTTGATTGCAATCTTATAACTTTTAATACCATGGTGTTTGGCGTCCAAAATCACCTTAAGTACCATGGATTTTGGCGTCCCAAATTCCATTGTATGGTATCTTATATTGGTCGACCATTTTCTATGTCTGGGATGGTTTCCTTTATGACCTCGGGAATTTATCATTTTATGCACCTCTTCTTTCCTTCCGAGGTTCATTTATCTTATGGAACATATTGGTATATATTTATATAGACTTTTAGCAACTTGATTTTGTCTCTTCTAGGACAACAAATTCGTTTGGTGCAAGCTGGTATGACTTAGTCATTTTTCTTCATTTTGGGTCAATGTGTCTGGCATCTAATTTTTGCTAGCTTTTGTATCATTTGGACGTCTTAAATCATATTTTCTAGTCTGAGGATCTTGCCAAGACAATGATGGTTAATACCATTCTCTTTTTCTCTTTACCAGCTTATAACTTTCTCCCCTTTAATGTTGGATGATCAGATTACTTATCTCTTGTAATTTTTGTTCTTGGCCACTAATTAGATCACCCATGTTTGGATCAAGACATTTTAAAATCGTGGGAGAAAGACATTTTTCATCCAACATATATTCTCATTCTCAATCCTCTTCTGAGGTTCCATCTTAAATGGCACATATGTCTGTGGTGGTATATTCAGATTCTTTTAAGATGGTTTATGTATGTCTGGTTTATGACCCTTAATTAATCTGAGATGAGAATATCTATGCTCACTTATATGGCCTGATGCATATTAATCTTACATGTAAATTCATGTGTCCTCAAGCTTTAGGTAGTGGCCTTTGTAATATAAAGAATTTGGCAAAGTCTACTATGGTCATAGACCATGTTACACGGAATTGTAGTATGTTCATGGATCACGTTTTTTGTCCTCACTCCCCCTCATGGACATACTATAATCATGTGGTACTTGGGACAATAGAGCCTAATGAGTTTCCCTTGTGCACATGTTACACAACGTGAGATTTTATGGGATAACTTTTTGTGCCTTTTGTAATATTTTTCTTTGCATCAAGTTTGGACTTGGATGGCTAATCCAGTCATGCCATAAAGTGTAAATTTCATGGGTATACAGGATACCATGGCTTTTGCCTTTATCATACTGATCCTTAGCATAGTTTAGATCAGTAGAGTATACATGTATAGTCTTGACCACTTTCTTATAAGGCTTTAGGCGATTTTCTTATAATCTGAAAGCAACTTTTGTTTCCTTTTCCCATTGGTTCAATGTGGAAACCATCCATACTCAAGTCTTTATAACTCAATGGGTCTTTTATTGGGTGACTAATTTGTGCCCCTTTAGGCAATGCCTTTTGTCGTGGTCTATAATAGACTGATTATCCTTTTATTGTCATTTATCAATCAAGAAATCATCAATCAAATCAAACACAGAAATGACAATCATAGAAATGAAATATAGAAATGACACTATAGAAATGATACTTTAGAAATGAATCATAGAAATGTCAAACACCAAAACAAGTTTTAATCAAAACAATCAAGGATTACAGATGTCGAATTTATTTATCATCTATGAGACAATCAGAAGTCTCATATTCTAGTAAATCATCCTTATCATGATCAAAATCGTTTTCATCATCTTGGACTATCATGTGGGCTTCAGGATTCTTTCCCTTCAAACTTTCTTGATATAGATCACATAAATGTTAAGGAGTCCTGCAAGTCTTTACCCAATGACTGCTCATTCCACACCTATGGCACATTGATTTGGTTGGATGTGAGGGTTTGAAATGATTCCCTCAGCCTCGTCCATTTTCTCGACCAAACGAGTTACTTTGGACTCTATCTCGGCCATTTTCTTGACCGTATGGGCTTCCTCGACCGCGGCCATAAGAACCTCGACCACGGCCACGTCCTTGCCATTTTCCACGGCCTTGACCGTGTTGGCTATTAGTATGAACGTGCCTCTTTATCAGCATTAGTGACTGCGTGTGCCTCAGGTAATGGTGTGGATCCTGGAGGTCTCATTTCACTGTTTCTCATTAGCAATTCATTGTTCTGCTCAGCAAGGAGCAAACAAGAAATAAGATCAGCATAAGTGGTGAAGCCTTTCTCACGATATTGTTGTTGAAGCAACACATTGCTTGTGTGGAACGTGGAAAAGGTTTTCTCAAGCATATCCTTATCCGTAATCGTTTCTTCACACAGTTTAAATTTTGAAACGATCTTAAACAGTGCGGAATTGTACTCATCCACAGACTTATAGTCTTGGATACTTAGGTGTGTCCAATCGTAATGAGCTCTGGTAAGATCACCGTTCTTTGGTGATCGTATCTGCTTTTCAGCTATGTCCAAAGCTGAAGAGGATTTTTAATAGTTAAGTACTGATCCTTGAGACTTTCTGCCAAGTGATGTCTTATTATCAGTATGGCTCGGTATCTATCATTCTCATTGAAATTATTGTCATCTATTATACTTTCACCGAGTCCTTTAGATTTTAGGATGATTTTGGTATCAAGCGTTCATTGGAGGTAATTATCTCCAGATAGATTAAGGGCCCCATATTCTAAGTTATTAATTTTCGACATCTGAAATCATATGATCATAGGTTTTAGAATTCAGAATTTTATAAACCTATAATAGACTGACTATCCTTTTATTGTCATTTATCAATCAAGAAATCATCAAGCAAATCAAACACAGAAATGACAATCATAGAAATTAAATATAGAAATGACACTATAGAAATGATACTTTAGAAATGAATCATAGAAATGTCAAACACCAAAACAAGTTTTAATCAAAACAATCAAGGATTACAGATGTCGAATTTATTTATCATCTATGAGACAATCAGAAGTCTCATATTCTAGTAAATCATCCTTATCATGATCAAAATCGTTTTCATCATCTTGGACTATCATGTGGGCTTCAGGATTCTTTCCCTTCAAACTTTCTTGATACAGATCACATAAATGTTTGGGAGTCCTGTAAGTATTTACCCAATGACTGCTCATTCCACACCTATGGCACATTGATTTGGTTGGATGTGAGGGTTTGAAATGATTCCCTCAGCCTCGTCCATTTTCTCGACCAAACGAGTTACTTTGGACTCTATCTCGGCCATTTTCTCGACCGTATGGGCTTCCTCGACCGCGGCCATAAGAACCTTGACCGCGGCCACATCCTTGCCATTTTCCACGGCCTCGACCGTGTTGGCTATTAGTATGGACGTGCCTCTTTATCAGCATTAGTGGCTGCGTGTGCCTCAGGTAATGGTGTGGATCCTGGAGGTCTCATTTCACTGTTTCTCATTAGCAATTCATTGTTCTGCTCAGCAAGGAGCAAACAAGAAATAAGATCAGCATAAGTGGTGAAGCCTTTCTCACGATATTGTTGTTGAAGCAACACATTGCTTGTGTGGAACGTGGAAAAAGTTTTCTCAAGCATATCCTTATCCGTAATCGTTTCTCCACACAGTTTCAATTTTGAAACGATCTTAAACAGTGCGGAATTGTACTCATCCACAGACTTATAGTCTTGGATCCTTAGGTGTGTCCAATCGTAATGAGCTCTTGGTAAGATCACCGTTCTTTGGTGATCGTATCTGCTTTTCAGCTCTGTCTAAAGCTCAAGAGGATTTTCAATAGTTAAGTACTGATCCTTGAGACTCTCTGCCAAGTGATGTCTTATTATTAGTATGGCTCGGTATCTATCATTCTCATTGACATTATTGTCATCTATTATACTTTCACCGAGTCCTTTAGATTTTAGGATGATTTTGGTATCAAGCGCCCATTAGAGGTAATTATCTCCAGATAGATTAAGGGCCGCATATTCAAAATTATTAATTTTCGACATCTGAAATCATATGATCATAGGTTTTAGAATTCAGAATTTTATAAACCTATCATTAGGGTTTCTAAGTTCAACTGCAATCAAGACAATGGTGATTCAATGAACAATGGCCAGTTATGAGTATGATGCATTGTCATACGGCCAGTACGAGAATGATGTAATGCAATCTATCAACCTAACAAGGTTATATGATCGATTCAATCTAGCAACCTAGTTGTTTTATGTTTTAAGAACATGTGGTCGGTTTTAATTTAAAACAATCATTGGTTTCTTTTAACAGTCCTAACAAGTAGGTTCTAGGTGATCAATCAATCAAACAAACAATAAAGCAAATTCAGTTTTATAATTAAACCTAATTGGTTTACAGTTAGCAAACCTAATTAGATCGTAATTAGGGTTATTGGTCGATTTAGGTTTAGGATTTTACCAATCCTAATTGAATTATAATTAGGTTTATAATTAGGGTTTTAACAACCTAACAAGTCTAATTGATTTTAGGGTTTTGTAGATTAACAATCCTAGCACCCGGTTTCTATGTGATTTGCAATCAGACTATCAATCAAGCAAACAATTCAATCAATGGATTCATATCCTATGTGATCAGGATGAGATTCCCTAAACTATCCAGCAACCTAGCAAAGCTCTATGATCAATTTATAAATTAGGGTTAACCGGATTACAGTAACCTCCAATCGGGTTGAATGGACCACCGAGAATGGGAGAGCTTCGAGACAGAACGTGGACTAGAGCAAGCTTGATGCTATCGGGTTGTGGGTTTGGTGCTATCGAGCTGGTTGTTATCGGGTTGGATGCTTGGTCGCTATCGGATGAGAAGTTGGTCGCTATCAGATGGTGGTCTGTTGTGTATCGGGTTTTGCTTGTGGTCGTGTGTCTGTGGTTAGTCGGTAAACCTCTATCGGGTGGAGATTATGGTACTTGTCGGGTGAACACGGATCGTAGGGTGACCGTGTGTGTATCAGCTGCTCTTCGGGTGTATGCGGTTGGTAATCGCAGTCGTGTGTACGGGTGTACGCGGGTAGTGTACTATCGGGTGCTGCGGTGTAGCCGGGTTGATCGTCTAGGGTTTCTCCGAGTTAGATAGAGAGATTGAATTCTTTTGATGCAGAGAGCTGAGATTGAATCGATGAGGTTTTTAGGATTAGGGTTCTTGACGGCTGACTTTAGGTTTATGGGTTTCGAGTTTTAGCTTAGGGTTTATGAGAGATGTATCGTGCTGATAACGTGTTAAGAAAAAAATGGGGGAACTTGTTATTCTTATTCATGTATCAATAGATGGTGCCCTTTATATATAGGGAGTTACAATAGACCGTCTTTAGATAAATGGAAAGATAACATTCCTAGATAAACATGAAAAAGGTAAACATTATCAAACAAGGAAAAGGAAAGTGTTGGCTAGTACTTATCCACTCATGGTCGATGGAATATTCCTTTTGGTCGGACCTGATTCCTTTTGGTCGGATCCATCATATCCCTTGGTCGGATTTGGTTCGGTCTAATCCTCATGGTTATTTCATCCACATCAAATGATTCATAACACTCGCAAGCTATTACCATTTTTTCCAGATTAATTTTGCAATAAAAAACCTTTTCCGGCTATTATGTCAAAATCCTGATTAACTATGTAATATCCGGTAATTAAATTCATGTCCACTTAGTGTATTTTTTTATCTTAAATAAAATGTGTTCATTATCGATTTTATTTGTAGTTAACCGACATTTGAAATCTCTGTTAATAAAATGATATTGTTGATTATTACACGTTTAAACCAGAATATCTATGCATCTTCTGTTTATAAGATCCACATATAAATATTACTCTATATTCTAATAACTCAGTTTGATCCAATCTGTTTTGAAAAAATATATATATATATATATATAAGTTGCGCGTGTCAAAGTCTAATAATGATTTTTGAAAGAAAAAAAAACTAAGACCGAAATCTATTTTGAAATCTGGAAACAATCCAATGTCGCAACTTTTGTTTTTTTTTTTTGTCAACATTAGCTTTCATTAGTGTAAGTCCAAATGGGCAAAAATACAACGAGATCGTTTTTACATCGAAGCCCATTACATTATAATAATAATTTAAAGCCCAAAAGGAAATCAATTCAGCATCAAAATCGACGACTCAACGGAAAAAGGGCCTATTTCAACATAAACTTTTTGCGTCGTGCCTATTCCTTCACAAACTTTGTAGTAGTGCGTATTCCACACTGAACTAAACAAAAAATTTAAAATACTATATGAACTTTATGCATCGTGTCTATTCCTTCACGAACTTTGTAGTAGTGCGTATTTCACAATGAACTAAACAAAAATTCAAAAAATACTGCATAGACTCTCAAAATCGTGTTTATTTATTTATAGATCGTTAAAGTGTTAGTCATTCGTTAATTTACCAAAAAAACATCAATTTGAATAAATTTTGTGAAATTAAAAATTAAAAAGAAAATATAGACTCTCAAAATCGTGCTTATATATATTGACTGTCAAAGATAATAGTCATCATTTAGTTTATCAAGACTTTATTTTGGATAAATTCTATGAAATTATCCGTTGTTTTTTAATTTTTTCAGTTTTACAAAATTTATCCAAAATGACGTTGTTTTGATAAATTAATGTATGACTAACACATTTGACCCGCTGACAAAAAAAAGACTAACACATTGGACAGCAATATATATATATAACCATGATTTTGAGCGTCGAAGGTGTTAGTTTTTTTTTGTCAGCAAGTCAACGGTGTTAGTCATATATATATGTATGTATGTATATTAACCGTCAAAGGTGTTAGTATTTTTTGTCAGAAAATCAAAAGTGTTAATCATGCGTTAATTTATCAAAACAACGTCATTTTTTATAGCTTTTGTAAAATTAAAAAATTACAAAACGACGGATAATTTCATAGAATTTATCCAAAATAAAATCTTTAGATAAATTAAAGCATGACTAACACCTTTGACAGTCAATATATATAAGTACAATTTTGAGAGTCTATATTTTATTTTTAAATTTTAAATTTTACAGATTTATTCAAACTGACGATTTGATAAATTAACGGATGACTAACACCTTTAACGGTCAATATATAAATAAGCACGATTTTGAGAGACTATTTAGTATTTTTTGAAAGTGTTAGTCATACATTAATTTATCAAAACAATGTCATTTTGGATAGATTTAGTAAAATTAAAAGTTTAAAAAACGACGAATAATTTCATAAAATTTATCCAAAATAAAGTCTTCTGATAAATTAAAAGATGACTATTACTTTTGATAGTCAATATATATATAAGCACGATTTTGAGAGTTTATATTTTATTTTTAAATTTTTAATTTCACAAAATTTATTCAAAATGATGTTTTTTTGGTAAATTAACGGATGACTAACACTTTTAACGATCTATAAATAAATAAGCACGATTTTGAGAGTTTATGTAGTATTTTTTGAATTTTTGTTTAGTTCAGTGTGAAATACGCACTACTATAAAGTTCGTGAAGAAATAGACACGACGCATAAAGTTCATATAGTATTTTAAATTTTTTGTTTAGTTCAGTGTGGAATACGCACTACTACAAAGTTCGTGAAGGAATAGGCACGACGCGAAAAGTTCATGTTGAAATAGGCTCTTTTTCCACGACTCAACCTACAACTGAAACGATACGTAATAAGCAAGTTGCAGTAACTTGACACGTGTTGATGCACGTGGTATTCATGCAAGTCTCGCCGTCGGATGCTCCTCCACCTCACTACTCTGCCATAATGGATTCCTCCCACCTCTTTAAGCCTCGCCACTTTCCATCAATCTCGTTCTTAGCAGCTTCCTGGAGTCTACTTTCTCTGTCTTTAATCAACCTTATCAGTCAAATATGAAGAACGCACCACCGTCTCCGGTAAAAATTTACCGGAAAACTTTTATACGCCCCACTAAGGACTGACGCGTTAAGCAAGTGCGAAGTTATCCTCACATACTTGATAGATTCAGATTGACCAGAAAGAGATAGGGATGAAATTGATTTACAGAAAAGCCACCTTGTCTATGGAGAAGAAGACTAGAGAGGACGTACCGATTGAAAACCGGGAACTATTAGCTTTAAACCAGAAACAGAGGAGCTTTGGAGTAAAGATATGGTCTGAATTCAGTTGAAAAACACACCAAAAATCGCCTATGCTAAGTCTATATCCGCTGACGGATAACAAAAAATCGATCCTTGGATCGAATATATTACATCAAAACAAAAGAGATAATCTCGAACCTTTCCCTCTAAAAGATCTTGAACTGATAAGAGGGATAGTTCGAGAGAGAAGTCTCTCTCTAGAAACAAGAGAGAGAAAGCTCAGTGATCGTGGCAAAATATTGTTGAATATACGTTTCAATCTCAGCCCGTCGCAACTTTTGCTGAATCATCATAATATACATATTATCTTTGATTTTTCATTGATAAACTTTTATACTGAATTGGTTAAAGTAAAAATGTACAGATAATTTCAGCAATTCAGACAATCTAAACAACCGGTTTGTGTTAAGCTGAAGCTTTACCAATGATGTTAGAAAAAAATCATATAAAACATGTGCATGCAGGCTTAGTTTCATACAATAGCCAGATAAATAGATAATAAGACCTTACAAACCATATTTTATCTGAACTTCTTCTTTTTTTGTAGAAAATATTCAGTGAGATATCAGCATGTTATATTACATTAGAAAACAGGACTCTTGATTTCCAATCGTGGATCGCAGACCGGAGTGTATTGTTTGGTGTGAGCCTGTAATGATCGAGCTTTTTTCTAGTCACCGGTGACATGTCATGTTTCTCAAGCCATGCTAAGATCGCTTTCCTCTCATACGTGAATCCATCAGCTGCAATCTCTGGTTCTTTCATTATCTCCTGTTTCCCAAAAAAAAAAAAAAAAACGGTTAGAATTTTTGGTAACTAAATTCATGCACCGAACAGGGTATGCTTCTTACTCACTCGTAAAATGGGACAAAAATAATGACTTCGTGCACGCAAATTGCTCTGTTCTTTCTTTATTGTTGAATTTGCGGTCTCTACAAGCTGTTTCAAAACAGGTATAACCTCTGTTTTAAGATCCGGTCTATCTCGGCACCGAAGCTCCGCACATTTTAAACCGATCCGTGCTAATTCCTCGGTTTCTGTCAAAGGCCAATCGGTAACCGATTTATCTAGAATTTCGGTTAATGTTCCTTTCTTTACTGCGCTTTCGACCGCATATACAAGCCCGCTCGGCTTACGAGCCGTCAACAGCTGAAGAATGGTTATCCCAAAAGCATAAAGATCCGATTTGGGTCTAATTGTTCCGGTTCGATTGTACTCCGGGTCAATGTAATGCAATGTACCAGCAAGAACTGATTGCTTATACATCGTGACATTATCCGGTGCAACATCTGTAACCAGCTTTGCTAGACTAAAGTTTGCGATTTTGCTCACGTAGTTCCGGTTTAACAGGATGTTTCCCGGTTTTAGGTTGCGGTGAACAATTGGTTCCGGTTTAGAGCTGTGTAAGAAGGCTAAACCGCAAGCCACTTCAAAAATCACCTTAAATCGGATAAACCAAGGCAGAGACGGTTTGTTTTTCTGTTGGAATATATATTCCTCGAGACTTCCATTTTCCAGATACTCATAAACTAGACAACCATTCTCCGGACAAGCTCCGAGGAGAAGAAGAACGTGTGGGTGTTGGAGTTGGCTTAGAATCTCAACCTATAAAGTAATAATATCACTCCGTAAATATACTTAACTAAGACCCAACATTGAACAAAAGTTTATGCTTACGTTACCTCTTTCAAGAAGTCTTGTTTTTTCTCGGACGTATCTAGTTGGGCAACTTTAACAGCCACCTGTGTATTCTCAAGGCTGCAACGGTAGATTTTACCATATCCTCCTTCTCCAATCGCTTTTTCCGGCGAGAATCCATCTGTGGCTGTAACAATCTCTCCGATTGTGTATTTCTTGTACCCTTGATCCATCACTTTCTCCTTCTCCAAGTGAGTCCTTAAAGCATTTGTCTCCGCCATGTGCCGCTGTTTTGACGATTCTACATCTTCAACTTCCTTCATATGTCGTTCTTTCTCCAGTGCCACGGTCTTCCTCTGCAACTCTTCTTTCTCCACAACATTGTTCACCTTTCTAGCGTCTTTCGAGCATTCCGACAGCATCTCCTGAACCTAGCAGAAACCCCAATTGAAATAGTTACTTGACGAACAAGCAAACAAAATAATTCATTATTATTAAAAAAAAAAATAATAAGACAAGCTGGGCTCAAATTAAGTGGAGTCCTAATCATTGTATGCAAATGTACCTTGTTATGTGTGGACAAAAGCTCTTCACAAGCTTGTTTGTACTTAACAACCGTATTTTCTAACTCTTTCTTCAAATGCTCGACCTCTGCTTCGGTCTCAACCTGTCAAACAAACACCAAATCTTCAATCCTTCTTACTACTAGTTCCATTATTGAATCAAAAGATGATAATATACCTTCTTTGGTACGGGTGGTGAATCAGAGCCTCTTTGTTCTATCACGATCTTCTCAACACTCGATTGGGGTTCGGTTGTTACACACTCTGGATCTATTGCACTTCCAGTCTCGCCACTTTGAGGCGTTTTGGGTTGCCTATAACCGAAGCTTGATAATGCCTCTAATCTAGCTGATGACGACCACGGCCGTACCTCTTCAACACCAAAAGATATGAAAATCTCAGCTTCCATAGAGATCATAGATTATACATTTTTACAGTATCATTTCGTATGTGAATCTCTAACTGAATGGAGTGCCGTGCCTACTATCTGAAGGGCCTAAGGCAAGAAGAACTTTAAAAAAAAAAATTCAAAAATAAAATATTTACAAAAAGGTTAAAATATTAGCAATAAAAATTATGTCCTATAATTAGTTTGGATTTTTAGTGTTTAAAAATAATATTATAAGTACTAATTATCATATTTCATATATTTTGTTTTATATTGAACTTTCAGATTTTAAAGTATATTTTGTAAATTTATTAATCCTACTATAACTCTTATAAATCATATAACTACTTTTATGAAAATATAAATTAAACTTTAAATTAATGAGCTAAGAAGAAAATGTAGAAAACCATAAGAGTGCATATAACAAAATTGATATGTAAAGTCTAAGATTTTATTTTATAAAAGCTGTAAAGAAACAAAAATTTATATGGAATATATGCATGAACTAGTCACTTCTAACAATATTTCATAAAACTTGTTATTGTGCATTCCATAAAAATCTTAGTGAATGTATCTAATAAAATGGGCCCCTAAATTTTAAATGAAAAATGAGGGCCCTAGGTAGCTGCCTCTTTCCAACAAGGGAACGATGCATTTGTTTTCATAAACTGTTTAGGTTTCTGTAAGCAAAACTTTTTGACAATGAAAACATCAGTTGTATAAAGCTACAACAATGGCAGATGATTCAGGGCACTGTTAGATTCAAAGTACTCCTATCTTATTAACCAATAAAATGAAATGGAAAATAGATGATAAGATAGCTCATCTACAGATTTATATAATCATAAGGAAAGTAAATGCAAAGAAAACATCACTATGATTAAAGAAGATTTGGTCGATTTTTCATATATAGAAGAAGAGAGGCTGCACAAAACCGCAGCTTTTCTTACGTTTACAAAAAGACACTAATTAAGCTCTATTTATATGAAACTCATACCAAGAACCGTAATTACATGGGTATTGGGCTTAATTTCATTGACTTGGACTTAACTCTAATATTTTATAATAGGTAATAACATGCGCCCTAAGCGGAATAAGATGTTTTATAAAATATTTGTTAAATAAATAAGTTCTTAATAATTATTTTTAAATAACAAGAAAAGATATGTAAAATATATGTCAATGATCAAATTAAGATTATAAATATTTGATTTATCAATACAGTATGATACATATTTAAAAAAATTTGAAACAAAAATATTTATATGTGTTTTTAATTTAAGTGGTACTAATATATATATATATATATATATTAACTTGTTATTAACTTTTTATTATTCAAAATTATTAATTGTTATATATTCTCTTTGTTTCATATTACATGATGGTTTACCATATATGCAAACATTAAGAAACAACCTTTTTGCTGACTTAAAATTACCTTTTATTAAAAGTATCACTGAAATATAATTTTAAAATAATGTATTTAATTATAAACAGAAATAATTAAAATGTAATGGGTTACACAATTTTGACAAGTTAAAGTTAGATGGATTTGTGCAAACATCATATATTATGAAACAACTAAACTTCTTTAAAATATCATGTATAATGAAACGGAATGAACATATTTTAATCACATTAGATAAATTTTTCTATTTAAGGAAAGAATAAAAAATACTTTTTATAGATTAGTAATTAATTTTATGGTTAGTTTAATGAAAAATATATTATATGTCTAATTGTACAAACATATTTCTCTATCGACTTTAAAAATAATTGTACTGATGACACATGGTATAACTCATATATTATAATGTATCTCAGGGATGTATAAGCGTACTGATGACACATGATATAACTCATATATTATAATGTATCTCAGGGATGTATAAGCTTGAACAAGTGATTTTCTTTTGATTTTGACTATGTATTTAACCACTATATGAAGTGAAATACCCTGGGATAGTATTAAAAAGTTTATTTTTTTACAAAAATAGTTAGTTTTAAGGAAAAAAATGATTTTTTTTTATTAAGAGTGTAAATATATATTTATACTCTTAGGATTACTAATCTAGACTTAGAGTTAAGAGTTATGAGGTGGAATTTTAAGAATAGATTTAAAATTTTTAAAAATAAAAATTAAATATTAATTTTTTAAAATATATATATATATTTCAGTCATTTTTTGTTAAACATTATTTTGGTGATAAAAAAAAAAAAAAAAGAACTATTTAAGAGAATTATCCCTATATGAATCTTAATTAATATTTAAAGTTACCTATAGATTCTCGACGATCACATAACGGTTGAGGCTGTACAGTGTGAAAGCTAGCCACTCGGTCCTTCAGGAAACCGCGGGCAGTCATGGCTGCTTTTAGACTTGTGCGCGGCACTGATAATTATACGGCTAAACACGGTTTAGTAGAAGTTTCTAGAAGCTAAAGTACAGCATTATCGTATAAAATTACCTGCGTTGATTAATGGCTCCATAGGTTTTGTAGTGGTTCTGTCTTTATACACAATATGTACTTCACATGCTGCTGGAGCGTATTTTAAAACAGTCAATGGTACTCCTGGACCTTTTATTTTCCTAAACCAAAACAAACTGGCGAGTTAGGGTAAATAATCGTGTTGTTTATGGAGAAGTAAACCAAACGGAGCTACCTTGTGAAAATATTTGAATTGAATGATCCCATAACCAAACTGTTAATTCCTGACTTGTATATGAATCGTAGAAGCGCCTTTGCTGGATCATCAAACTCTAGCAAGAGAGTCTCTACCTCACACTGAAGGTTACATAATTCAGGGAATTTACAGTTTGACCCTAAAACTTCTATAGAGGTTTTAAATTTGTGCTACAAAATATTGAACACACCTTGGCACTACTACTACTCTTGCACATTTTCAAGAAGGGAACAAAGACTGTTTCAAATTCTTGTTTCACGTCTCTAACACACATTTTCACCAATCTCTCATCCACTTCCTCCAGCAGTAATCTCTTTCCAGCTGCCATTCTCATAAACATTAATGTCAAGAAAAATGTTGTGAAATTACTAGTCGATTTACGGCCAAAATTACATCAATCAAAGTTTGATTCAGAAGAACTATATTAATATTCAGTTATCATGTTATCCAATCACGGATGTTACAAGAAAACAAACTCTAAAGTTAAATGGTTTTTTGAAGATTTTAATAACAAATCATAATTGTGTTATAAGTTCATCAGAAGTTATATACTCCCTTATTCCAAAAAGATCTAAGTTTTGGAATTTTCACACGTTAAAAAAATATATTAAATTATGTTTGTCAATGCATTATTTTGAAATAAACTATTTTCTATAATTTTTAACTAATACAATTGTAATAAACAATTATTTTTTTTTGAAATTTTCAAGTTACCATTAAATAATGTATTGAAAATATTCTCGAAAATGTATTTTTTTGATATAATTTTTTTTTTGTGAATGATAATTTTTTTCTTTCAAAAACGTGGATTGTTGGAGCGGAGGGAGTAAAACTTAACAAACTCAATCGTTCGAGAGGATACATTTGTACATTTTAATATCATTTCATAATTGTACCTAAATGCTTCTAAAGATTTTTTTTGGTTTATTTCCTTTTGTCTTTTTTGGCATTTCAACTGATTCATAAGGAAAATAAATTCTATCAATTTGAGGGACTTACTAGGGGTAGGGATAGTGGTAATGGTGGGGATGATGTGGATCATCACAAACCGACCAGCCTTAGGTAATAGATTATCAATGGCCCACCGTACGGCGCGGCGGCTTCCTGTGCCGCCTAATTTATCTCCGATGATACCTGTCACGGCTACGGCCACAAACAACTCATGACTCTCCTCCGCCTTTGGACCACCACCACGGACGCTCATTTCTCGACTCTCTTGCGTCAACATTGCCACCATCTAAATCTATTTACTTACATATGGCTCAACTAACCCGAAAATATATCTCAAAATTCAGTTAATATATATGCGGTTGCAGAGAGGTATCTCTAATAGTATATAGTATTAGTGTCATTGGAAAGTGGTTCTAGTGTTGTTTCTGTCTTGAATTGTTCTTTTATGGATAAATATATATTTTTTCTGAAGTATTGTTTAATTTGCCTATTTTACTTTGGGAACAAACAAATGATAGTTTTTTTTTAAACAAACAAAATATAGTTTGGTCGAGGTTGGGAGTTTCTGGTAATCATGGTGTTGCAGTCACGAATATATAGTTTATTGTAAAATAAATAATATAAATACACCAAAGGCAAACGCAAACAGAGGAAGTAATCTACTGGATGGAGTCATGGAGATGGCCTTCAAATGTTTAATTATACTTTTCAAATTAGAGTTCTGTTACGGACGGCCAATTAGTTATTTCAATTCTATTAAAACATTAGCATATGGTATAACTAATATTAAGTTGACATGTAATTTACGAAATATACCATTATTTTTGTATTTTACTTTTAATTAAAAGTAACAATGAAAAATAAATAATCTTGCTGAATTTTCCGAGGGATGTCTTCCTCAGAATATACCGAGGAATCCTCGGAATTTTCCGAGGAAGTACATCCCTCGGTATATTCCGAGGGACAGTGTTCCTCGGAATATCCCAAAAGAATATTTTTTTAAAAAAAAAATTAAATTTTTGAAATTTAAATTCAAAAATATAAAATTAAAATTAAAAAACATATTATATAAAATTCAAAGTCATAAAATTAAAATAAAACATTCAGAGTTTTTGAAAAAAAAAACTACGGGTTTTTGGAATTCGGGTCTGGCATGCTCGGGAACACCTCGTTCGGGTGCAACCTCCTCATCATCTCCATCATTTGCTCGTTCAGCTTCCTCTGTGCCTCAAAGCCCGCCTGTTGAGTCGCCATCTGGGTCTCCAACGCAGATATGCGATCATCTTTGTCCTGCAACTGACCCATAAGTACTTCTGGATCAACAAATGGCGGTGGTGCAGCAGAAGACGGAACCGACCAGGACCGACGACCCAAACCGAACAAACGGCCCTTCTTCTTTGGAACCGACTAAAATAGAAAAGTGCCAAATTTAAATAATAGAAAAGATGAATTGAACTTTAAAAAAGAACTTACCGATTCAACGATTTCCTTGATCCGAACCCGAGGCAAGTAGGTCGAACCCGTCGAATCGTCATCCTCGGTTTGAAGCTGAGACACTTCGTCTTCCAGCTGAGTGTCGATAAGGGTGACCACATCCTTCACAACACCATCATCAATCTGACCGGTCTTCTTGTTGGTATACGCCCTCTTCATTAGGGCGAGATCATCAACCGGCTCGCCCTCATTTTCTTCCGCCTTGAAAAAAACATAAATTAAACAAACATTAGTAATTAGAAGAAATGCACAAAAATAAAATTTAAAAACTTAAATAATAGAATAAAAAGCGACTAGCTTACCATGCGATCCCCCAGAGTGGCAATAGATTGAGCACCCAAGTTATGCTTGAAGATGTCCTTCCCTTTACGGTCGCTCATGCGGTTGGTGGAGTTGGTGGAAGAAGTTTGTTTCGTCTCATTCTTACTCCAATGCACACCCAACTCCTGCCAGACCGTGGGGTTCATCGACTTTGGGACCTTTTAATAAAAAAAAATTGTTAAATAAATAAAAAATATTTTATTAAATTAAAATATTGTTTAATAAATGAAAACCAACCTTGTTTATTTCCCACTTCTTCTTCCACTCGTGGATCTGCTTCCCATAGTTCTCCATAACTTTATGGACGAAGTGGTGATAGATATACAAGGTTTTATCGGCATTCCAGTTGAATTCTTGCTGAAAATAAAACACTATTAGTAGAAAATTTATATTAAAGATTAAAAATATAAGTAAAAAAATTAGAATACTTACCGCAAACTGTTGAAACCACAGATGCTGCTTGTCGGCAGGGAAGTCGGTGAAAGTCGGATGTCCCTTGTCGAGGGTCGAGTACATCATACGGTTGATCCATGCGCTGATCCCGTTCGAGGATCGGTTGAACCTAATAAAAAGAACAAATTATTAAAAATGAATCAAATCTTTAACAAAATCAGCTATCGTATCCACACAATCTTCAGCCAAGTTATAATCTGTTTTAATGCCCATCAGTCTTGTAGCAGATGATAAAGCTGAATGACCATCTCTGCAACCTTCGTACAATGGTTGCTTTCCAGCATCCAACATATCATAAAATCTCCTAGCTTCTGCATTGGGTAAATCTTCTCCTCTAAAATGATCATTTACCATCTGCTTAGTACGTACACCATAATCTACATCTGTTCTAATAGGTTCTTCTAATCTAACCGCCAGGTTCGCTAGTACTACCAAGTTCATAATTAGTTTTCCCATGATGATACCAAATTTTGTAACTTCGTGTAAACCCACTCAAATATAGATGAGTCCAAACATCCCACTCTTTAATAACCTTTCTATTTTTACGATTAGAGCAAGGACATCTTAACTTACCTGTTTCTGCTTCCGGTTGTCGGCAAACTAACCCCATGAATTCGGTTATACCTCGTTGGTATTCTTCCGTAAGCAATCTCGTGTCCGGATCCAAATGAGGTCGATCGATCCAAGAACGAAAATAATTTGAAGAAGACATGTTTTTTTTTTAACCAAATTCGTGATAGTAGGAGGGAAGAAGAAGAAATGGAGTGGAATGAAGAGGAAGAGGGGTGGCTGAATTTATAGATGAAATCCTGCCGACATACTGAGGAAATTCCGAGGAGAACCGACACTTCCTCGGAATTTTTAAAATCCCCCAACGGCTCTCTAACGGCTACAAAAAGTTCTCGGAATTTTTGAAATAACCGTCGGTTTTTTCTGACGAACCCTGTTTCCTCGGTATTCCCTCGGAATATTCCGAGGAACTGGGTCTTCCTCGGAATTTCCTCTGAAAATTCCAAGGAAATTCCGAGGAAACCACATTTCTTTCTTTCCTCGGTATTTCCTCGGTTTTTCATCAGAAAATTCCGAGGAACTCAGTTTCCCTCGGTATTTCCCTCAGAATAACGATGTTTTCTTGTAGTGAGATAATGAAAATCATAATGAACCGTCTTAATCAACTAGACAAAGTTAATAAAACAACCAATGACTGCCTTGCCGCTCTCAATGCCGTTATCATGCTACTTGTTGCTGATAACAACCATCCTGACACAGTGAGAAGACAAATATTGCTTGCTGGAAATCTGACGGCTCAAAAAATTGATCAAACAACTAATTTCCAAATTGCTGATCTCTAGAGTTCGATACTCGACATCAACTAAAAATCCACAAAGTAACGATTTCGTCTCTCGAAATCAAATGCGTACTTGTTGTGACTTTAGAAACCCCTTTTACTAAGAAGATCATTGATGTTAAAAATTAGGCACAAAGATAAGCTACGTGTCCCATCTTCTCAGGCGTCTCTGATCTACCGATCATGTAACCATAATCAGTATAGCCATGATACGAGCATACTTTAATGACGAGGAGAAGTATGTCAGATATTTTCAGCTGCTCGTAAAAAGCCTCAGTGGGCCTACTCTAACTTGGTTCTCTAGCCTGACCACAGACTTTGTTGATAGCTTCCACGACTTATCTACTAGGTTCTTAAAACACTACACAATGTTTACCCGCCAAGGAGCTTCGGTATCCGACTTATGGAAGATGTCTCAAGGTCATAGGGAAGGACTGAGAGATTTAACGGAGAAATCAAAAGCGTATTCTCTAAAGTGAACGTTCAACACGATATGGTTGTAGAAGCTCTGTCTAACACGCTCTGCGTGAACTCAAAATTATGTGATGATCTCGACGTGAACAAGGATATAAACCTACAAAATACCTTTCATTGTTCTAACAGTTTCATCACAATGGAGGAGGATAGGCAATCCTTCCTACTCAAACACACGTGATGAAGCGATTAGCGTTAAAACCTACAGATACGTATCGGGAACTGAGGCAGCATTCCTACAACAAGCCGGACATGAATAAGAACACTGTCTACTCCGTCTCCAAGAACGAGCAAATAAAATATGCTGCCATAGAATCTGACAGGCCGTGGAACATTTGGAAGAATGAAGAAGATGGATCGAATCCCCAAGGAGAAATTTCCCAGGGATTAGCTCCTCAAACCTTGAATGGAAACAAGTATTGTACATATCATATGGAAATAAGACACAATACCAAGGAATGCAAACATCTTCATGCCCTCCTGGCCACATTCTCCGATAGACGGGTAAACCCACAACCACCTAAGTCGAGGGATTATAAAAACAATAAGAAAATGAGAAAAAACAAGGACAAAAGGAGTCAAAGGTCTAAAGATAGAATGAATGAAGAAAATCATTGCGATGAAGAGCAAGTTGGACCACAACGTCACAATGGTCCTGACATCTCCGGGTAAGAAATACCGCATATCAACTAGTAAATCAATGAAATTATGGCAAGGCCATTCATCCGTTCAACAAGCTGGGACCTGCGAAACATAATCAAGCGAAAGTCAACACATATCGGCAACACAACAAGAACATCTACCAATATGAGAACAATACAATGACAACGTTCAGATACTTGCAATTTTCATGAGAACCCGACATGAACATATCTAGTACAACAATATTCAAACCGGCACCTTCGATCTTTGGCAGATAATTATCAAGAAGAATCATGATGACGACCTATCTCACCTTAACACGGACGATCTTCGTCGAAAGCTCGGCACGAACGATCAATCCATAACTCAGGAGACAAATCTAAGGGAGAAACTTAGCAAGTCAAAACCAGGAGATCTAAGGGGGAAACTTAATATGAAAAGCTGAGATGAACACTCATGACATCCACGGCAGATAAACATCATCATGGGAGGGATGCCGCCGTGCACGAACTCTATTTGATCCATAAAATATTTCCAAAGAAAAGCGACAACAGAAAAACAGTGGCCCGTCAGATCGGAGAACGAAGTTCAGGTCACCTTCTCCGAAGAGGATGCTGTCAACATCCACACGCCTCATAAATATCCTTACTGTTCATGCTCACTGTCGGAAACTGCGAAGTCACTTGGGTCTTCATCGACACTGGTAGTTCAGTCAACCTTATTTTTAAAGAAACCTTGGAAAAAAAATGGGAATCGACCTTCAAGAGATGAAACCTTCTTCCAAATATCTCACAGGTTTTAATGGATCTTCTTGGGAAATGCTCAAAACGATACGATTGAATGTTTTTGTCAGGGGAATAACTAAGATTGTCAAATTCTCTGTTAGGGATGTTAATTTATTTTAACACCAAGACCTAATTTAGATTTATCTTAATTCAATCCTAACACATTTCTAAAGAAGATAGAATGAATAACCTTGATCCATGCTTAGATGCAATTTCACCTTTTGATGTTTTCTCCTTTAACCTTTTCCTTCTTGGTGATTTCTTTGATGGAAAAGAAATCCCAAAACCTTCCTTAGTCTCTCCTTTCAATGATCAATATTATTGCTGTGTGCTTTTGGAAAACCTCTTATTTTTCCTTATGTGCCAATAACACAATGCACAAGGCCTTTTATATTAGTCGAAGGGTTGTGTGTTAAGTAATACAACTCTTCAAAACTCCAACACAACTCTTCGTCATATATTATAGACCATTATTTAATAATATAATATATATGTATATGATCATAGGAGTAAAGGTATTTATAAATTAAGGTAAAGTAGGAGGGTTATCAATACACTCATATTCTAACTCATTACTCGAAACCGATCCATCATGGTATCGACTTTTATATTAGAATATTAAAATACTAATAGGAACTTGAACTTTATATTAAACCAATAGATACATAGGTCACATAGAATATAAAATATTCTTACAATGGATACGCCATGCCCTTACAATGGGATCCTCGACACGTTGTGGATCAGCTCTATGTGGTCCGTTCCTTGGACCTTTTATCAATGCCTCAAGCTCTCAGATACAAACATTAGAAGATACACACTCAAAGGAGACCAGAAAGGTGTTAGGAACCTCCTGATTGCCAAGATGAAACTACGAAAAGAATCATTCATTTTCAAACTAGTCACCAAGCCATTTGAGAAGATTTATCCACAAAAGGAGAAATCATCGAGATCGGAATTGATAGGGAAAATCCAGACCTAGATATCAGAGTTGGCACATATTTAGCTGAATATATTATTGAAAAGATAATCGGGGTCCTCAAAGACAATGTCTTAACCTTCATCTGGTCCACATCCGATATGAACGGAATATAACCTTCCGTTAAGAAACACAAGCTAAGCATCGATCCAACTTTCAAGCCAATCACACATAAGAGGAGAAAGCTTGCTCTGGAGAGAGCAAAAGCAGTCAATGACAAAGTCGACAGAAAACTGGGAGCAAGATCAATCACCGAAGCAAAATACCTTGAATGCTTAGAAAATTCGGTTGTAGTCGATAAAAATAACGGCAAGTGGAGAATCTGTATAGACTTTACAGATCTAAAAAAAGCTGGGTCGAAGGATAGTTCCCCTCTTCAACGACATGCAACAAATTATTGACATTCATGGATGCCTTTTTCTGGATACAATCAGATTATGATGCATCCCGATGACAGAGAGTAATCTGCCTTCATAACCGGTCGCGAGACTTATTGCTATAAGGTCATGCCTTTTGGACTGAAGAACACAGGGGCAACATACCAAAGTTTGGTCAACATAATGGTCCCTAATAAGCTTGTATCATGGAGGTGTACATAGACGATATGCTCATTAAATCACTGATCACTGCCGATCATGTCACCCATTTAAAGGAATGCTTCCATATCCTCAACGAGTGCAAAAATTAAACTCAATTCGGAAAAATGCACCTTCGGGGTAGTCATTTTTAGAGAGTTCTTGAGATACATAATTACCAAGCGAGGCATCGAGGCAAATCCAAAACATATCTCAGCAATTCTCGCCTTTCCTATAAAGTTGGTATTGATTCGATGTGGCTTACTATATTGCAAAGGTGATGGTAGTAAGTTTAAAAGAATGTGAGTCCCTGCATTTTAAAACCTCTTTCATAGGACTATTTTATGTTTTGCTTGAGGATAAGCAAAAGTATAAGTCTGAGAGAGTTGATATACTATGAAATTTACAAGCCTTTAGCCATAGTATAAGTCCAATTTAGAGCCTTTATGTTATGTTTTGAGTCTATTTTAGGTCTTTTCATGTCAAGGTATGTTTTGGAGCAATGTGGAGATTATGCAGAAATTTAGAGCTTAAGGATGAGGAAACTCATAGTTGTTCAAGAAAACAGATGTCAGAGCCAAGATTCGGAGGAAGTATCGATCGACACCTTTTTCTTGGTGTCACTCGACACCTGTGCAAGTAGAGGGGCCAAACTTGATTCAAAAATTTATTTTGAAATAGAAAGAATAAAAAGTATGGACATGGTGAATATTTTATGAATAATATATATAGTGACATTTGTTATTTTAATTATGTTACTAAATGACACTAGATAAATTATAATATTACATAGTGAGTCACATTTACACTTATTAATAACACTGTGAGTCACTTTCTTCTACCCACACACTTTTTCTAACTATGTGTTCAATTTTAGTTAAGTTTTCTAACTAAAAATAACTATATTATAATTGGTTGTCCCTATTCTCTTTTATTCTTCTCTTCTTCTTTATTAGTTTTTTCTCTAATGCTGAACTTAGCTTTTCAACCTCGCTCCATCTCAGATCTTCTAAGATTTACTTGAGGTGAAATTTCATATGGATACCAATGACAGAGAGAATCTTAGCAACTTCACGAACACTTAACTTCTATATTAAGAATCACTTAAAAAATTATCAAAGATATGTTTAATCCAATTTACTCAACGTCACACTTGACTTGAGACTGAACAATCCTTATTCTACCCCAAGCACAATAGTCGAAAGGCAGTCACCAGTTGCTAATCTAAAGCCGTTCAGATCAAACCTCTTCAACATGTTTTCTCTTTCAAACCCGTGACCTGATCTAACTCCTAGGTCACACGTTTATACACCCATATTTCACATTATTCTGTTTCCTAATTTTATGATTACACCAAATGTAATTGCTTCTCGCCAAAGCAATCTGATATCCAACGGTTTGACTGCCATGTCATCCTTCCATAACAGCTTCTCAACGGAATCTCACATACCACCTCGTGCATGTAACACTAACTCTGTTCCACATCGTACAACTATTTCTTTGAGCTTACGTTCTCTCCTTTTTTTATATGAAAGTGATAATCTAAGCATCATGCACAAACACCCATACATAGACAGAAATAACAAAAACCAAACACTCATAGCGAGAGTTAATCACATGAATAGTTCAACTTCAATTTCATTAAACATCATGCATGTGATGTAGGTTAAATTATCCTAGAGATAACTCTCTCAAATAAAAAAATCAATTGCAGTGTTTAGGGATCGAATCCATATGGAGCGCGAACGCACAATAAACTATAAGAATGAAGATTAGGCTAAGCAAATAAATAATAAAGCAGTAAATTAAAAAAGTAAAAAAGTTGGCTATCGGTTGTAAGATATATGGAAAAATAGCTAGACATATGGTTTCAGGCAATCAAAATTATGAGTTATAGATTCTAAGAGTGTATGAATGAACCATCCTATAACTCGAATGCAATATTAAGATATCCAGCTTTCGCTGCGAGTGTATTCAGATGTTTAAATCATGTATTCCAGCTCTCGCATGCAAATACAAAACGAGTGTCGATCGATATTACAAAGTGTTGATCGATACTTCTTTAAACAAACATTACCGCCTTAATCGATATGTTCACTAGATTAATTAAACCAGCTTTGGCATGCGCCTAACAACCTAGCTTAACAGAATTATTATCAAGAGTTGAACCCACTCTCGTGGTTGTCAATTATCCTAAGTTCATTGTTTTCGTTAGCTACTCTAGAACACAAGCAGTTCAATCAATTTTGTGAATGATCTTAATTAAATCACCCTAGAAATTCTATGTTTCAGTAATTCATAAAAACTCTAATAAACCCTAAATCTAACAAAATAACTACTCAGATATAGTTAAACAAGACACAAACTGAGTGAATTTCATAAATAGATAGAGTAAGAAATACTCGAGTTCCAATACAAAAAAATCTGAAAGAATTTTTAATATATTCTCCAAATTACTAAAAAGCTTCTAAGAATAATTATGAATTGTTGTAATGTGTAAAGTGGTCTTTTGTTCTAGATAATGGCAAATATTATAAATATTAGGTATAACGCCGACCAAAAATAATCTTGTAATATGTGAAACTTTTGTGTTTGTGTCTGTATTTTGGATCTTTTCTAGAAATTGAAATTCTAATGTCCAGTTTATCTATACTAATATAAATTATTTAGTTATAAAAATTTTGAACGAACAACGTCTAAAGAATATATATAAATGTTGGGTACAATTTTTTTTGCAACAACACAAAAGTTTCACGTATTCGCAAGCAAAGAAGAAAATTAATGGAGCCAAATAAAAAAAATCTAACATTTAAATATAATACAATTTATGATGCCAAAAATAAAGGTTTTTTGCAAATGTAACTGAAAACTTAAAATCAAACACAAAGCTAACTTATGATTTGTTTTGTAACTTTCATTTGTCTTATTTACCCAAAAATTCATATTATTCACGAAAATGTCAATACTTTTTCTTTTTACCTTTTTAGGAAAATGAGTATTTTACTCTACTATCCTCATATTTATAAAATACTAGGTGACCGGCCCGCACCCTGTGCGGGCATAAACAGATTCAAATTATGGATTAAGTAGTACAAAGTTTTAGCAGTAACAAATTTTATATCATAAGACCACCGTCTTTGGGAGAAAGCATCAGACACACGAAAATGTTGGTACTTGATATTTTACACGGACGAGATTGGAACAAAGTAACTTTAGTATCAAGAGGTAGTCGTTCCGGTATGCATAATTGCAACGTCCCAAAATAATTTGTGTATTTAAGAAGATATTTTATTTTCCAAATCTGGAATTAATAGTGTATAGTTTTAGAAGTAACATATTTTATATTATCACTAATTAGAATTGTATTGTATATGTGTTGTAAGTCTTTATTTTAGGTAAAAATATTATTATGTTTTATTTTTCGAAAAGTTTATGTAGACATATTAAAAGAAAATATAATAAAATTGAAAGTATTATCCATAAATTATATCAAGTATGAAGTACTTGATCAAGTATGAAGTACTTGTCTCGATAATGAAAACAACTTCCATTAGAAAACCTGCAAAAAATGTATTTAATTTTGTAAGCAAGTGGACATGTTACATAATTTGAAAGATTTATTCTTTTCTATTCTTTATTGAACATAAAAAATATTAAAGTGACATACAATGATCGGAATAGTCGGAAAACTGATTTGCAATGAAATATTATCGATCTTCATACTCATCACTACCCATCTCGCAAATTCCAAAAAAATAAATAATTGTAACAGTTTATATATTTTAAAAAATTTATTGGAAAAAAGTAGATAACAATTATGTACCTGCCTATGGAATATTCTGGAAAACTTGTTTGTAGACATCATTCAATGTTTTTGTCTCCGGCTTCCTTTCTTTACCAGCTATTAGGATTTTTAATCCAGATCTCGATTTAAATCTTGAAAGTGCAACGTAGAGCTGAAGTTACTTTGTTCCATCTCATCCGTGTAAAATTTGAGTACCAACATTTTCCGGTGTCTGATGCTTTCTCCCAAAGACGGTGGTCTTATGATATAAAATTCGTTACTGCTAAAACTTTGTACTACTTAATCCATAATTTGAATTTGTTTATGTCTGCACAGGGTGCGGGCCAGTCAGTACTGCCTCAGCCAATTAAATTTTAGCAATTCTAGCACAAGTTTGATACCATTTTGCAAATTAACCTTTAATAAATGATAATTTTCAAAAATAACTTTAAATTATGGTGAAAATAGACTAAATTTTGTTTTTAAATATTTATAAAACATTTAGAAACTCAATCCTACCTCTTCAACACTAAACCCAAAACAATAATCACTAAAGTGTAAACCCAAATGTTAATATATTTTTGATTGAATGTATTTTGCAAAGTAGTACATAACTTCTGTTATTCTTCACAATTTCTCTTAAATTATGAAGTTTTGTTTAGGTAAATTATTTCATAATGTTTTAGTTAATATTTACCATAGACAACTTATGCAAAAAAATTTACCATAATTAAATTTGTTACATATAAAGTTAGTACTATATCTTTATTATACTATATTTTAATTTTATGTATTAACATTGTAGCTATTAACTTTTATGAAATTTGAATTATTTAAGAGTTAAAATAGATTTAAATTTTGTGTAGCTTGTTTAAATAAAAATAATTATTTTATCTGGTAATATTCTGTATTAGTCATTATTTCCATATTAAAATTATTTTATTATACGTCAAAGTCAAATTACCAACATGTATGAAAATTAGATTTTCCTAAGCGCTATTCGCTAAAGTCTAGCAGATATGAAACAAAAGGTATTTGTATATTCATTCACATTAGATAGATCATACAATCAAGAACAAAATATTCAAAATGATCTTGTACGAACAAGATATCATATATCTGATGCGTCCAAAACATGGAGAATCACGATGTTTTAAAGTCTGAGTAGTTAACTTTTAAAAAAGGAGACTATAAAAAGATAAGCATAAATATCATTAGTTAACACAACATAAAAAAATAAGCATAAATATTATCAGACAAATCTCTTTAAATAACAATTTTTAAGTTTTTGTCATAAAAATAACTTTCAAGGAAATAATAATCAAAATAGATATTTTTATTTTGAAAATTTTAATATATATTTTTTTAATTTTAAACTTTAATTCCAAAACTACATTCATAAATCTAAACTCCAAATCTAAATTAGCTAATCTAATGAATATATATGTATAACAACCTGATTCACCTCTTGTGAGCTTATTATTTGTTGTGAAGGAAGGTCTCTGATTCAAGTTGGGAGGCAAAGGCAATATATTCACAAGCCAAACTGAGTCTGTAACCCTAGTGTTCTCTTTGAATTAATGGTTTCTGATTTCATCTTTATAAAATCTACCAAAATTGGGATAATGAATTCTTTAACTCTTTTTTTTTCCATTTAAAAATCACGAAGCTTAATAAACGTTTTTGTACATCCTAGAGGAGAAAACAAAACACACCTTCATATCTTTTGCTCTCACATTCTCTTTTGAAAAAAATTAGCATTGTCCATGGTGTTTGTATGCAGGGGCGTGCTTATCCTTATAGAAAAGAGGTAATAGCCTCAGGCCCTATTAAAACACTAATATTTAGGGGCCCTGTTTTTACAAACATTTGCAGACTTTTTGTTATAAATATTTGTATTAATATTATACATGAGTTCCATTTTTCCTCTTTCTTGTCATTTTCAAAGGTAAAACTTATCTTCTTTAATATTTTGTCAGCTTTATTTATTTTCATTTTCTATATTTTTTGCATCATGTTTTTTACTAAATAATTTTAAATATATTTTTAACATATATATATATATATATATATATATATATTAAGAATGTATAATGAAATATTTAATTATGAAAAAACAACATGATACATAATATCTAATAAAACCTTTTGAATTAATATTCTTAAACACCAAAAAGACAACATATTTTTAATTGCATTTGTGATTTTATTATTTTAAAAATTAATATTTTTGTTTATTTTTTTTTCTCAACTCGCCTTACGCCCCTAAAAATCTAGGCACGGCACTGTTTCTATGTAATGCTTACGTCTATCTTTTCCGTTTTTTCTTTTATTGTGACCATAAGCATTGCAAATTTTAGAGAATGGATGTGTACCAAGCATGATGCATATAAGTCTCCATAAAGTTTGGTGAGATGTGTAGGACCTTAATTTACAAAAGGGGCACAATCTTAATAATTGTAAGATAGATTATAAACAAACATTTAATAAATACAGAAATACCATGAAACAATCGAAATGGACAATGGATTTTTGCAGAGTCGAGACTTGGTAATCTCTTTCCTTAACTCAAAAAACGCCCCGTAGTGTGATGGTTGTATGGCGATTAGAGTCCCATGATAAAACTACATATTTCTTCTTTTCACATCACTTGAATAAGAAGCCTATCAAACTTTTTTTTCTGTTTGTACTCTCTTTGAAAAATAAAAGAAAATAAAGAGAAGAAGTGAAAGAGATTGTTGTCGTTCATCTTATATATTTAGTGGAATGAGCTTACAAAAATGCCAAAAACGTTTTTGGTCTTAGTGGAGATAGTGTTGCATTTTGTATTTACCACAAAATTAAACACAAAATTAAAAAGGTTTCTTAACTTGGTGACCAAGATTAATTCTTAGCAAGAATTAATGAGAATTAATGAGTTTTGACCAAGTTTTATCATCTAAAAAACTTGTTTATTTTTCTAATCAAATTTTCATTTATGTAGTGATCAGTTACATAAAATAAACTTTGATATAAAAATATAGGTTGTTGGATCAATGATCCACGTACCCAAACCATTATCTAAACCAAAATCAAGTCCGAGTTTACATTAACTCAACTTGGTGTGCGCACTTGGTTTATTATAAATTCACATTTCTCTATAATTGTCTAAGGTTATCAACCTTGTTAGATTTCTCCACATTGTCCATGTTGTGCTAATAAAGCAACAATCTTAAGACAAACATTTCTCATTCAAACAAACTTCAATTTTAACATATGTATTAAAATTGAGTTCCAACAATCCCCCCACATGAATAAAAATGATTCTAAACAAATAAAGACTCGATAAAAAGCCTTTTGAGAGTACAAGCGGAAAATCTACTGCAAATGAGCTGGTAGCATGTTTCATCGTTGAACCAGCCATTGGCAATAAATATTGGGTTTACTCAACAAGAAGGTGACTTGATGTCTTGAACCCCCCAAACTTTGATGTAAACCGAGACAATATCTATCGCACAGTTTCATTTTCTCACAAAATTAGGTTCTCTAATGTGTTCATTGTGGACATGAACTATTCCTGGTTTTCATGAGTGAAGTTAGAGAATATAGCCTTACTTTCATTCTCCTAGAAACGGCCCCATTTCACACTCATTAGGTGATTGCCATGAAAGTATTGAGTAATACTCCGCTTTAGAAGCTATGGAATCATTAAAAGCTTATGCTTATCCTTAACAACATACAAGTAGCACTGTATAATCATTCTAGGAACTGGGTAGAAACCGAAGTCTCATAGTGCTTTTGGTGGATTAAGTTTGACTTAGTTTTCCCTTTGAACCTATTTTTTGGGATATCCAATCAGTTAGGTAGAGTTACCGCCAAACGTCCTCTTTATTCATAGGCTTTACATCCATTCCTCGATTATTTTTAAATTTGATCTCGTGACACACCTTTATTAATCCAATCATTATAGGTTGTTCAATTGGATATAACCAGTTGAGATTAATCCGTTTGAGATAAATTTTCTAATGGTTGTATGTCATCTTCTTAAAAGATACTAATAACCACTATACATAAAATTTAGTGTTTGCTCACTAATTTTTTATCACATCATGAATTTTTTTTTCAAGTTTTGAAAACATTTAGTTCTGAACGCTATGAACATATGTTTCAAAATTAATCTGTTCCACAGAGTTAATTTGAAAAATTATAATGATGTGTTATCACTATCAAGCATAAAGACAAATCCGCTTGTAGACCTTAGTTTCTAGAATCAGATAAACAATTAACATAATAATATCTTTTCAAGATTATTATGTCTTTATCAGGATATGTAACTATAACTTTCCTGAATCCCAATTCTTTAGTTATAATTTCCAGTGTTTACAACTTGGATTACTCATGTGGTGACATAGTATATGTATATAGTCCACTAGATTCAATCTTACCTAACTTTGTTAAGTATTCTAGACTTTTGGTTATGCTTGATTAAATTTTGAATCTCACACATATCACTATATCATATGGGCTTGAGAACAATGATTCCCAGAATCACATTATCAACCTCTAGTCATAATTGTCAAACTTCCCACTAAGAACACTCTTAGTTTGTTTAAGCAATTTTTTTAAGATGAGATTTACATATCAAAATGTATATTCATGTGAAATAATTTTGATGCATATGTATGTATCATATTAATTGATTCTATATCATATTTTAAAATATGATATTACCAAATATACATGTCTTTTGGAGTTGTCTTAACCCCATATAACAATTAGATTCATCATATGAATTTTTTATGCTTTGTAATGTTACAATGTTTTTGCAAACATTATGATTACAATTATTCTTGAAGTCAAGAAACTCAAACAATGTTTTTACTGGAAAACATTCAACCACCAAATTTCAAATCTTGTTTTGAAAAATATATTTACAACTCAAGGCCTTAAACCCGTTTAGTAAATATGTTATATATCATGTATATACCATGTATGATTTTCATAATGGAGTCTATTTTACTATTGATGATTTCCTTTCATGAAGGAGTCACATTGTCTAAGAAAGGTGTATACATTTATTCCATGATTATATTAGCATGATCCGATCTGATTTTTAAACCAGAGATTAATAAGCACCAAAATTATGAGGTTTTTTTTTCAGGAAAGAAAAAAAATGATATTGCACTTTTGCTATGCACCCCCACATTTTAAAGTATTTATACAAATGTATTTTATCTTTCCAAATTTCTGGCTTCTTACCAAAAAATATATGTGGTAAAACATGTTTCCCCCACATTTCATGAGATAACTCAAAATCATGATGATTTAAAGTCATCATTCATTAAGAGATAATTTTTTTTTCTTTTTTTTTAAAGAAAAATCTACATCACTCTTAAGTACAAATGATTAAAGAGTAATTTTGGTGAATAATGTCATTTTCTCTACGAATTACATTCCATCCACGTTAACTTACCTCTTTCATCAGTATTCTACATACTTTTCTAAAGTTGATTTTCTCTTTGTTCTTATGCAAACCATTTTTGCGTACAATTTTAAGATTCAACAATAGTATTCTCCAGAGAAAACACATGCTTTTTTCATGAGTATTTCTCTAATTTCAGTATGGTCATGAGAATAAACATTGCTCATCCCACATAAAATTGAGTTATATCCATCATTAATCCTATGCTCAGAGCATCTGATAAATATCAAAACTTGGTACATTCATAAGTGGTAGACCACTACCAAACTGAATTTAGTGTGTCGACTCACTAGATTTTTTTAACCATAAAGTTGGATATTCAGATAAAAATCAGAATTTCAATGCGTATAGCATACATGATTATATATGGCAGACTATTCCCAAGATGGGATGTTGACTCATCATATTTGTTGTCATGTTTATCTATATTAGTCAATCTTTAAAAAGAATCATGAATATAATCATACATATATTCAATTCAGATTACTGATTTTATGACAAGCATACTTAATATATATGTTCAAAAGACACATAGTTATATTAGTATGTTATCCAACTTTAGATGTCCAATATCACATCATAAGCCATTTAAACAATGTGCATAAATTACAATTGCAAATTAGATTAAATCTCTAGAATTAATAAAATTCTAAGATAACTAATTTCAATAAATGCAAAGTCTAGAAATTTAACATAATTTAATTCTCTAGAATAAATGCACATATAGTCTCAGATTATTTTAAGGTACACGACAAATAAATTGGAATAGAAGGCAATGAGATTGGTCAGAGATATTCTTAAATATCAAGTAAAAGCATTAGCAATTTTAACATGTAACGCTTTTTATTTATTAACTTATATTAATTAACTATAAGCATACCATTTTCAGAAAGTTTTTGACTGATTCTTACAAATCGAAGTCAATGTTGAGAATAACAATGCTAAGACTTAGCAAACCACTAAACTAGTGGAGACAATTTTTACGAGCTGAAAATGAGTTGATTTAAATAAATAAAAAATCAGAATCAATCGTATATCAAGCAAACTCATCCTGACCAATTTTTTTTTTTGAATCAAACTCAACAACTTAAGCAAATAAATCATAGAAGATTAATTACCGCTGAAATTTTGTTTAAGAGAATAAACAAGTATCAGACTGTGTAAACTTTTTATTCTATACCAACCACTAATGCAAAATAGTAGAATAAACTGCTTAAGGTTAAGAAGTATATTACCAAATATTTTATGGTATTCTATATGATCACATCATATAGAACCTGCTCTTACAAACAAAAACAACTTCACAATTATCAGATCGGTTAGTGCATAAAAGCAATAAACGATTTTTTTGAGTTAAGATTGTAGGACCTTAATTTACAAAAGGGGCACAATCTGAATAATTGTAAGATAGATTATAAAAGAACATTTAATAAATACAGAAATACCATGAATCAATCGAAATGGACAATGGATTTTTGCAGAGTCGAGACTTGGTAATCTCTTTCCTTAACTCAAAAAACGCCCCGTAGTGTGACGGTTGTATGGCGATTAGAGTCCCAGGATAAAACTACATATTTCTTCTTTTCACATCACTTGAATAAGAAGCCTATCAAACTTTTTTTCTGTTTGTACTCTCTTTGAAAAATAAAAGAAAAATAAAGAGAAGAAGTGGAAGAGATTGTTGTTGTTCATCTTATATCTTTAGTGGAATGAGAGGAAGCATTATATAGCTTACAAAAATGCCAAAAACGTTTTTGGTCTTAGTGGAGATAGTGTTGCATTTTGTATTTACCACAAAATTAAACACAAAATTAAAGAGGTTTCTTAGCTTGGTGACCAAGATTAATTCTTAACAAGAATTAATGAGAATTAATGAGTTTTGACCAAGTTTTATCATCTAAAAAACTTGTTTATTTTTCTAATCAAATTTTCATTTATGTAGTGATCAGTTACATAAAATAAACTTTGATATAAAAATATAGGTTGTTTGATCAATGATCCACGTACCCAAACCATTATCTAAATTAAAATCAAGTCGAGTTTACATTAACTCAACTTGGTGTGCGCACTTGGTTTAGTATAAATTCACATTTCTCTATAATTGTCTAAGGTTATCAACCTTGTTAGATTTCTCCACACTGTCCATGTTGTGCTAATAAAGCAACAATCTTAAGACAAACATTTCTCATTCAAACAAACTTCAGTTTTAACATATGTATTAAAATTGAGTTCCAACAAGATGTAGAAGATGGCTTTGTGGTTCTTTTCAGCTTTATTCTAAACATGATGCTTTTCAAGATTGTTTTTTCGTGCTGAAGACTTATAGCAAATTAAAGAAACCAGATCAACCTTAGTTCAGAGACAAGGAAAGACCGTTAACTTCTTTGACCGTTTGAACTGATGAAAGAGATGCCTACATGATCTTTGTGATAAAGTCAACCCCACCACTTTGCAAAGCTTGAGCATTTCCTTGATCTTTAACTTCTATATATGCTTTGCCTGCTACCTCTTAGCTAATTACTCTGTTTTGTAAGATACATCTAATTACATTCTCCATACCAAACTCTTTTACTTTCAGAAATATAACCAAATTTAACAAAACCAAAATCAAAAACATAATAAAGATCTCAAGTCGATCAGTAAGAAATAATTAATTAACCCGAATAAACATATGGTGTAAATCAAGCCTTGAGTGAAAGTTTTGAGTTACCAAGCCTTGAGTGAAAGTGTTAGTGATGTGATTCACAAATCAAGCCTTAGAGCATCTCCAATGTATTACCCCATTTTTTACTCTAAAATGGTGTAACACCAAAATGGAGTTGAGTTTTACTCCAATGTATTACTCCATTTTTAACTCCAATTCTTAAATATTTTTATTTTTATTTTATTATAATTGTTAATAATACCTCATACTTATAAAAATTTACCACTAAATCCCAAACTATCTTTTGTTTACAAAAACTCCTTAAAATATATTTATTTAAATTAAAAATTTATTATTAAAAAGTACAAGAAATCATAAAAAAATACAATACATATTTGGTTCAAGAATTATCATTGGAATATTTTTCCCACAAATGCTCAATTAATGCATTTCGTAATGAAAAATGAGCTTCTTTATCTTTAATATTCCTAAATCGAGCAAGAAAATTTTGAAATCGTACATTTTCATCTTCAGCAATTTTGATATCTAGAGGTGGAGCTTCTCTTCCAAGTTTGATTGGTGCATCGAGTTCACGCTCATCCTCAATTATCATGTTATGTAAAATTATACATGTAGTCATGATGTCATGTAACACATTTTTTTTCCAAAAACGAACAGGTCTTTTCACAATGGCAAAGCGCGACTGTAGAACTTCAAATGCACGTTCAACATCTTTTCTGCATGCTTCTTGTTGCGTTGCAAAATATTTATTTTTTGGACTCCTTGGCTCTTGAATAGTTTGTACTATAGTCGACCATTTTGGATAAATACCATCCGCTAAATAGTAACCCATATAATATTCTTTTTCTTGAATAAAATAATGAGCAGGGGGAGCAATACCTTGAGCAAGATTGGAAAAAAGATGAGAAGAGTCTAACACATTGATATCATTATTAGTGCCTGGCATTCCAAAATATGCATGCCATATCCAAAGATCATAATCTGCCACAGCTTCAAGAATTATAGTTGGTGATCCACTACGACCTGCATATTGTCCCGCTCAACCGGTAGGACAATTCTTCCACTTCCAGTGCATGCAATCTAAACTACCAAGCATTCTGGGAAACCCTCGTTTTTCACCAATATAAAGAAGTCTAGCAATATCACTAGACGTTGGTGACCGTAGGTATTTTTCTGAAAATATATTGACGATGGCTCGACAAAATCTTTTCATACTTTCAATTGCCGTTGATTCGCCTATTTTTACGTATTCATCTGTGGCATCTGCAGGAAGACCATATGCTAGCATTCGGAACACCGCTGTTATCTTTTGAAGAGAAGATAATCCAAGTCTACCCATTGTATCTCTTCTTTGTATGAAGTAGTTGTCATAACTTTCAACAGCATCGATAATACGAAGGAATAAAGATCTCGACATACGATATCTCCTGCGAAACATATCGTCGTTGTAAGTTGGAGTCTCCGAAAAATAATCATTAAAAAGTCGAAAATGTGCGCTCTCTCGATCACGGTAGATGAAAGAACGCCCTGGGACTGAACCACCGTGAATAACCGAGTTGTCTTGTTGGCTGAGAAGAGAGTGAATGGCTGAATAGTTGTTTGATATAGCAAGATGTATGGCTTCTTCTTCATTGTCGATGCTATTAATAATCTTCATATGTTCATCATCATCGGAAGATGATGATGAACCAAGAAAATTTGCTATATTTTTAAAACTAAAATTCATTTTTAGAAAGAGTATTTAGAGGAAAGCAATAGGAAGTTGTGGTGCTTACAATTATTTTCTGGTGGTATTTATAGAAATTTTGTTACATCTTTAATAATGTTTTAAATATATTTATTTAATTTTGCATGGCATAGAAACTATTCAAAAATTTGTATTAGTGGTTGCATGGCATGGAAACCATGTATTGTATGAAATTTTTTGATTGACTTTGACTTTGAATATATCTTTTGTCCTTTGAATGATAAAATCACATTTTCAAAATCAAAAAAAGTTAGTTACGAGGTTTGCATGGCATAGAAAAAAGAAAAGTTTGAATTTGCATGACATATAAATCAAATTTTGTGAACCAATAAATTTTATTCAAGATTGCATGCATAAGTAAATGATCTTTTGACCTTTGCATGGCATAAAAGTCATTGAAAATGGGCACAAATATTCAGGAATGCATTGCATGGAAAGATCTTGTGCATCTATAAATATTGGTGATTATTTGCACCATATGAATTACTTAAAATATTTACACTCAACTAATAAAATGTCTATTCGTTCTTCTGGATATTCTCAAGAAGAAGTGAAGTTTATATGGAAATTTCTCAAGATCCAATTAAAGGTGCGTACCAATCTTCTGATGTGTTTTGGTCTCGTGTGATGAAAGGTTACGAAAATGGAAAGAAGACAACTTGGTGTGAACGTACAAAAAGATCTTTGCAATCTCGAATTCAAACTATTGAGAAAGCAACAAAAAAAATGCATGCATGCATTAGACAATGTGAAAATCGACGTCCTAGTGGTGCTTCGTATAATAATATTGTAAGTAGTCATATATAATTTATAAATTTATTTAAAAAATCAAATTAATGATTTTTTATTCTTAATGTATGCAGTTTAATCAAGCCAAAATAATGTTAAGTGAAGATCCACAATTCAAAATGGGTTGGAAATTTGATCATGTTTGGAATATGATTAAAAACTTTGAAAAGTTTATGGATGGTGCCCCCTCTCGTAATGATCATGTCATTAACTCTCCAACAGAAGTATCTCAAGGTTTGTCTTCATTTTCTCTAAATTTAGACGATAACGAAGAGATTATCAGTGAATCTTCGTCTCGACGTCCAAGTGGGGTGAAAAAGTCAAAAATGAAAAGAAAACTTGATGATCAAACATCAACAGTTATAAAAACCTTAGAAGAAGGAAATAGACAACTTTTGGAACAATTAAAGAAAACAAGTGCTGAAAGGATGCATCATATGGAGATTCAAAAACAAAATCATGCACTGAAAGAAGAAAACAAAGTTTTGTTTTGTGATTTGAGTTCCATACAAGATCCAAATGTTCGTGCATATATTCAAGCTCAACAAGTACAAATATTATCAAAGCGAAATGCAGAATCACAAGATCAACAAGCTCCTTCTCAATCTTCTCCGTTTGGGCAATACTTCACCAATCTTAGTGGATCCGGAAGCGATTTGCCGGATTATTAAATATATTATTTTATGTTATTTTTATTTTATGTTATTTTTATTTTATATTATTTATGTTTATGTTTTAAAATTACTTTATGCATTTTATGTAAAAATTATTAAATAATCCTTGTGAAATATCCTATTACTTGTCATGTTATTGTATTGTTTTTAAATATTATTTAAGTAAGAAATAAAAAAAAATAAAGAATTAAAGGACTAATTCATAAATAAAAAAACTTCAACTCCAAAATGGAGTAATGGGTAAGATTACTCCATAAATGGAGTAACCCTAGCCATTACTCCATTTTGGAGTTGGAAATGGAGTGGGGTTGGAATAGATTTTACTCCAAAATGGTGTTTAGAAGAGAAAATGGAGTAGGGTTGGAGATGCCCTTAGTGAAAGTGTTGAGTTATCAAGCCTTTAGTGGAAATGATAGTGATGTGATTCACATTGAAAACTTAATTGTTCAAAACGATTTAGAGCATGCTTGTCTAGGTTTCACCATCTATTATCAGACATGTTTGTTTCTAGCTCTCCGTCATTCCTTGAACCTGTCGGAAAGTGGAGGATCAATCTCAAAAATGTATAAATTTGTTTATTTGATGAGGTATAAAACTGTGAAGAGGAGATGAAATCAAGATTTTTTTTTAATAAAATAAAGATTACAAAGAATATGAGGATAATGTAAAGAAATCACTAGTGAATTGTACATACTAATAAATAAAAAAGAGTTTTGAAGTTAAGATAAAGAGGAGAGACTATCCCAGCAAAACTTCCCCAAAACATGGGAACATGAGTCAGTATTAATAAGCAGACAAGGTTATATACCCTCACCAAGAGATATGCTGATAGCAAAGACTCCCTATTCTTCAATAAACTGATGATAAGCCACATTACCTAACAACTACAAAAGCCTGATAAGCACAAGCCCTTATCACACACTTTCTCTTATGCAGTTCCCAGGTAACAAGTACTTATAATTCTCAGCTTTTTCAATCAGATGTGATGGGAGATGAACAGCTGAATAAGACCGCAGTATCGGACCTAGCTTCCCGATGATTTCCCTGAATGTATACTCTTCAGGAATCATGTCGAACAGATCAGTTCCTCTACATATCACGTCTTGGATTCTTTTCGGATTCAGATAATGAGAGAATCTAACACGGTCAGTATGACTGTAAGCTTTCATCTTGAACACAAACTCACTGATTTGCCTGAGACAGAAACTGCAATGCCAACCAGAGTCTGCTAAAAGAGTGTCGCCTTGTCGGAAATGAGCGTACCATGTCTTCCCTGTCTTGTACTGATGTACAGAAGCTCTCCAGCTTTTGCTGTCTACGTAATACTCAAACGAGTATAAGTAGTTTTTGAGATCACACCATCTAAGGAGGTTGATGGTATGAGCGCTAGGGATCTCATCAACGTCAGACATTATCAACAGATCATCTTCTTGAATCCCAGCTAGTCTTATCAGCTGATCCAACGCAATCCTCTGTCCACAAAAGGGTTTTCACCTCTCTTGAATCTTCCTCCAATGTTGCCATAACTCAATCTCTGCTCCACAAACTTGAAGAACTTCTCTCGGTTTGCGGTGAAAACCAACGGTTTAGGCAAACCGGTGAAGGTCGGGTTAGATTCAAGAATCACAAACTGTGTAACGTAAGGATACAGCTCTTTCCAACGGATTGTAAGCATCTCTACTTCATTGCTGAACAAGACGGCGTCAAAGACTCTTCTTGGAGAGTCACGGTGTTTCCAGCCGTGAAGACTGCATAGCGTTTCCATGGAGACGTTGTGGTGGTAGTAATGTGGAAGCGTTTGAAACGGTTTGGGCGGTGATTGCCAAAGAAGTAGGTGACCTTTTGTCCGTGTAGATAGACTCCGAAGATGAATAAGGGGACAAGGGTGAAGAAGAAGATGTATGTCTTGAAATCGAGTCCTCTTAGTACACATCTAACTCGTGAGAAAGATTTGGCTGCTCGTGAACCACCTTCCTGGAGAAAAAAAACAAAACCAAGCCAAAACTTAGAACAGTGTCTCACACGAGATCAGAAAACCAGTATTCAATAAATCGAATTATTGATTAGACGAACGCCTAAACCAATTCTTTTACTGCCTAAACAGATTTTAAAGAAAACTTCAATAAAAATCTTTTTATTTTGTACTGCGCCTTACAGCTCGTCCTACACACCAAGATCAAACTCATACAAATTTTAACCAATTTTCACAACAATTAAACATCTTTCATGGATGAAATAGAAAACCACTTACATGGTAATCATCCATGTAATCACGTGGATTAGGCTGCAAAAACAAAACAAAGTACCATTACCAACATATTCAACTCACTCACGTTCTTTCTTTCTAGAAACAACAGAGTTAAGGAGGAGGAAGAAGAAACACTATAGAGAATTGATCAATGTGTAGGTGTTACCCTTTTGTAACGCCTCCGCCTGTCTCCATACCGGTGATCCCTCTCCTTCCTTCTACGTTCCCCTTCTTCTCTTGCCTTCCGAGATTCTTGTAATTGTCAAATTTTGTATGGCCATGCTGGTCACTAAGATAACTTTGCAATAGAAACTTTAAAAGAGAAACGAACCTCATCTTCTCTAGCTTTTCTTTCTTTCTCAGCTTCCGCAAACAACTCCTTCTCAGACTGGTGTGTAGACCAAGTATAGATATCATTATTAAAACATTTTCTATGCAAAACCACAGAGAAGCAAAAAGATATCCAAAGGCTTGGAGGAATCTTACCTCCCTGTGCTGATCAAAATAGTCTTCCACCATGGTTCTTGCATATTGAGGGTCATCGCTTATCAAGATATTGTCAAATATTGAGCCAGCTTTCACCTGCAGTTTTAACATCAATCTCTCAATCCAGCTACAGTTTATGAGTCTAAAATAATGAACTTTTATCTTATCTTTCTAGTTTCTATTTGTTTTGTGTTCTCCACTAAAACTTTGCATGGTCTATACTTTGTCTGGTGATGGAGTGAGTATAAGATTCAATCATATTGGACACTCTTCAAAGAAAGATCTTATACCTGCCATACTTCAATGCCTATATACTTTATAGGCTTCAGAACATAAAGATCTGGATCATCTTCAAACTCTGTAAGGAAAAAAAATAGAAGCTCAAGCTTAGCATCATCAAGAAGTAATCCAGCCCCAAAATGCAAATAACACATTAAACGTGCCTGGGTTATCTATCCATGGGTTCTTCCATTTTCCCTTGTAGTTCGGGTTCTTGATTTTCTGTAGGAAAAATAATGTTTTCATAAAATGTCATATAGTGTACAGAAACATTGATGACAGTTAAATCAGTTACCTTTGCTTTCCAAGGACCTTTGTACGCTGGATTTGGGATCTTTGGGGCTTCCCAGGCACCATTTTCTTCCTCGTCCCAGTCCTCAGGCTAATAACAAGGAAAGAGAGAGAGAGATACAAGATATCAAAGCTTAACAACACTATCACAAACCAATGAGTTCCCAAAAACTAAGGATCATAACTTAAGACTACTACTAAAATTCAGTCACTCAAAGAGACCACCACTTTAACAGTACATACCTCTTCAGCTTTTTGATCTTTAATTTCGCGAGGAATTGAATCATAACCCTGGTTACAAAAAGAAAGGAAGAACCAGTTGCCTAAATCAAACTAAGAACTAACAGTATGGAAACTGAATAGCTTCCTCTCAATACAAATAGTGTTTTCTACATATTGCTACTGTGTTTACTAAACAAGTTACCTCTGGTTTAACATCATCAGGGTCATCAATATATTCTCTGTCATCCCAGTCCACTGGCTGCAGAAAAGGATAGTACTCCATTTTATCAATCCATATTGCATATAAGAAAGACTCTTGGAAACCTTATAAGCACGCACTGCGCTTTACAGCTCGTCCTACACACCAGTATTCTCACACGAGATCAGAAAACCAATATTCAATAAAATCGTATCGGTATTATTGATATAACAAAACTTCAATAAGAATCTTTTCATTTTGTACTCCGTCTACACCGATACATAAGACATGTGTGGGTGTACGGCCACAAAAAGAATCCTTCAGTTACACTGCAGCAGTAGAAGACAAGCTAGACAATGATGCCACCACAGATACATAAGACATGTATGGGTGTAAAGACATTGAGATTCACCTATATATATATACAAAGTGAATGTTTGTAGATTAATGACGCCAAGATAATATTCATACAATAAATAATGAAACCATTTAAAGGAAAATATTAAGTTGGATTTAGTGCGGACTTTATTTATTGGGTTCTTTTAGGCACTAAACCCCACATTTTAGGCACTAAATCTGATATTCATATGATATGATTATTCTTGCGCATGTTATTATTTGTAATAAGGAAACTAATTATTACATGTATTAACTAATATTTTTGCGCAAGTAATTTATTTGTTATAAGAAAACTAATTATTACATATATTAACTAATATTCTTGCGCAAGTAATTTATTTGTTATAAGAAAACTAATTATTACATGTATTAACTAATATTCTTGCGAAATTAATTAATTTGTTATAAGACAACTAATTATTACATGTATTAACTAATTATAAGGAAACTAATTATTATATGTATTAACTAATATTCTTGTGCAAGTAATTTATTTGTTATAAGGAAACTAATAACAAATTATCTTTTTTCTTAAAATTAATGGGATCGATGAATTTAATGGTGAGATCGATTTAATTGGTACTTTCCTATATTAGAGCTTGGCAATTAATTTAAAAAAATGATTAAGAAATTCCAAAAAATCAACCAATCAAATGTCTCAAATTCTTCTAAGAAGCTCTGTATGAGTGACACGTGGCAAATGTACTTCTCTTTTAATATATAGAGGGATTTTCCAGATCTGTTCGTCAGAAGACGTCCGTATAAGTCTTCTGGTCGTAGAAGACTTATACGGAGTCTTCTGGTCAATGCAGAGATTACTTTTGCAATTGACTTTATGTGTGTTTTCTAGAGACGACTTCTCTAGAAGTCTTCCAAATTTCTTTGTTAACAATTTTTTTTTAAAATACGAGAGAAAACTTCTATAGAAGTCTTCCAACTTTTTAGAAACAAAAAATCTCGAAAATACCATAGAAGATTTCCCGGTAAGTCGTCTATGATAAACATGTTAGTTTTACAATTGACCGGATTGTATCAAAAATTTGACTTTCTCTAGACGACTTACACGAAAGTCTTCCGTCAGAAGACTTCCCTGAAGTCTTCCGAACTCTCGGTGGGAATCTTCTCACTTTCGGTGAAATTCGTCTCATGTTACTTTGTAACTAAAAAATAAAAATTAAATATTTAATTTTAACTAGACGACATCCATATAATTCTTTTGGAAGACGACTTACACTAAAGTCTTCTAGAATTTAATTCTGAGATTTTTATCAAACCCTGGTTATCACAAAAGACTCCCGTGTAAGTCGTATGCTTGAAGACATACATAGATGTCATCTAATTAAAATTAAATATTTAATTTTTAATTTTCAAATGTAAAAGTAACCTGAGACGGCTTACTTGTGACACAATTCGGTCAATTGCAAAATTAATATGTCTATCCTAGAAAACTTATTAGGAAGTCTTCTCTGGTATTTTTGATTTTTTTTTTCAAAAATAAAAGTAAGTCAATATTCACAAAGGGAGACTTCAAGAGAAGTATAGAGTATACTTCTCTTGAAGTCTTCCTTTGTAAACTTTCAATTGCAAAAATGACCTAAATGGAAGATTTCCTAGAAGTCTTCTACGTCAAAGTTTAATAAACTTTCATTTTCTCTAAAACTATAACACTTTTTAACATTTTCTTGTTAATTCATGTATATTAGTTTGTATTGGGATTCCTGAATGAAATTCATAGATTAATTGCTTTTAATTATGAGGTTACGAACATTCATGTTTATTAATGTTTCTAGCTAATCTAAGAAGCCTTTCGTGGAAGTCTTCTACGTTTGTTTTTGTAAACTTGTTAAATAACTTTGAGATATGTTTTTAACTTTAACATATGTTTTTAACTTTAAAAGTGTTAAGTAACTCCTATAATATCAAGTAATATGGTTTAATTTGTCTTCTTAGATCATAAGATATAGCTTTTAACTTTAATGAAATTTGAAATTTCATTTTTCACTTAAAATTTGAGTTTTCCTATTAAATTTCTCGCTTTAAATTTCTTGTTTTAAATTTAAGTTTTCCGAGAATTATTCTGAGAATTCTTCAGGAAAGTCTTCAAAACTTATGTAATATTTGATATTTTGTGAATTTGGCTAAGTTTTCTTGAGAAGTCTCTCCCTTAGTTGTAGTAAATATGACTAATCTTTGTTTAATTCTGTTTTGCTATTGAAGTTATATCAATAATTTCAATAATATCAAGTATTTTTGGCAAGATAATATTGTAGACATGAACATATTTACCATAAAAAAATAATTAATATCTTTTTAAATTTACAAAAGAATTCATAATTAAAAGAGTACACCTACAAATCACAAAACAGACCATAAACAAAATTATTATAGATCATTCCTCCACAAAAACAAGCTTGGACTCCACTTGACATGGGAGAAGACTCCGTCAGAAGACTTCCAGGAAGTCTTCTAACGCATTATATGTTAGAAGACTTTCGAGAAGACTTCCAATAAGTCTTCCAAAGTCTGACTCAGATCTGAAAAACCCACAAATCCAAAAACGTTCAAATGACTTCAAAACAAAAAAAATGAATGGAAGATGAGATATGTCTACCTTTAAAGAACACACAAAAATACATATCCAAAAATAGATCTACCTTGAAGATGAGAACCATGTTATAAGAAACCTGCAAAAAAGATGAATTAGTGAGAAAAACATGAGACAAAAAAATGATAAATTGATATAAAGTTTAGTGTTTTCAAGTTCTAAGAGACCTAAGAGAGGTTGTAGAATTTTAGTTTGGGAAAAAAACAAGAGCTTTAAGTAACCAGAGACTTACTAAAACTCCGCCATTGAGACTTACCAAAATACTCAGATATGTTATAAAAGAGTATATATAGGAGAAGACTTCCAGAAACTCTTCTAGTGCATTAAATGTTAGAAGACTTTCGAGCAGACTTCTTTGTCTGTCTTAGATCTGAAAAACCTTCATATCCAAAAACATTCAAATGGTTTCATAACATTGAAAAGCTTCAAAATAAGATAAGAACTCAAAACAACAAAAAGAATTCTCAAAAGGTAATAGCTTTAAGCAATAAGAGGTTACCAAAGAAAAAAAATATGAATTATAGATCTACTTTTATAAGAATGGAAGATGAGAACCATAAAATGAAAAACCTGCAAAAACAAAATAAATCAGTGAGAAAGACATGAGATAAAAATGAAAAATTGATATAGAATTTGGTGCTTTTAAGTTAAAGATATTAGAGAGAGGTTGGAGGGTTTTAGAATGAGAAACACTACATTTTTGTTATATCCATTTGAGAAGAAGAGAGAGAATGCGTAAATTTTTCTTTATATGAGACAAAAATTTCAATAAAATTAAATATTTTTGATTCAGAAGAGTTTTAAGTAAGTCTTCTAACAGAAGACCTCCTAGAATACTACTTGATAGCCTTCTAGACTTTGAATTTACTATTCGTTCAGAAAACTTCCGCGGAAGTCTTTTATTCCATTATTTGTTGGAAGACTTAAGTAACTTAAACCCTAAACTCAAAATAACTAACTAATTGGAAACAAAGACGTCATAAAACTTAAAATGAACTTTAAAAGTGTTTAATATACACAACTAAACACATATAAGTCAAAATCTAATTTTTCAAAAAAAAATAATCTTCCAAAATCAAACCCTAAGAATACATACAATACTAAAACATATGTTACCAAAATCAAGTTTAAAATTATTTAATATACACAAAACTAAACCCTTATATGTTACAATTCAATTTTATTAGATCTTAATTTATATCATTTACAAATATATATAATTACATGATTTCAATTTTTTCCACATCAATTTTTTTTATAAATGAGTTTTAAGATCTAATATATGAGAAGACGTCCTCGAAGTCTTCCAGAAAAACTTATAGAACCTCATAAGACTTTACGAGGTTATATTTATAAAAATATTTTTTGTTTTTTTGTTTGGTTATAAGGGTTGGTTGTAATTTCACTAGCTTTTGGGTTACTTTGCATTTGATTCAAGTTTGAGTATACTTTTGGAGTTAAAATCAAGGTTTGAATCATATTTGGAAAATACCCCTAAAAATAAATGTAATACAATTTACAAGTAATTTCAAGAGTATCAGATTTATTTGAATTCATATTCGAACTGATACAGATAAACAAACTAAAAACACTTTTTCTAATGTATTTGGTTGGGTTTTCAAAGATAATGAATACCTAAGCACGTTTTACATAATCTAATGAAAAAATACAACAAATGTAAGACCATGATTTTTACGATATATCAAACTGAATAATTTTTATATAATGATAAAAATGAAAATAAAATATAAAATATTTGATACTAAAATATGATGAACAAAAAACGGTTTCATGTGGAGGTGAGAAAATTTTTCCTTAATTTTTTAATTGTTCATAGTGTGATGGTGTTTACGCAATCTGAATCCCATGATACAATCACACTTTGACTATTCCGCATCACTTAGGGCATCCACATCAATGAACCCCCCCTTGGGGTTCATCTTTTCATTTTTTTATTATTAAATTTTTTTGTTTTTCTTTTTTGTTTTTTTAAAAAAAAAAAAAAAAAAAGATAGACCAATCGCGGGCCGCCACGTGTCGTGAACAGTGATGATACGGGTTCACCAGAGTGAACCCCAAAGGCACGGGTTCATCACTGTTCATCTAGAAAACTGTGTGAACCCCCCTTATGAACCCTCAATGTACTTGCTCTTAGAATAGAAGGTAACAAACCTCTTTTTGTGTTGTAATGTCAGAAATACTAACATAACTATTCAAAGTGGGATAATTGTTTCTTCTCGACGTTTGTAGATATCTCCTTTTCTATAATGGTAGCAAGCTTTTTATAGAAATGAAACCTACATTATGCATTAATAGAAACTTCAATTATTATGCGAATTTACTCCAAATTTTGACCAAAAAATTAAAGAATAAAATTATTATTGTTTGACCAATTCAAACATATAATATACTTTAAAATGGAATTCTTTTTTTGTATTTTATCAATATAAAAGATCAACATATATTTGGTTTATAATATTAAGTCAATGAACATGACGTCCAACTAAAAAACCAAAACCCAAATCCATTTAAATATTCAATGTGTGTATCTGCTATTTTGTACGAGTTTTTCAAATCACGCACATTAAACCTCCATTTCTCATTCAAATAAAACTCATTTTTGAAATATGAATACACTATTCATTATGTTCATAAAAATAGTTCCAATAATTTCCCACATGAGTAGAAATGACTATATACACTAGACGACTCGACAGACTTGACCTCCTAGACAAGACTCAAGTAAATGACATTTGAGAGTACAAGCAAAAAGTCCACTGCATGATGAGTTGGTAGCAATTTTTCAGTCTAGAACCTGTCATTGTTAATAGCTATCGGATTTACTCGGCCAGATAGTGAACATGATGTCTTGAACAACCCGGGCTTTGATGTAAACTTAGACAATAGCTAAACACACAACTTCATTCTCTCATAGAACTAGGTTCTCTATTGTGTTCATTTTGTAAGTGAACATTCATGGTTAATCATGAGTGAACTTAGAAAATATAGTTTTTCCTTCATTCTCCTAGAAACGGCCCTATTTCACACTCACAAGGTGATTTTCCATTAGTTTTGTTTAAAGTATCATGTAATACTACTTTGATATCTCAAAACAATGGAAACAAATTATTATAAGCAAATGCTTATCCTCTAGTCCTTACATGTAGCACTGTTTACTCATCTTAGGAACTTGGTATAGACCGAAGCCTTATAGTGCTTTGGGCAGATTTGGTTTGACTTAGTTATCTCCTTGAACCTATTTCTTGGGATCTTCAGTCAATTAGGTAAAGTTACCGCCAAAATTCATCTTAATTCATAGGCTTTTACCCATTCCTCTTGATGATATAACAATTTGATTTCATGACACACCTTTAATAAAAGGATCTTAGGTTGTCTCATAGTTAACATAATCTTTTGAGATTAGTCGATATCAATTGTCTAATGATTTTTTCAACTTTTGACAACCATTGTACACAAAACTCAGTGCATGACACTATTTTTTAAAATCATATTGTGTTAACTATCCCTAAGTTCATTTAGCCTCTTGGCAACGACTTTATATGGTAAGCACATTTCTTGAGATAACTCAAAAACATGCATGTTTACATTTAACATCTCTTAAGAGTTTAGAAAAGTTAATCTATAACTCCTTTAAATTTAAATGAATAAAAAGAAATTTCGAAATTATTAAAATTTTATTTAAAAAAATGTTTTTCACCGTCAAAAATTTACCTTTTTCATCCAACTACTTTCATAGTTTTTTCAAGTTAAAATATAACTTGCATGCTTTGGATTTTTCCAAAAACATACTTTTGCTTTTTTTCTTAACAAATATGCATATCATTACAAGATATTATTTATCACATCAGAAACCACCATTTTGTATGGTAATTTTAACCATATTTCAGTCACTTTGGTATGAGATTTTTCATCATTTTGCATTGTTAATATTTTTATGACTCGCATTAATCATTGACGAAATATAAATGTTTTGATCAATTTTTAAAAATGTTTATTTCCTATGGCAAATGATTCATATGTGCTAGACCTCTCTAAAATTTAATTTGGGGTGTCAACTCACAAATTTATTTCCATCCATATCATTTGATCTTTTAATGAGCGGAACAATATTTATATCACTGATATATCCCACCCTATTTGAAATTTGAATCTTTTCACAAAGAATCAAAAAAACAAATCAGTATACCATATCATACCAAACACAAGATTAGTATCAAAACAAAAAAAAATTGATATTAAAAACACCCAGAAAGATGAGATAATAAATTAATCCATCCGATTAGCTTTAAAAAGTGATTACCTAACACTCCTTTAATAATTAAACTAGGATAAGACCTGCGCTTTGCGCAGGGTGAATATATGTAATTAAAATATAAAATTTTAGTATTGACAAATTTAAAATTTACATATGATTGTTTTTGTATGTATTTGAAATTTAAGAATTTTGAAATTTTTATATAATTATCTATACGTAGGATCAGAAACAATTTTAATTAGAAATGTAGATCAAATCTTAGAGTTTAATGGATCTGTTTTCATATATCTTTTCACTTTTCAATGTTCGAGTGATGGAAAATAAATGGCGTATTACTGCGCTTGATTGGTAGAGTATTAGCAAGTTCTCTAATGTTTTTTAAGAAGCAATTGATAAAATATTTGCATTTAAAATATATAAAGTTTCAAAACTAACTTAATATAATTTATTATCTGTCTAATAATATTAGAAAATTATATTTTTTTACAAATTATTATTTTTTAAAATAATTTATAAAAAATTATGTTAATTTTTAAAAACAATATTTTAAGTTTTTCAAATACAAATAAATAATTTAAAATTAATTATGGTCATGATTTAACATAACCATAATAATTTAAAATATTAAAAAATTAAAAATTAACAAATTAAAAATTAACTCAGTTTTATATCATGATTTAACAATTTAAAATTAACTCAGTTATGAGAAGTTTACGTTCACGTGTCAGTCCTATTTATCTTCCATTTTTCTCTTGCTATGTTTTTTTTATATTTTGGTTATTACTCGATATAAATATTTATTTTGAATTTTATTCTCATTTCGTTTGTTTTAGAAAATACTTAAGATTTAAAATAATTAAAGAGATACATACTTAGATTAAGATCTGCACTTTACGCATAATATATATTTATTATTTATTATTTATTTTATATTTTTCTGCATATTATAAATAATAAAATAATAAATACATATTAAATAACTAAGAAATCAGTTACTATTATGTAATAAATTGGCATATGCATATAAATTTAACTATTACTCTTGTTTATTCACAATTAGGGTAAATAAAGCAAAATAATCAATCTTATATATTGTATATGATATATAATTAAATTTAAATGATATAAACATAGTAATATAACACACTTTTAATATTGATATTAATTAAATGAGGTTTCTACTCATATGATTTTATGATTATTTACATATTTGTGTAACAAAACTTTACACCAACGATTTTTTTTAATGTGAGATGTTTAGTAGTTTCAATAATTTATAATCATTTAAAAAAACAATGACATATTTCAAAATTAAAATATTAACTTTTCAATATATGTTCAAGGCAAATATCAAAATATAAGTATGTATTTTCATACGATGTATAGTTTAATTAAAATGATGTTAAATATATATAAACTAAAATTATTTCTTCATATGGTCTTCTAATCATTATATTTTAGTATAGAAAAAAAAATTAAAACCTTGATCTTAAAAGTTTATGTGGGACTTTTAACAGTTTTAGTAATTTATACTCATTTTGAAAAATTCGAAATACAACATACACAAAAAAAAATCTAGATTTTTATTATATGATTAATGTAATTGTGTAATTTATTTTAATAATAAAGAAATAAACAAAATGAAAAAAATATACAGATTGTTATCAAATCTTTATTGTTTAAAATCATTAATTGTCATATACTCCCTCCGTTCCTAAAAGATCCATATTCTAGCAAAAAATCTTGTTTCAAAATGTTGTATTTTTTACATTTTCAATGTAGTAATTAATGATAAATTGTCAATTTTTATGAAGTTATTAAAATTCTATTGGCTAAAAGTTATGGGAAATAGTAAGTTACAGAAAATTATGCATTGGTAATTCAAATTTCATATGTTTTATTAATATGCGTAAAAATTCTAAAACGTACATCTTTATGAAACAGAGGGAGTATATATTTTGATAATATTAGGTAATTCCGTAGGTTTTATTTAAGGAAAGCATGTGAAACAATAAATATTTAATATATGCGACCAACTATAACCTACGGAATATTATATTGCTAGAGAATATTATTTTTAAACTATACATTATATCACATACTCTAGAATCCTTGGGATTTGAAAATAGAAGTCAAAGAGGTATGCCACGTAGGATTGGGGTTATTTTTAATTCTTACAAACTTAAGGTTACAATTTTTTAAATGATTCTCAAATAATATATAGGGGATTAATCCGGAAACTTTAACCGGTGAATGTGAATCAATATAACCAACAATGAACCAAGAGTCAAATCAGTGAAATGCATGTGATCGACAAAATTAACAAACCAAAATAACCATTAGCCGAAATCGATATTGATCCAAAATTAATCCACACTAGATTAAGGATCCTCGGCTGAACATTAACATGTTCTTATTAAAACTTAACAAATAATCAGTTTTCATTAGTATAATAACAAATATTAAATAATTAAGATTGTAGGACCATGATTTTTATGATATAGCAAATTGGAAAATTTGTTTATATAAGGATACAAATATAAATAAAATATACAATACTTGATACCAAAATATGCATGATGAACAAAGAACGGTTTTGTGTGGAGGCGAGACATTCTTTGCTTAATTATTTAATTTCCCGTAGTGTGACGATGTTCACGCAATCAAAATCCCAGGATACAACCACACTTTCACTATTCCGCACTACTCATAATAGAAGCTAACAAAACACTTTTTGTTGTACTCTCAAACAAAAAAATAAATAAAAATACTAACATAACTATTCTAAGTAGGAGAATTTTTATTTACGGTGTTTTTGGATTTTTATTTTCTATAATGTTAACAAGCACTTTTATAAAAAAAAATAATGAGAATCACAAGTTTCATTTTCAACATAGAAATGGAACCTCTGTGGTGCACTAATGAAGACTTTAATTCTTGTCAGTTATTATATGAATTTACAGCACATTTTGACCAAGAAATTAAAGAGTAAAATTATTATTTTTTGACCAATTCAAATAAATAATATACTTTAAATGGATTTATTTTTTATATTTTATCAATATAAAAGATCAAAATATATTTGGTTTATAAGATTAAGTTAATGAACATGAAGTCCAATTAACAAATCAAAACCCAAATTCAATCAAATAGCCAATGTGTATATTTGCTACTTTATACAAATTTCTCAAATCACACACATTGAATCTCCATTTATCATTCAAATAAAACTCATTTTTGATATATAAATACACTATTCATAATGTTCATAAAATATCTCCAATAGCAAATTTACTCTTTTCTATATGTCCTAGTTCATCTGGTTAAAAGAGGAAGAAAAACATTTAGTACTACAAAATACTATGTATATCACACTGATCAAAATTTGGAATGATTTTAAACTAATGTCAGAGGATAACTAAATTGTCTGTTACTGGATAATCATGCTAACTGTACAGACTGAATTCCAATCATTTACTGACCAAATAGCATCAACTTTATTGCCATCAGAAATCAAATCAAACCCATTCTTACACTATTAAATTTCAGAAGACCAAATTGAAATGTAAGAAACTTATATTGGAGAGAGACCTAATCATAAAATACAAACATTGTAGACTTTGCAAGTTGTTTTCTCTTCCTTAAATATTTTTCAAGATAATTTTGAACAGATATTTTTGGGTGAATTTGCGGAATGTATATAGTGGGAGCAAACATTGGTAAAATAACCATGTAATAAAGTAGTGCTTGGATGTGACAGTTTTGCACAAAAATGGATCACTTTCTCTTTATGCACTCGTGTATCCCGTTGACACAATATGAAATGTAAAATTTGTATTATATTATATGTGTTTGAAAAAAATTATCGAGAAATCCATTTATACCAATAACATATTAATAAATATAAATTTCTTACTAATCTCGGGAAAATAAAAGCGAAGAGAAGGAGGAAGAAGAGAAAAAGGAGGAGGAGGGTACATTGCAATGTAAAGAATATAACAAAATAATCATTATATCACAAAAGAAAAACAAGAGAAAGAGAAGAATGAAGAGGAAAAAAATGACTACATATTTTAAGATACTATACTATGTCGTAAAAGTAAATAATATTGTATAGTATTTATAATGTCTTATTCACGAATTCATAGTTGTTGGTGGAGAAAAACATTGGACATACTACAATATGACATACTATATTACACATTGTTGCATAAGATAGTATAAGCAAAATGACATATAGAAAGAATGTCAAATGTGGTGGATTGAGAGATATATAAACAACATATACTAAACATAGTACAATCCTTCATTATCAACTGCACTAGTCAACCCAAGCAAAAAGAAAAAAATCAATCTCCTGAACAAAATAAGGGGCAAAACATATTACAATCTCCATTATCAACTACACAAGTGAATGCAAGCAAAAAGAAAACACCCAACCCACATAACACAATAAAAACCAAAACATATTACAGTCTCGCGTTATCAACTGCCCTAGTCAATCCAAGCAAAAAAAGAGAGAGAGAGATGGAGGGAAGGAGACAAAAGATGAGGATGATGAAGAGAAGAGGAAAAAAAGAAGGACGAGAAGAAGAATGAGGAGGATATCAAAAAATGAAGAGGAGAAGAAGCTGGACAAAGATGAAAAGAAAAAAAATCACTACATATTGTAACATACTATACTATGTTCGTTAAATAAAATAGTATAGTTTAATATTAATAATATCCTATAAACGAGTACACATTAATTGTTGGGAAAAAATAACAAATCAATACGATAGAAATTGTGTGTTGCATTGGATGATTTTATCCTCTAAAATATCTAAACCACTCAATTCCTAACAATAATTGTTTTTATTAATATAAAATTTGATTTCTATTCTATTAGTTAATAGCCGAGAAATATAGAACAGACTATACTATTTATGTTCAATGTTCATCTTCTGATACGTTAGACGTTTATAACTGTTATCTTCCTTCACAATCATAAACACGAAAGCAATAACGACGGGAATGAATTGATTGACTACTTAAAATTCCTGAAATTATAAAAACATCTTGATTCCTTTGAAGAATGAAAATAAAAATGAAAGAGGTGAAGAAAATGTCAGAATGCTAGTTTTATCATTAATACATAATATATAAAGAATATTCTAACACCTATCTTCTTATGGTTACATACTCAATTTTTGTTTTTATGGTTATCAGTGCTAATTTTTTTTGTCGACTTATCTGATTGATGAAATAGAAGATATTTTTTAGCTAACACATGATTACATAACAAATACACGCGTAAGCTTAAAAGGTAATTCTAGCCACGTGGCAAAAAGAAAACATGCAAATTGGAAAATCATCAGCTTCGTTGTTGGCCTCGAACCACCGTCTAGACCATTATCTTCTCCGGCACAAAATTACAATCACCAAAACTTTTTACTCCTTGTAATTCAACCATTTGCCAAAGCCTCTATTTGAAATTGGATTCTCCATCATCACTAGAAGTGAAAACAAAGAAAACTTAGAAAATTTAAGAAAAAATTCTTTACTGAACCATTTTAGATTGGATGTCAACTCTACTGAATCTTCCTTAAATCAACCAAGATAACTCTTCCACCATATCTTCTTTCTCATCTAGGATATTTTACTCCTGAACCAATCAACCAATTCACTTAATGGATTAGCAAAGATTGTCACCTTTTACGGAAAAAAATTATGCATAACCCATGAAGAAGAACAAACCAGCTAGGATGTTGAAGGTTTGCAAAATAAGAGGAGATAAAGCATAGAAAAATCTGAGAAGTAACATCCGGTAACAGAAAAGAAAGATTCATATATACCAATAACACTGAAATGTCAGTGTTCAAAAAAAAATTACTCTCATCAATATTTATGTTAAAAAATATAGAGGGAAAGAGAGAGATCGAGCCCTCAGAAAAAAAAACCCGATATATTTACTTTTGTATCTTTTTTTAAAAGATTTATATAAAAGAAAATTTAAATTATTAAAACAAATTGTTATCTTTTTTGGAGAATTAAAATAAATCACTATAACGGATTATTCAGATGGTCAGCCGAGTGAGTTCAATGGTATGGCCGTTGATTTGATTTCACAGTCGGCGATTTAATTCTAAAATAAGCTTTTTTTAAAAAAATTGCATCACGAAAACTTCTGGCTCATTTTTTGTGTTCAAATTATTTGGGGGTTTATACACACCAAGGAATCTACCAGACAAAATAATACTAATTTAAGGCTAAAACATAAATAAACATAATCACTGCTGGGTCGGTTTAGGGATCTCTTTGTCATCTTCTCCAACCACTGGTGCTCTTATCGCCGGCGTTCAAGTACCGTTGTGTTAGAGATGGGCTTAGCACGGGCCCATTAAAAACTAAGCTCAAAATCAAGTCTGACCCGTTAAAACAACAAATGGTGATTTCGCTAGAAGACAAAAGTATTTTACTCTAAAAAAACTGCGTCAAACCCATTGAGAGGACAATCAGAAACATACAGAAACGTACATAAAAAGGAGAGAACCGCCTCTTCAATCACCACCAAAGTCTTAGACGACCTTGGGCACTAGACGAGCTCGTCTTAGACGACCAAAGACCAAATTACAAAAGATACTTGTTTAGACTATTTGTTTAGACGAGCATTTTTAGTTCTTGTAATTGACCGAGCTTGTGTATTCTTGATCATTAATACAAAAATCTCCACCCCTTACTTCTTTTTATAATATTATATCATTGACCAAAATATGGATTCAACAATTGGTGCCCACCGTGGGGCAGGGGATTCTTCTGTACTTCAAGACAGCTCGGCGATCACAGAACTCTCAGCGCAATCATACACCCTGACTTCTGCAATCACCGCAAATCCGGGAGTGACGAGCATGCAACCTGACAACACGACGTTTACGGTGAAGACCTCAGGCCAACCAGCAGCGGTGACGACCTCGGGCCAACCAGCAGCGGTGACGACCTCGGGCCAACCAGCAGCAGTGACGACCTCAGGCCAACCAGCAGCTGTGACAACCTCGGGCCAATCAGCAGCGGTGACGATGGCCAACCAGCAGCAGTGACGACCTTGGGCCAACAAGCATCGGTGACGACCTCGGGCATCCCAGCAGACAACACGATGCGTGTGGCAGCTTCTGTGCAGCCAGCCAACAGAACAACACCTACGGCAATGACAGCTCCAACACAACCGTCCAACACAGAGACAATGTACTCTAACCATCCGGAAATCTACCTGATCTTCCAGACTCTCCTTGGAAGGATCGACGAATTAGCCCCTGGAACTGCTTCTTCTTTGGACGACCTCGCACATTCCCAACTCACGTGGAATAATCGCATCAATGAGCTCCAGTCCGTTGAAACCGGTGTATCTAGGTCACGACAAGTCGATATGACCCCATGACTTCAACGAGTTCTATTTGACGACCTGCCAATGCTTATCATAGGACCAGGACAGCAGCGCCAAGTTCACATCAACGACCTGCCAGCACCGACCACAAGACAAGAACAGCAGCGTCAAGTTCACATCAACGACCTGTCAGCACCGACCACAAGACAAGAACATCAGCGTGAAGTTCAAATCGACGACCTACAGACACCGCTCACCAACCTTAGACAGCCGCGCCCAGATTGATTAGACGATCAGCATGCCCAAATCTTCAACTATCCACAAAACGCTAACAGAGAGATCCAACACAGAGACGAAGCAATCAAAGAAATGAAGGCTCAGCTTCAATACATGATTTCTAGGTCCACCAGGCAACCAGCACAGCACCAGAGATAGATCGTGTTCTTCGTGAAACCCAGAATACGCCATTCTCGCCTCGTCTCCTTAGCATCCCTGTTTGGCACCCAGGAAAAATCAAGTTCCCTACTTACAACGGAACATCCGATCCAAGAGAGTACCTCACCGCCTTCAGCATCGCAATGGTAAGAGCAAAATTTTCACCAGAGGAACGAGATGTCGGTCTTTGCCAGCTGTTTGTGGAAAATTTGAGCGGACTTGCTCTTGGTTGGTTCTCACGACTAGAGGCCAATTCCATCGACAATTACAATCAACTCTCAACAGCCTTCCTCAAGTATTACTCCATGTTTATACAGCAGAGCGCGTCTAACGCCGACCTATGGACACTAGCGCAAGGACCCACAGAGACGCTTTGTTCATTCATTGAAAAGTTTCGAGCCATCTTGTCTCGCATCACGGTACTCGACGAGGCAGCAATTATGGCGCTGCGGAACGGTCTCTGGCATGAATCACCATTTCGAAAGGAGCTCCTCAAAAATAAAGTACAATCCTTGGAAAACGCACTCCATCGAGCAGTGACCTTCATCGTAATCGAAGAGGACAAGGACGCGTTCGCCAAAAAATACGCAACCATTAAAAAATCATCTTCAAAAACAAATGAGTCAGATGAACACTACGAGCCTCGACAACATTACGACAGGGCATACAAAGACAACATGAACAAAAAAACCTGGAACCAATCAAATCAGCAATCAAATCGCTAACCGTCCCACCAGCAACCAAGCTCGCGACAATCGTGGCTCAGATGATACTCGAACATATTGCAGCTACCACAAGTCAACAACTCACAACACAAACGAATGTCGCCACTTGTAGGAAATTCTGTTAAACCAGTACCGTCGTTACCGAGACTCATCATCCAAAGAGCAACCAATCGACAAAGAACCAAAAAATGAAGGTGAACATT